>JAAAKM020006971.1:142754968-142779048 GCA_010016025.2 Alatinidae sp. Z8VKAUB7J3 | reverse complement strand
TATTTTGATCAGTGGTTGGCGGCCCACAACTGAAAGGTCACATATTTTTATTGACAGATTGATCATGATTTAGCTCTGAGGTAGTGTGGGTAGCCTACTGTAGATAAACAAGAAATGTTGATGGAAAAGGCCTTGGGCATAAGTGTTGCCCTTAACACATTTGATCATGCATATCTACCACAAGTACACAGAATTTTACAATTTTGTGACGTGTTTTCATTAATTTCTTGTCATAGCAGTTCGAAGGGCAGTTTATACTTCATGTTATTTAGTAGAAATGTTTGCGATACAAATGTGAGATGGTTGAGTAACACTCGAAACTTTTCACTATGCCCCAAATTCTCAATTGTTGTCTGTCGCAATTGCTCATCACCCTAGGTAATGGTTTTTGATTCAATTTCCCTGTAATATGTCTAGTACTCTTTGTTATCGTAGTTATTTCTTTATGCAATGTGGTGTCCGTTTCTTGTGCCCATGACTGTGAGCCTAACAATAGGTTCAGATGTACACACATAAACATTGCAAACCTTGCATTAAAGAATTGTAATCAAGATACTTTGTACATCGCATTCATTCTATTTTAGTATACAACAAGCAAACCTCGTTAGGCAGTCATGCTTTCCATATGATGTATATATACAGTGTAATGTAGTATGTTTTCGGTCATTTGTGTTTGACTTCATTTTACACTCAGTCAGAGATAGTGTCGCTGCTGAAACTGCCAGTCATGGTATTATGTAGCAGAATCCACTTTGTTAGAATTGTATTTTGCTGTGATCTCTTCATCACTTTTTGGATGCTGTAATTCTTTTTTGAATTTATTGGAGTACAAGTGTCAGTGATACAAACTGCTAGCAGTGACATGTGTTTTCGTTGCTTCTGTTGCACCCGACTGTTGCCACCCTTACATATATACATGTACTCAGTCAGACACTATTAAGCACCAAATGTGTATCTTTTCAAGGAAATGTAGTCTCTTATCGATGATACTTTTGATATGATATTTTGATGGGCTTTGGACAGTATGACTCGCCAGATGGCACTCCTTACTTGGTCAAGTCACATGGCACAGAGAGACTGATCTCCAATTGCATTGAGCTGGATACCAATGTTCACTGGTGGATGATTGGGAGCTGATGTGGCAACCAGAAAAATAGAGTATGTTAACATCAGAGTTCAGTTAGCTCAGTTGGTAGACCACATTTCATGATAGTGTGGGTCATGGGTTTTATTCTAGTTGTTGAAAATTTTTCTGTTTCCATAGTGTTCTATTCAAAACAGAAATATAATTGGTGATGTTACTGGCATTGATTCAACTGTGGACGTCTGCTTGAAAAGGGCTTCACATCCGATATCATTGACTTTGCATTTCACTGTTTAATGTCGATTTTGTCTTCTTGGGACAGTCTTTCCACGAAAATCATTGTTGAGTCAATGTATAAATGTACTTTCACAGTTTTTCATCAAAAACTGTATATGCTCTTTTTTTCTGAAAAATTTGTTCTAGAAATTAAAGACCCCCTCTAATTATAGACCCTCCTTTTGGTGCCCTCAATTAATTATAGATGGGTCTATAATCAGAGGAAATACAGTACTTATTTGTCTCATTGACAATTACTTGGTATAAATGAGGCAGAAAGATCTGGTTCAAAAAGTCAACTTCCCTAGCGCTTCTATCCAAAATGTTTGCTGGCCCACTTTGCTCTCATTGGTAATCAATTTCTGACTTATATTTATAAATGTCTGACTCCATACACCATAATCACATTTTTCACAACTTGTGTCATAGTTGGTCTGTTCAAATTCCTGTAGGTCCATGTCGACTTGAACATCGCTACCTTCAGATTCATTTTGCCTCAACTTTAATTCGTGATAAGTAAAAGCATAGAATGGTACATCTTCATCAGAAGAACTAAGTAAACCATGGATCTCTTGCTCCATTTCAAACTTTGAGTAATAGAGTAGCAGTTATCACACAACAACAAACTTTGAATGAAAAACAGCTTTGAATGAGAATGTTTGCTACAGTGACTGTAGTCAGCGGCTTTCATAGTGAGTGAGTGACAGATTTGGTAAATATATTTACAAGCACTTAGAGAACCAATTTTGACTCTAGTTAGTGTCCTCACTCTTGCTTTGACAATTATGAAGTTTGAGTGCTTCGCCAATGATCACCAAAAATATTGTGGCCTGAGGATGTTAGTCAAAATGTGGTTACTTTTAAGTGAATTTCAGTATATTCTTGTTGATGCAGTGTTGCTAAGAAGGAAAAGCAAGGATTTCAGTGACAGAATCGGTCTCCAAAGCATTGACTTATCACTGATATCAAGGATAGTAAATAATCAATATGAAAACTAGCTAATTATAGAAAGTATCAATATACAATTTGGATTCTGTCTGATGTTTGAAAAAGAATTAGAAGAAACTGTTACTGTACATAGTAATAAAGTTTCAAGAAGATTTGTAAACATTAAAATGTTTGAAAACAGCTAAAAGCCTCTTACATTGGCACTACAGCAAGCTTCCTTTAAACGTATCAGTGCTTTTATTTTGAAAAGCAGAGTGTTATATTTGTGTTGACCATCAATAAAAATTTGTGTTGAACACAAAACATTGTATGAATTTAGTAGTAAATATATGGAAGAAATTAATTTATTTATTGAACTCCATGAGGCACTTCAAAGCTTTTTACTATTGCTTTATTATTATAGAGAATATTATAACAGTGCATTCACCAACAGTGAGGAAGCTGGTTGTGTTGAGTAATCTGTGACTCCTTACAAGGAAAGACTTCCATTATCCTAGGGGTTGGGGGAGGGGGTTGTAGATCAGAGCATTTGTACTCATTAGATGTTAGTGGAAAAAGCCATTTGTTGTCTCTGTATTTTCTTATTCTTTGCAAGAGCTCTAGGGTCAGTAGTAAAATGTATATATAGCTTTGCGGTCAGTAGGTTGGCAATTTTCAATCTGCAACTTCTTGGCAGTCACAGATGCCTGATCATTTGGTATTATAATTAGTATACATATGAGTAATTGTCATTGTTATCACTTATTTTAGTGATTGGAATTTGTGGAAAATAGATGCTCCATATTCTTTGTCAGCCCTTAGAAAAGATTCCGAAATTGCAGTGTCAAGGGCTACATGCCTTTTATTAGAAGATACTTGAAACTCTCTTTGGGTCCAAACAGCCTACGTTACATGACGGCTATGATATGCTCAGTAAAGTATTTTTGCCACTGCAAATGAGTGGACACAATTTGAGTTGCTCCATAAAATTTTAGCCAGGATTTGTGATAGACTTAGTTATCTGACTTAGTTAACTGACTTAGCTGCCATCACATAAGAAAGACTGTTCAGGCTGTGGTCTACTCACATAAAGAGAATGCTGTATGCAATAAAGCACAATGGTCTGTCATGGTTTCATCAGCTTTTGAGGTCCTCCCATAAATTCTAGGCCCCCCCATGGGTACAATTTTTCAGGTCTTCCCATAATTTGGTGTGCCATAAAAATTTGAGGTCCTCTCATAAATCATGGTGGACCCAAAAAAGCAAAAGTCTGGGTTGACTTACTGAATCTGAATGATGGCAATTGATAACAAGATTAAAAATTGGCAAGTTCATGACAAATTGGTACTCAATAGAGTCTTTACATCATCATAGCATCACAAAAACGACCAAAATAGTTCACATCCAATGATGATACAGTCTACCTGAATTCAATAAATTTGCTTTCTCAAATGGATGGTCAATTTTTATCTCAACCAAGAGGTAAGAGTAATTTTCTTCATACAAAACAGTAAAAACAGGCTCAAGATATTGTGCACATCTAGCATCTTCTCATTCTCAAATGGTTTTGAGCACAAAATTCCAACTATTCAAAAACCCAAAGGAACTCAAATCAGGGAAGAGTCTGGTTTGGTGCCCATATCATTACTTTGGACTTCATCTTGCAATGAAGCTGTAAACTGCAAGGTAGTGCCTTTAAAAGTGTCTCCCTTAGATTGTCTTGGGTGGATTTAGCATTGTTCTTCCCCTGGACTCTTTTGTGATCAATTAATCACTACTGCCCTACTTTTCAGGTTCTTACACATTTAAGTTGTAGAAGATATGAAGTCTTTGAAGCCGTAATTCCAAGCTGTTGTCAGGTCAAATTGAATTTTTGTCAGAGAAAAATTGGCAAAAACTGATTCAGATGTGATTGCACAAAAATATAATAACTGACACAGCTTAATAATGCTTTTGAAGTCAGGTTTCCATGGCAAAATGTCCATGAAGCAACATCACAAAATTGTGACAAGAAAATCATTTCTCCAAAACTTCCTGCGCTTTGATAAAGAGCTCTTCCTTGTGCAAATCCTTAATTTTGTGCACGACCAGCAAATACAAAAATCTCAAGTTTCTGTGTCTTTATTTTATTTCTCCACCAAACCACATAAAGTACCAACCGGAGAGTTTACATTGCCATTGTTGGCTTCATTAAATCAGTCAAGCGTGCTTGAAAGACAGCTGTCAGTCCCACATACAACAGGATGTGTTATATTGTTTGGCACAGCAAGTTGTGGCTCAACCCAATTATGACACAAGAGTCCTTGAATGGTTGGTCACAAGCATGTCTTTGAGATGTGCCAATATTTTATTTGGCACAGTATACCATGGCCTGACCCAATCAGTAACAAAAGTGTGCTTGAATTGTTGGCTGTGCAACATTGAGAAATGTGTTGATATTCTGTTTGGTTCAGAAGATCCCACACAACAATGAAATGTCAGTTGAAGCGGACTTCTCAACAAAACATAGTGCTTGTTGAAATTATCAACTCTTTGTGTCAGGTCCCTCCAGAATTGGGTGGCATTATTCAGGTCCCCCCATTTTTTCCAAAATCGTTACCAACAATTTTGAAAGGAAATAAATGGGGTCGTGTGGTTGCGATCAATTTTGAAACTTTTGAAAATTAATGTGAATATTGGTTTGATTTGAATGCATTATAAATGAAACCGTCCTTTATGTCACTTGCGTAACAAATGGGGCTTAAGGATGACTTGTCATGCGCTGCACTTGACACTCTGGTAATACACAAAGCCCCCCCTGTTTATTAGAGACGAAGGAGTATAGGGCGTAAATTTAAAAGCGAAGGCATAATAGTACGTTTAAGTATTTTTTTTAAAGGGTATACTTTCTATTTATGTATCTTTAGCATAGGATGACATTATCAATACAAAACAGTGATAAATTTTATTTTCCATACAGTGCCAAAATGGATATACCAAAGAAGCTTCGACCTTGGTTTCTGACGGAGGACGGCCGTGTACCCCCTAATGTAAACTTGGACGAAATTGACCGTAAAGATCCAGTGGCCCTAGCAGAGGCGAGGGAGATCTGGGTAGCGAATCGGTTTGTTGAAGCAGACATGGTCCAGATCTATAAAGACCGGATGACTGAATGTTGTATGAGGGAAAAGTCAAATCAGAAAGAAAATTGCAGGAAGGAAATCAAGGATTACAATGAAGCTTACAAGGCATGGATGAGTAAGAAATGGCTGGTGACAGAGGAGGGTGATGATCGTAAATTTAAAATTCCTTTAGAAGAATTGTGGAAGTGAGTGTATATGATCTGTTCTGCTCTAAAAGCCATGTTGTGTCATAGGGAATTAGGCAAAGTAGCCATGTGACCGTCATTGCTGAGACAGTCTGTTCATAGTCTATTGATTGGAAGTGTATTCAATATCCACAGTTTTTCCAAAGCGATGACAACCACACGACGTTTACATTTCGCTCTTTGATAATTCTTTCTATTTTATATTGGTGAGTTGTCTCAAGTGTCTTCATATTGAGTTGTTAATATAACATACAAGTAGTGGTACTGATTGTCGTATTCCAGGTTGTATTTCGTCAATGTCTTTCATCATAATCGTCGATAAACTTGCTTGAAATGGACCATTGACTTTTCGTCTTTTAAATGGACGTACGCTCGTCTATGTATTGCTCATTGAAAATGTATTATAAATAAAGTGGACGTGCAGTCAATCAAGCAGTATCTAATTCAGCGCCTAGAGATATCTTGTTTTATTTCTATGGTAATAGTACTATTTTTGCAGCCTTTCCGCTTTTAATCTTGAATAGAATTAGGCACTCGTGAATGATTTTGCGAGGTGTGCAATTTTATTTGAGGTATTTGGGGATTGTTTTCCTTTATCTGCAAATCTTTGCCAGTTGCAAGGTGGAAGATGATCGTACTGTGCAGTCGTGGCATGTTCTCGTTGCTTAGTACTGAATTTATCATTAGTTGCGCAGAGTAAACTGTGGAAGAAGTGGGAGAAAGTATTGGCGTTAGGAATTGTTGCGTGGCTTGTAAAATGATTATTACTTGGAATGGAAGTGTGACAGGAGTTTTGCGCGTAAGTTGACCAGTTTTTGGAATGAAAACTTAACTGTAAAGTGTCGCGGATTTGGCAGTCCTTCCTTCGATTCGCATTTCCAAAACGCGCCTATCTTCGGGATCTCGTTGTTTCTTGCACTGGGGCTACACTGAGGTTACTCTTAGCAGTCTCTCAATCAAAGACCCCTGATGAGCAGTGGGCCCAAATACTACTCGTTATTCGTTCTTCTGTCTGTCGTCGTATTTCCTTGTCATTCGCATCTGAAGCGACATGCGACTTCTCTTGTCCTTGAGCAATGAAACAGGGAATGGATGAAAAGAGTTTGTGGGTTTTCCACAGGAATTTTCACCCGGAATACCTTGCGCTCCTAGAGCCTCATTTTCCCGTCATTTCCATGGGTCACGGCATAGGCGCAACGGACGAAAAATGTTAGACATGAATCGACGGTTCTGCAGACGGTTGAATCGAAGGGGGATAGGGTAAATTACAGCCACTTTGAATTGGAAAAAATTTCCTTGATGTTGCGACAATGAAAGACACGGACAGTGAACGAATTTTTGTTTCTAAAACATCTTGTAGACATATGGTCTTTTTGGCTATAAAATGCGAAAATTCAAACCATGTTTTTCCAAACTAAAATAACGTCGTGTCTTCTTCTTTGCATGGTTAGTAACCAATTAAGATATTTCTTAGATTTAAAATGAAAAGAAAAATTGACAACGGATACAACTCTGTAAAGCACATACAACTTCTTAAATGATTGAAAACAATGCAAACTGCGATCATATCGTGTTGCTCTCTTTGCTTAAATACGGTCTATAAGTTAAGTCGCCCTGTACCGTAAGGAGGTAAGTCACCGACTGTTTGCTTGTTCGTTTTCAAACTAAATTTCATTCACGCATTAAAAGGGCAATTTGGTAGCTGTAGGCCTAGTTTACATTTTCCCTTGAGGGCCGGCGGTTTATCCCTGGCTGGTTAGCATCATTTCCCATCCTGAATCCAATTGCGTTGAGCTGGATGTCGATGTCCACCGGTGGATGATTGGGAGCTAATGTGGCGACTAGAGAAATAAAAGAATGTTAACATCGGAGGTCACCTAGCTCGCGAAAGCGTGGGTCACGGGTTCGATCCCCGGTGGTGTCATATTTTCTATTTCTCTAGTGTTCTTTTTTAACTAAATTTAAAGGGATGCTTGTAAGATATACAGGAAGGTAATATTTTGGAAGGCAATGCTAACCTAAGGGAATTTTGTATTTCATGAGTTACTAACTTACTTATAAAAATTTAAATCAATTCGCTATTATAGCGACATTTTGCACTACTTAACATCAATTATCAATAGTTTCACTACCCACATGGTCTTTTTTAAAATAATAACAGGAGATACAAGATTTGATGTATTAAATTTTCTACATTAAGAAATTGGGGACCCATTTGTCTGTCACGCCATAAAATGCAATCACCTCTTTGGTACCGCTGCTGATTGCAACAACCTAAGCTTAAACAAATAATAATGTAAGAAACGCCAAGATATAATAATCTATGTATAAATATTATAAAAGTGTACGTCAACCTACTTCAAAAAGCAGAATTGTGAACTGTTTCTGAATTATCCCTTTCAAGCATCCTTAACGTTCGTATCCATGTTACCATCTTTGTAGATAAATGAAGTTTGCTTTTTGTCTTTCATGGCTACATTTACAATTATGTGTCCTTCCACAAAAGTAAGATCACTTTTCCTTTCCTGTGGCAAAAAGATTTAAATCTTAAAGTTGTCCATGAGCCGTTACAGGTAACAGCAAGACCCCGTTGCAATCTGTCTCAACAATTGAGGGTCCATTATCTATATCATAAAGCAGAATGACTTTCATTCATGAACCTTGATGTATAACGCTGGATTCAAATCTGAACCGCATACCAAGGGCATTTAGTCATAGCTTCACATTCATGTATTACGTGACAATCATAGATCGTTTGGATATAAATTTTCCTTTAGCTTGCTTAACACCATTTTAATCTGTCTTTGAGCAATTGACAGACACTTTCAGTCCTTCAATAAATTCTTTCACTTTGTGAAACCCAGCTTTCAATTACCATATGGACAAAAAATGGTAATATCTTTAAGGAAAGGGTAACAACAGTTAACTCAGCGTTTCTACGTTACTAAGCGGCTGCCATAATACAAGTCGTGGATTTGGTCCTAGATGCAGTCCGTTCAGTTTGAAAACCATTTAGTCTCTTTGAGTCATCTCCATCTTAAATAGAAAAGGAGCCAAATAGTTACCTTGTGGTACTCCAGTCAACATTTTTGAGAGTGACAAGAGCTATGGTACTTCTCATTCTTTTCACGAGCCATTACACCATAGGATTGACTCATATACAGCCTCTTTCAGTAATCTTGGTCCATCACAAATAGAAAAGGTACAACAGAGTCACCTTGTGGTACTCCGATAAACATTTTTTAGAGTGACAAGAGTTATGGTACTTCTCATTCTTTCATGAGCCATTACACCATAAGGTTGACTAATGTATAGCTTCTTTACGTAATCTTGGTCCATCATAAATAGAAAAGGTACAAACCAGTCACATTTTAGTACTCCAGTAAACATTTCAAAGCATGACAAAAGGTAACGGTGCTTCTTACTTTTCCATCAGCTATTACACCATAAAGTTGACAAATATATAGGCTCTTTCAGTAATCTTGGTCCATCATAAATAAAAAGGGTGCAAAAGAGTCACCTTGTGGTACTCCAATAAACAATTTAGAGAATAACAAGGCTAATGGTCCTTCTCACTCTTTTCATGAGCCTTTACACCATAAGGTTGACAAATATATAGCCTGTTTAACTAATCTTGATCCATTATAAATAGAAAAAGTACAAACCAGCCACATTTTGGTACTCCAGTAAACATTTTAGAGCGTGACGAGGGTAATGGCCCTTCTCACTCTTTTCATGAGCCTTTACACCATAAAGTTGACAAATATATAGTCTGTTTAAGTCATCTTGGACCATCATAAATAGAAAAGGTACAAAACAGTCACCTCTTGCTACTTCAATAAACTCTTCAGAGGGTGACAAGGGTAACGATACTTCTCACTCTTTTCATCAGCCATTACACCTTAAGATTGACTAATATATAGTCTGTTTAAGTAATCTTGGTCCATCATAAATAGAAAAGGTACAAAATATTCACCTCTTGCTACTCCAATAAACATTTCAGAGGGTGACAAGGGTAACGATACTTCTCACTCTTTTCATCAGCCATTACACCATAAGCTTGACTGATATATAGCCACATTCAGGAATCTTGGTCCATCATAAATAGGTACAAAACAGTAACCTTGAGGTACTCCGTGAAACCTTTTTGAGCGTGACAAGAGTAATGGTACTTTCATTCTTTTTATGGACCATTACACCATTAGCCATTTTAAGTAATCTTGGTCCATGATAAATACTAAGGGTACAAAACAGTCACCTCTTGGTACTCCAATAAACATTTCAGAGCGTGACAAGGGTAACAGTACTTCTCACTCTTTGCATCAGCCATTACACCATAAGCTTGACTGATATATAGCCACATTCAGGAATCTTGGTCCATCATAAATAGGTACAAAACAGTAACCTTGAGGTACTCCGTGAAACCTTTTTGAGCGTGACAAGAGTAATGGTACTTTCATTCTTTTTATGGACCATTACACCATTAGCCATTTTAAGTAATCTTGGTCCATGATAAATACTAAGGGTACAAAACAGTCACCTCTTGGTACTCCAATAAACATTTCAGAGCGTGACAAGGGTAACAGTACTTCTCACTCTTTGCATCAGCCATTACAACGTAAGGTTGGCTAATATATAGCCGCGTTCAGCAATCGTGGTCCATCATATATAGAAAAGGTACAACAGAGTCACCTTGTGGTACCCAAGTAAAAATTTCAGAGCGTGAGAAGGGTAACGGTACTTCTCACTCTTTTGATGAGCCATTTTAACTTATGGTTGACTCATATATAACCTCTTTGAGTAATCTTGGTTTTTTCAAAAATGGAAAAGGTACAACAGAATCACATAGTGGTACTCCAATAAACATTTCCGAGGGTGACAAGGGTAAATTTCTTCTCACTCTCTTCATTAGCCATTACGCTATAAGGATTATAAATATATAATATCCTTAAGTAGTCTTAGCCCATCATAAATAGGTACAAAACGCTAACCTTGAGGTACTCCTGGAAACCTTTTTGAGCGTGACAAGGGTAACGGTACTTCTCACTCTTTTCATCAGCCATTACACCATAAGGTTGACTAATATATAGCTTGTTTAAGTGATCTAGGTCCATCACAAATAGAAAAGGTACAACAGAGTCACCTTGTGGTACTCCAATAAACATTTCAGAAGTTGATAAGGGTAATGGTACTTCCTACTCTTCGCATCAGCCATGACAACGTAAGGTTGGCTAATATATAGCCACGTTCAGCAATCATGGTCCATCATGTATAGGAACGTTACAAAACAGTCACCTTGTGGTACCCCAGTAAAAATTTCAGAGCGTGACAAGGGTAACGGTACTCAACGGTCTCACTCTTTCCATGAGCCATTATATCATAAGTTGTGACAAATATATCGCCTCTTTCAGTAATCTTGGTCCTTCATTAATAGAAAAGGTACAACAGAGTCACCTCTTGGTACTCCAGTAAACATTTTAGAGCGTGACAAGGGTAACGGCACTTCTCACTCTTTGCATCAGCCATTATATCATAAGATTGACAAATATATAGCCTCTTTGAGTGATCTTGGTCCATCATAAATAGAAATGGTACAGAACTGTCACCTTGTGGTACTCCAATAAACATTTTGCAGCGTGACAAGGATAATGGTACTTCTCACTCTTTGCATAAGCTAGTTCACCATAGGTTTGACAAATATATAGCCTCTTTCAGTAATCTTGGTTGTACGGCAAATCCTCCGGGATGACGTTACACAATACCACTCTTGTTCTCGATAATTCTTGTAAGGTAAGCACAGCGTTGGTGCAATAATAGGAAATTGCAAACCGATACATAAAACATGTTTGACAAGAAAGCAAGTGGATTCAAAGAAGATGTTGAGGGGCGCGGGCGAGACGAAGTTGAGGCAAGCATGGAGGAGCAAGACCTGCCAGTGGAAGACACCCACAATCGGTATTACTTGTAGTAGGACGCAAGTGTGAAATATTTTTGATCTGCAGGTCTTACCTCTTGATTATGTGGGAAGAAATATAAAAATCCCTACTTAACCAGGCACACTTTCCTTACCTAAGATATCACTCATATCTTGTTACAATATCGAGGATACTGCCAAAGGTGGCTGATCCCTACGTGAAGGATTACTCATAGACTAAAGAAGTCAAGAGCAGCAATCGTGAAGTCAGAAGAGGGGCTCGAGCGGCCGTTAATCCCTACTTGTTATAAATGATTGATCCATACATTTCTCTAGTCTAGTTTTTCTTCACGTCTTACCATTTTTGGCAATCTCTCAATCAAAGACCCCTGATGAGCAGTGGGCCCGACATTGAAACTACCCTTAATAAACAGAAAAACCACCAAACAGGCTAACTAATAAATAAAGGGCAGCTGGGGCGTCCAAGGGCGACGTCCCTCAATTTGTGTTACCGAGTAGAGAAGCAAGCCATGAAGCAGGCTCAACAGCCCAGTAGGACCGCCTCTCGCGGATTATGGAAAGAATCTCTCATCAATGAGAACAGATACTACATCCATTCCTTGCCAAAAGGCCGAGAAGCCATTTTGGGCACCCCTTTAAAATTACCAGTCAGATCTCCAAATCTCTTAGAGTAGCAATCTCTCAATACAGAACTCCTAATAAACATCGGGTATGATTTTGAATCTATCCAAAATAAATAGTAAAACCACCAAAGAGATTAACTAATAAATAAAGGGAAGTTGGGGAATCCAAGGGTAATACCTCTCAATTTCTCAATTGAGGCTACTGGGCAGAGAAGCAAGCCACAAGGCAGGCTCAGTAACTACGATCCAACGTAATATAAATGTGAAGTAACAACTAGTGCGCGCAAATTAACCACCAGGACCTTCTTTTTGCAAACCTCAGCTTATCTTCCTCCCCCCTTCCCCCTCTCTATGTATGGTGAGGATTCACATGCTCTTTTCTGTTTTCATATTACCAGGTCGCTTACAATTTGTATTTGCCGCAAAAGCAGAGTCCAGATAGCTCCTGAATACTTGGGAATGACTTTATACAATACTTGTCGTTAGTCGAAGCAGCTTTTCAACGATTCATTGGCGGCCATTCGGAGCATTAGGTTCTAACAACTAATTGCATGACACATGGTACACTCACCACAGAGAATTTTGAACACCATAGTGTCCTTATCTGATCTTGTTAATGGTACATCAGATCTCCAAGTAAATTGGCATGCAGTACACATTAGTTCCTCGCGAATTTAGCGGCTCTTTCAAATCTCTCCGGCCTGTCTTCGTATTGGCACGAAGGGTTTCGAATATGGACGATGCTATCTTTTCAGGTAGATTAAAGGAAAACCGTACACCATTGCCCCTCTCTATTTGCTGTCTATGTATTGAAAGATTTTGTTTTCTCTAAACCACGGGCCAGCAAGTAAATTTTGTCTTCATAATTCTTCAGACCGTTGACTACTGGCATCACCCTGAGAGCTTTTTAAGGTACATCATTAAGTCAAATAGTATAAAACAGTTTAAATACGTTATTCCCCTGATAATTCTCGTATTGAATGCAGTGACTACAGGAACTGACATTGAACAATAGACAGTGGACTGCTTCAGAAAATGCGCTCTACATTTGGAACAGGAGTAAAACAGTAATGTTCTAATTAAGCTGTTCGTACTGTACGACGTAACGTCCCTACCACCTGTATTCTCTATACTATGTCAATTTCGATCACTAGAGAGGAAATAAGGTTGAAAGTTCGAACCTGCAGCAACGCGAGGCAATGACTACGGAGCTAAACTGTGTACTACTGGTATTGTTAAGCAGTACGACATCTGAAATCAACAAGTACTCCATGAAATACTTACAACTGGTTCCAATGATTTGATTATGTCAATTGAAAAATCAATACACTAAATCATTGTAGCGACCAAAACTAATGACACGTTATTGCTTTTAGAAGTAATGCGGACAGGGGGTGTGTACATGTTTATATTTGATTGTGTAAAGTGCTTTCAATGATGTATTTATTAAAGAGGCTGTCAATTTCTTTGATCGATTAAAATGAGTACTTTGATAGAGATGGTGAATGTGTTATCATAGATTAGTCGCCATATTATCCCTCAGCCCTCAACGTGATCGGTAGGATCTAACTGCTCGTGGTATTACAATGATATTTATGTCGGTGACAAGGTATTTGAATAGAACAGAATTGTCAACAGTAGTCACTTGAGGTATTATTATAAATTATTAATCAGACCATACTTACTGTCAATATCCAGCTTGTTTATATTGGAAAATAGGACGACATTGATTCAGAGAATACGGAATACAAATATATATCAGCTCGGGTCACGTAAGGTAGCCTTCGTAAATGGTAATCGCTGTTACTAAAGCCGCAACTTCACGGTACAAATTTGGCCAATAGTTTCCATTAACACGGTTCCTAGCAATCTGTAAACCTGAAGAAACCTACAACTCTCAAGGAGTTTGATTCCTATCCTGGAAAACTTGGAATATTTTGGAGGGTTTTGTTGGCCACAAATGAAGTGTTTAGAGAGTTGTGGATGTCGTGAAAGTTTTCTTGGCCGCAAAGTCTTCCAAACGTTGCGGATGTTGTGAATGCCCTACCACATGATGTCAATATAACAATGGTTCTCAATGTTATGGCACAGTAGCTCTTAAAGTTTGTGAAAAGTTGAAAGACTTAAAAATCTTAGGGAATTGCTATTGACTATTTTCCTAGGAAACCTGTGTGATGGTCACCTAGATGCTGAACATTATTTCCGACTACCATCGTATTCATTACCATTGCCATCCACTACATCAGTTACTGTTATTCATAAAAACAGCATACTTGCTAAAGTTACTTTGCCAGTCATAACGATTAGAATCCTATTACCGGAATCCCGGGTCTCCAGCAGGGTGACAGTTTCCCTTTACGGCATCATTATCGGTAACGCTGAAGACGATGAACAATTTCAATAGTATCAATGTGTCATTACGATAGAGTGAATTCCAAGACGAACACAAGTGAGAAATCGTTCGGTTTTTTTCAGATTTGACCTTGCAGAACATTTCCAAATAGATTTTGTTACAAAACGTTGCTAGGTAATATTTGAAATCGCCGCGTGAAAAGTTCGAATTCTCAACTGAAGCCCAGTCTACTGCATCACTTGGAAGTGACTCCCTTAAATTCAGCAGTTGGTGTGGCCTTAATGAAAATCAAATAATAAAAGTGATTGAAACGCCATGCCTTTGGACAATGTTATCTACAACATTAAGCACTACAATATTCAAATTTTGTACCACTAACCAACTTATTAAGTACTGCGTAGGAAGAGCTTGTTATCTTAGCTACGCCATTACCGTCAGCGTTATCTGCGTTCCCAGAGTTTTAATAATTTTGGTGTGCCAGTCTGAATCTTCAGAACGTGGTCCCAAATTGTTGTCACCGCTTTCCTAATCACGGTCATCATAATAAAATTACTTAGGCTTCTCTTAGGCACCCCGGCCGTTTTTTCATGACTTTTAACATCAGTAATAAGATTAAGATGTCACCAAAACACATCCGGAAATTCAAACCAGGACCAGTTGTTTTTGCTTTAGACATACTATGTATGCCTGTGTACTACAAGTGTAGTGGGTAGTCCCATGGTTTCAAACATGTTACTAATCAATTTTGTAATTGGATCATTGTTATTTTAAGCTCTAACTGGCGCGAACTTATTTGAATGTGAATGAAAGTAATGAAACCGTAAAATGAGATGGGTTTGTCATGGTGATATGAAACATCACTGTTAAGCTGTAACTATTTGTCTCATGATATAGTTTCGATTCCAATTCTTTTAAACACTGTTTGCAACAATGCACCTTTTGAACGCAATAGTTATTTTGTTTATCAGATGATCTGTGCTGTCTTCATCTTCCAATAATAGAGATATGCGACGTACGTTATGTGTTACTATTAAAGGCAACAATAACTTGAAGTAAACGATTCGCTACCATGCTTTACTATGTAATCATATGGTGGAATATCTCGACTAAATTCCCTCTACCTAAATGCTTAATTTGTCAGGTAATGTCAGGTGGTAGTTGGCTAGATGTGGTCATTAGGAATGCATCCATAAGTATAACACAGTTAAACGAAGGCTGCAAACTATGTTTAGAGATTTGGTCTACAGATAGCAAACTCTGTTAAACATAGTTACAAACAGAAGAAAGTAAACGAACGACTAGATGTAAGAGAGCTTTCTCGTTTCAGTGAACTGGAACATCTGATGTGGGAAACGAGAGAGTGCACATAGGCAGGGAGTTGAAGTGGCTAACTACTGAATGGTGTATAGGTTAGGTAGTATGGGTACGAGATTAAGTATTCATTGTATGTTATTTCGTAATAACAAGAGTTCTACAAGTAGCTTTAAAGAAACGGGGGAGGGTTTGCTGGCACGTAATTCACGCGAATTGGTAATAAGTATTTCTAGGTGTTTCTTAGGAAGGGCTTTGGCCGGGGGTACGGTACCAGGGCACTATATTGCTTTGAAAGTATTGCCTTGTCGTTCTGCAACAGTTATTTGTCGTATCTGTCAGGTGACTATGACAAGTTAGATAATTAAACTTTGTTTTGTTTTGCAAGTGTAATCTCTCCCAGTCTTATCTTTATCGCTGGATTATCAAATGGTTCTTTGCTTGTATGCTCTGTAACATCCATAATGAATGAAGGATGAATAGTCTACCGACAAGTTATTATAAGTAAAACGCCAAATGTGGAAACTTCATTGACAACGTTTCGCCTAACAAACTTCTTCACGTCACTACTAGCCAACTTTAGCCAATTTTCAGTAGTGACCTGAAGAAGTCTTTTAGACGAAACGTTGTCAATGAAGTTTCCACATTTGGCGTTTTACTGTAACATCCACAAAGTCCGTATGGTACCACTAGTACTTCCTTTGCTCAACGGCGTCGGAGGGCTTTCTTGGGCAGATGTAAGTTTCTTCTTACTATGGTACCGTATCCATTCTTCCCGTTTTGAATAACTAAAGCACTACAAGGTACACTCCACACTCTTAGAGATTCGAGAGCGCCGGAGGAAGTATGGAAAAGAGGAGTCTAACAGAAGTCTATAACATTTGTAACTTCATGGGAGAATAATATCTAGTTTGTGCAGGGATTTTGGGATATGTAAAATGATATACGTAAATTTTACCTGAGTTACTGTCAATGCAACGGCTCTGAACCCTATGACGATTTTAGAGCGGGCGACAATAGATGCTTCTTTAATGTTACAGACGGCATTGTATGTGTTTTGTTAGCAATTTTGGTGGTGCTCCCTTGAAGGTACAAATAAACACTTTAAGAGGCCACTAACCGAGCCGTCAAAGTCGAAGTGTCTCCAAAGATAAAAGCAATTATCTACTTGTTGCTATGGATGATTTGTTGTTGGAACAATCGTTATATTGTGAAATTGTCTATTTTCATGCTCTTAATTTAAAGACAGTCATTTCTTTAATATAACCGTTACTTTTCCTTCAGAGTTGTGACAATCATCTAATGTTGATGAATCGTCGTTTAGCTGACACAGTAAGAAACAGCTCACAGACTGTCATTTTAAGAACTTTACGTAGTTGTATTTAAAAAGGTGATAACTGGGGGGAAGGGGTTTGCCTGTCTCATAAGCAAAGCATTCTTGTTACAAGTGTAAAGTGTACAACTAAAATGATACACGAGATAAAAGCACCTTTCCCGAGAGGACGTGCAGTGACAGTAGCTTATGAATTCCCCAGGAGCAATGATACGGCGTTTGAAACCGTAAGTAATGTTGTCGTTGTACTCTGAAGGTGAACGTTTACACTATTTTCAAATTATATTAGGTCATACAAGCTGGAACAAAAGCACATTTATCTCTTGTTTTGAAACAAAGTTTCACAAAGATGTTTTTGCCACTTTTTGCTATGTTTTGTTCATGGTGTCTTGCGTTCTCCATCAGTAATCTTCCTTAACGTTTCAATGACCTAGACATCTCCTTAACGTTTCTGAATAGAGTCACCGTGTGCTCAGTTCGACTCTGCTCTTAATGTCCTATCAAAACAGTAGCTCCTGTTTATTGTAGACTTAATAGGTCTCCTTAGCAGCCAAAGTATACCTCTAAAGCTTGACCTTTTGCTGGATGATTGATTATCAGATGGTAGTTAGATTTTTCTCTCCAGTTTGGAGTTGCTCGCAGTTGGAGATTCCCGCTCTTTTTACAGAATAAGCATATAAGTCGACTTAGCTGTCACTGTCTCGCGTGGATGCGAGGCGACCTTAATAGCATGCTGCTTAGAGCTTTTGGTAAAATTTGGAAATGATTAATATTTTTTCGCTGTTGAAGTCACCTTTTCAAAACGCATTGCGGGCATATCACAGTGCGTAGTGAGTTATTGCTAGAGAATTGAGTCAAAAAGATCATGTCAGATGGAGAACTTAATTTGTGGTGGATTTTAGCTTGTCCATTCAATAAGGGAACAATTTTGTTCTTCCTGAGGCTAAAGTAAATTTCATCGTCACATATAATTTAGCAGTAACTTTAACCCTGGCCTACAAGTGTTGCCCTTTGAGTGACTTTTTATGTTATCCGGTAACCTCTAGGTTAGTTGAAAGTATAGGGTCGTTACCAAGGTGATTTACAGCTGTTGTGTCAATGCTGTGAGTGTAATTTCTTCCCGTCCCTCTGTTGGTATTTATTGCTTCTTGTTTACTAACGAAAAAGATTGCTTTGAGCTCTGTAAGCGGAAAGGGCACACTGTTATTGCTACTATCAGAAGCAGACTGGGTCTACACGGCGCCTGCTTACCACACTAAGCCATATTTGATTATTCATTTATTTTGGCCAACTGGCCCATTCGGCAATCGATCTACCGGGTATTTCCGAAACACTATATAGGAAGCCCACGCCTGACTGTTTTTATTTTCTATTTTCCATAGCCTGTTTGAATATGTTTGAAGCCCTATATTTGCAACTATATTCTTTTTAAGTGAAAAAATGTTTTAATTCATCAAGTTTTAGTTAGGTCGTTTCCTAATACTGTATGACCAGAGTACACCGAGCTTCCATGATCTTAAACGACACGGCATTAAGAGGGCATTTTCAGTATTAAGACATACTGATCTAATCAAAGTGGAATAGAGACTTACACGCGTTACTGCTTTATTCTGGGTCCCTTATGAAAGACACTGTAGTGTATATTGAAGCACAGCCTGCGTTGCAAAGCCGAACATCTCGTGTATTAGGGAGAAATAATTTGTTTATGTCTGTACTGCAGACAACGAAACACTTTGCTGCCATGCAAACTAGGTGAGAACTAAAATGTACTATTGCTTTTGAAACACTGAATATTTTAAAGATAATTTATATCAACATCTTGTTTTTAAAGTAAAGATTCTGAGGGGTCTTTTACCTTTAAAAAAAGTATTAATTGATGTAATCAATTGATTTCTTATTGACGTACGTAAACCCTTAATCAAAGCCAAATGTGTGCCCTGTTTTATAAACTCATGGTAACAAAGTTTTTTCAATAAATCTGAGGAACCATGAACACTCCTTTCTAATCCATATTGCTGGCCTGTTGAACCAAGGAGTGTTATAACACTATGACTGATCGAGTTTCAAATAACTGCAACGTTTTAACAAGTTGATTTCGCGATGACACACCCGCTTATTGGATTTGCTGCAGAAAACGGCAGTTACAACCGGTAGTACATGAAGCAACTCTCCCCATGAAAGGTAAAATAACTTCTTTTATACATTAGCAGCATAATTTCGCTATTGTTGCTCGAGATATACACGCCTAGGTTGGCCATAAGATCATAGTTTAAGTTCGAAGTCTATAGGGCATAAAAGTATTCAGACCCTGTATACACCTGTAGGGATCAAACTGGTACGGATCGGCCTCGCGTTTACACGGGACTTGATGGATCCGAACTCGTTTGGATTTGCTATCCGTACCAGTTTTTGTCCACGTATGAAAGTGGACTAGTTTGGATCCGTACCCGAGGAGGTCTCGTGTAAACGCTTGGGCTCGGATCGAAAACGGTACGGATCAAAAATGAGGTGAAAAAATACCACTACGAGGTAAATTTGACGTTATTTCCATTCGAGTTCTATCTTTGTCCTTGTATTGAGACGTTATTCATAATCTCCGATTGTTTATATTTCAAACGCTGCAATTTATCGCAGCTGGTATTACGATACAAAGAACCGTTGATTTGCTAATTGGATTGGCATGCAGAGCTCTGGATCCAAATGGTTCTGATGCCCTTTCTAGGGTATTTATACGTGATCGGATTCATTTGGATCCGTACCAGTTTGGATCCGTACCCGTGTAGGCAGGGTCTCAAGCTAATTTCGGAAACCTTCGCTAATTTACAATTGTCGATACTTGAGCAAGCACTTGAACGCCCTCTTTTCCCTGAGCCCACGAGCTAGTCGTATGCTCATAACAGATATCGTTATCATTGGGAAACATCGATCGCTTGTTAGGTAGAGTTCTACTTGTTTTTCATGACTGAGTAAAAAAAACGTTTCACGGGAAGTTGTAGACTTTAAAGTCAGTCAATAAGATAATTGAAAAGTCATTTCGGTTTTGATTTGGCCTAAATCTGAGCACCGCTAGCACTTGCACCTTCACAAATTTCATGGCCTACCATTCGCGCCGCCTTACATTTGGTACCAGGAGTGGGGTGCAAGCAAGAAGTGCTCAATTTAGTAAGAAAAATGGGTAGTGCACTATCATAATAAGCAGAATGGCAGACGTTGCTGAGTTGGCCCACAGACTCGAAGAACTGCAGAGACAGATCGCCGCAGATCGAAGAATCACAGTGATGGTTCCCCGTGAGAAAAGACTGAGAAAGTACTCGGGAGGTCGAGAGGAAGGACTTGATCAGTGGATCGAAGATGCCCAACGTGCCGTGGTGACGCTAGCCCTGGAGGATCGAGAAGCTGTCGATTACCTGCTAGACCATTTGGACGGAGCAGCCCGGGACGAAGTACGTTTTAGAGACGCAAGAGAGAGAAGAACGATGGAGGACGTTTTTGCTATCTTACGGCAGATGTTTGGACCAAGGCTATCTGAGTATCAACTAATGAAAAGATTCTCTGATCGTCACCAAAAGGACCGGGAGCCGTTACGTGAATTCGCCCATGCCCTGTACACGCAGCTTGAAGAAGTAACAAGAGTGAACGTACCAGATGGAGATGCTGCATTGAAACAGCAGTTTGTCACTAAAATGAGGGATCCTCCAGCTAGGACGTGATATGAAAAAGTGGAGCAGAGACCACCCCATTGCGACATTCCTCGAGGTGCGTCAAGAAGCTGAGCAAGGCCTGGAGGATGAACAACAAGTGATTCGAAAAGCTCACGTACGTTCTGCAGAAGTTGAAACTGGGCCAGTCACACGCCTCGAGTTGCAAATTGGGCGCAGCAAGATTGTGGAATAACTTGTAAATGGACAAAAGGTGTTAGCAGAAGAGCTAAAGAAACAGCAAGAACCTTTAGAGAAACACATTGCCGACCAAGCCAAGATGCTGGCCTTACAACAACAGATTATGGAGCAGTTGATAATTGGAGGAGCAGCAACAAGGACGGAAAGTCCAAAATGTTATGGGTGTCAAGGCTATGGCCACTATAAGACTGTCCACGCAAGACTTCAAGGAAAGGGTCAAGACAAGACGAAATCAAGAAGGATTTAAACGGCAACACTCCACAGCAGTGAGCCATGATGTGGAGAGTAAGAATGCTGGCTCCAATCTCGGAAAAATCAACAGAGAAGATGGTACCAATATCGTCGGGAAATCACGAGTAATGACAGCCACAGTTGGAGGAGTGTCAGTTGAATGCCTAGTGGACACAGGGCCAATGGTGTCTACCGTCACAGAGGAATTCTTCAAAGAGAACCTCTGCACCAGCAGAACGCACTCAAGGATTAACAGTGGCTACGCCTCACAGCAGTCAATGGACTGGAGATTCCCTACCTTGGATACATAGAAGTTGACATCAAGGTGGAAGGGGTGAACTTAGCTGATTGTGGCATACTTGTCCTAAAGACTACCCCTACCAGCATATCGTGCAAGCGACGTATCCCTGGAATTTTGGGGATGAATATTCTTACTAGATTGCCAAAGTTCAAGGAGATGCTGAAAGATAGTGGAAACAGAGCAGCAGAAGAAAAACCTGGATTTGTCCGTGTCGCAGGAATTCGCCCTGTCCATGTTCCTGCCCTGGCAGTTACGAACGTAACAGTTTGTGGTCCAGCCTGTGGACAATGTGCTGTTGCGGAGCAGTTACCGGACCCATTGCCAGGACACGTCCAAGTCCTCAATACTCTGGCTGAAGCTTCCAAGTCAAGTTACCATTTGCAGATCCTCAATGCAAGTGAAAGAGATGTCTGGTTAAAGCCGAAGCTACGTATTGGCAAGATCAACCCCGTTGAAGTAGTGACAAACGAGAAGCTGACATATGAAGCTGGGTGCAATGAAATTATTGTCTCCTGCAAAGAAGAATATCATCAAGAATCGGCTGACAGAGACAGTACCGTGTCAATAGCAGACGAGTTCCTGAAGCAGTTCCCAGGTACCAATGGTGAAAAGGAGGCAACAGACTTGCTGATGAAGTACGAGGACATCTTCTGCAAGGAAGGGGATCGCCTTAGAAGTACTAGCACCATCACCCACCACATCCGAACCACTGACGATATTCCTTTCTATGAACGCTACCGTAGAATCCCACCAAACCAAGTTGACCTTCTGGAGAAAAGGATGATCAGAAAGAGCCAAAGCAACCACACCTCCCCAATTGTTCTCGTCGGGAAAAGTCAGGTGCATTAACGATGTGTGTAGACTTTTGTCGCCTGAATGCCAAGACTCAAAGGGATGCATTTCCACTGCCAAGAATAGAGAAATGCCTTAGATGCCTTGAAGGGTGCCAAGCACTTCTCAACACTAGATCTAGCCTCAGCCTACAACCAAGTGGACGTTGCAGAAGCTGATAGGCACACGTCTGCTTTCACAACACCGTTTGGACTATATGAATACAATCGCCTGCCATTTGGAATCTCCGGGGGACCTGCAAGTTTCCAGCGCCTAGTGCATGAAGTGTTTCGTGATGACATCCTGAAGATCATGATGGTATACCTAGATGGCATCATAATCTATGGAGCCACCACTTCGGAACATTTGGAAAGACTGGAAGCTGTCCTAAAAAAACTAAAGGACCATGGCCTCAAGCTGGAGCTAAAGAAGTGCCAGTTCTTTCAGAAAAGCATAAAGTACTTGGGCCACATAGTGTCAGCTGATGGAGTGTCTACAGATCCAGAGAAAACTGAAGCAGTACAAAATTTATCTCCACCAAGAAAGCTCAAGGATGTGAGAAGCTTCCAAGGATTTGCATCCTATTATAGACGCTTGGTCAAGGATTTCTCAAAAATTGCAGCCCCACTTAATGCATTGGTGAGCAGTCTACCCAACACTAGCACAAAAAAGATAGTCATTGATAAAGAACGGACAGTAGAGTGTCAACTGGCGTTTGATGATTTGAAGCATGACCTGACAACAGCACCTTTTATGGCCTATCCAGATTACAGTTTGCCATTCATTCTGGAAACAGACAGCTCGAACACTGGCCTTGGAGCAGTATTGTTGCTGAAACAAGAAGGGAAGGTGAAAGTGATAGCGTTTGCAAGTCATGGCCTACGTGGTTCTTAAAGAAACATGTTAAATTATTCGTCACGAAAACTTGAGCTCCTTGCCCTCCAGTGGGCTATCACAGAAAAGTTCCGAGAATATATTCTGGGATTAAGGTTTACCGTATTTACCGATCACAACCCTCTGACCTATCTACAGACAAAGTCAAAGCTCAGAGCAGTGGAACAAAGGTGGGCAGCTGAGTTAGCAGCATTCAACTTCGAGTTAAAGTATCGATCAGGACGACCCAATGCAAATGCAGACGCACTTAGCCGAATTGACCATGGTAGATGATGAACAGCCCAATCTAGATGTTGGATTGACCCTGGCTTCTTGTCTAAACAAATCAACATTACCAGTGGAAATCAACACTAGACTGGAGGAACCTTTGCTTATTTTCGCCAGCCAGTTAGCAGAAGGAGAAGATGCTATATCACTGCCATCGTGGAACCTTGCGGACCTTGCCAGAATGTAGAATGAGAATAGTACCATTCAACGTGTCAAGTGCTACTTGACCCAAGGTGGGAAGCCTACAGCAGCCGAACGTCACAGAGAAAACCCAGTCATTTTAAAGATCCTAAAGAATTGGAAAAGCATGGAGGAAGAGAACTGCATCCTGTATCAGTATCAGGATTCGGCCAAGCCCGCAAGACGACAGATGATCCTGCCAAGTATTCTACATGAGGAAATGCTCAAGGCTGTACACCGATGTCACCGATGTACTGTGGAAAAGGGACCATAATTGCCAGTTAGAACACTAATGGGAGCAGTTATAGCTACAAAGCCCTTGGAGGTG
>JAAAKM020006971.1:142737228-142754868 GCA_010016025.2 Alatinidae sp. Z8VKAUB7J3 | reverse complement strand
GTACTGTGGAAAAGGGACCATAATTGCCAGTTAGAACACTAATGGGAGCAGTTATAGCTACAAAGCCCTTGGAGGTGCTAACGATTGACTTTACACAACTAGAGCCTGCAGCTGATGGTAGAGAAAACGTGCTGATACTTACAGACGTATTCACAAAATTCACTGTCGTCATCCCAACAAAAGATCAGAAGGCTGTCACAGTGATAAAAGCTCTAATTAAAGATTGGTTTTTGGTCTATGGCGCTTACATTTGGACAAGGGTCGCTCCTTCGAGACAGAACTAGTGCAACAATTGTGCAGGATATACCATGCCAAACAGCCAAGAACTTCTGGATGGCACCCACAAAGTAATGGACAGTGTGAACGTTTCAACCGAGCCATGCATGATCTGCTCAGAACATTAACTCCAGAGGAAAGAGACACTGGCACCAGCATCTAAAAGAATTGTGTTATGCTTATAACCCTACCCCTCACTCGAGTACTGGCTTTTCACCATTTTACTTAATGTTTGGCAGGGACCCGAGGCTGCTTATCGACAATCTGTTACCTGTTATAGATGAGGAAACACATAGAACGTGTGTGGATCAGCACCAGCAAGTCCTGTATCAAGCACACCAAGAAGCCACAAGGAAATTACAGGATGAGGAAGCAGCCAGGAAAATGACAAGAGAGAGAACCAAACAACCCATAGGTTAAGAGATCAATGCTGGTGATCATGTATAGTTAAAAAACCGAGGAGTCAAGAGACGAAACAAGATCCAGGATCGATGGATGGATGTCGCACACAAAGTTCTGGAAAGATATGAAAATGGAACACATCTAGTGGAGAAAGCAGATGGATTTGGCCCCACAAAAATCGTGAATCAAGTCGAGATGCAGCTCTGTGAAGCAATACCGCCGCAAGTGCAAGACCCAGAGAGGAGTTCATCAACGAACAAAAAGCCAAAGGAATCAAAGCCGCCTAAGTCCACTGATTCAGAAAACGATTTTGATGGGCCATCCACAGTGACGATTGCAACAAGGCATACACCAAGAGGGCCACGGCGATCGAGAGGTGTGAACACAGGACAGCATAGAAATCCATTTAGACTGCCAAGATCGACTATCGAGTGAAAAATATGGACTGTCAAAATAAGATATGGACTTTTATCGAATGTACTACGCTAAGGCTGTTTCAATAAGCCTTTCAGCACATGAAAGCTTTGCTGTGATTTTTACCTTCGTACTGTCCTCGTATTGTCTGCATAATCTATCATCCCTAGGCCAGGTAAAGCATCAATAGCGTAAAATTTTTTATCTATTTTCCTTTAAATTTTTAAAACCTTTTGGTATTACATGTCATTTTTATTCGCACTAAACTCGGCTCTACACAAAACAGTATATTTTAGAAAACAACCATTTTCTTAATGCATATTCATGTTCCAAAAGTCCTTGGCAGCGTCAATCCTGACTTGTAGGTACGCTTCCATAAATAGAGGTGTGATTAGGTGGAGCAGCAACAGTTCTCCTAACTATATATCTATATGGACAGCAAGCGTAAATTGCCTGGTAACATTGCTATTACTTTATCAAACTTGTACTTATCTAACAGAAGCGAGCTGACTATACCATACTCAGCTATACACATACCTATGAAAATTCAAAATACCACTTCATATGAAATTAAGACCATGTAATGTCCAGTTAATAAGTAAAGTATCCATAATTATGTATAATTTAAGTATGATAATAATAAGTTATGGTTCCACAATAATCTCCCTCTACTCTTTCCATTGCCTCTGCCCTTGGCTTCAGTTTGAGTTTGTAACAGCAAAATGCTTTGGAAGATTACATGCAACAAATAATTAAATTCTAGCAAGTTAAGAAATTAAAAGTGAACAAACAATCAGTATTCTTACCCGATTCGCTGCCAAATAAAGGCCTTGTGATGCAATGTGAGGATATTGCAACCAGTATTATCTCTCAAATGCTCAAAACTAGCGGCCATAGATACTTTCTTTCAACTTGCAAGATGGAGGCTAAGTCCAGGCGCCTCTGGGTTATTTAGTAGCTAAAAAATGCTTTCATCTTGACGCAAAATGACCGACTGCGAAACTGCTGTACGTACAAGCTTTACAAAATAGCTTTAGTGCAACAGCTCTACAGCAAGTTCTATCTTTCTACCATGGACTGCATCTTACTTCTCCGCTGTTTCACTGCTAGTGTTTGGTTTATTTATCGCATAACAGAATGTATAAAATATATCAGTAGTCTGTTGGTGAACTTTAGACTTCAACTGAAATTATCAATCCATGACACATAAGGGAATAGTTACACAGCCTTACAGTACAAAGTGCAAATGACTGCACGAGCATAACCATGTTTCATTATCCACAGATGACAATATGACAGCATCGGCAGCTTCTCCTTCACGTATGCATTTGTTTTCTTTGCATGCATTTGTACGTATGTTCTCTGTTTATGCACTAGTAACCACAGTTAATGACCCACCGTTGGAGCACTTCGTAGAATTTGGGGCAAAGAATTCAATGCTATGCGATATGTTCTTTTAAATACTTTATCCTAATCATATGTTTTATTACAAATTTACATAATTTCAATTGATGTGATGATGCAAGCATTACAATAAGGCTAGGAAGTTATATCCCCATTGCTCATCCCTCCATGGATTGTTGTCCACATATTGTTTCAAAATGGGCAGTGGATGCTACTACGTTCTCCTCGAGTGTTCTAACGAGTTTCAAGAGTATGAAATCCTGATTTCTATAATGATCTTTTAGAGAATTCCGTTAAGGGATCATTAGGTATTTGGGATGATTGAACTCCATGGTTTAATTAGACGGCCGTTTGGAATAGAATGGATGTGGTATTTGTTCTCAGTGATGACAAATTCTTTCAATGATCTGTGAGAAGCGAGGTAGTTGCTGTGCCATATGGGCCTTAATAACGCCGGCCGAAATTTAACGCCGGCCCTAATAACTCCGGTTTCAAAAATCGCGTTCGCTCCATTTAAGGTGGGCGTTAAAAGGACCGCCGAAGGGAAAATCAATATTTTCCCAAATATGTTTTTGCACGTCCTAAGCACTCAGAGAACCAGCAAAATATTTTAATTTGCGCAAGAAATAGTAGATTAATAGAAATAATCAAGAAACAGAAAAGAAAAATATGGGCGTTTTTTCTTGTCAGATACTATATTTCAATCATTGCATACATTCAGAAAGTTCCTCTTGAGCAATCAAAGTAGTATCAAGGTTTATTCGTTTCCGATATTTCGCTGGTATTAGTTTTTGCAAATTCAGTTATAAATATTGACATCTAAAAGCGTAGGGAATTATTGAAAATTTCGAGAGACTTTATATTTCGAGGATAGTTTATTTCGCGAAATCGGCAAAATTTGCGAAATTCGCGAAAATTAGTACTCACGAAAATGTCTGCCTCTAAGGTACAGTGAGAGCACAGCATCTAATTTCAAAGAATAAGGGCCATTTACTTTTAAAAATGCGTCAAAATTGCATGATTTTAAAGGTTTTACCTAAAGAGCCATTTTTCTAGTGATTTTCCCATTGGCAGCGTCCAGTTGTAGGGCCCTTTTTGAGCCTACATTAGCCCCTGATTATAGATCAGAAAGCCATACTTATACTGCTCAATAGTAATCAAAAACATAGGCGGGTGTTCAATTTTTATATTATTTTTGAAGAGCTACAAGAAATAGAACATTTGAAAATTACCGACGCTTTTTTGCTATTTTTAGCTTAAAAGGCCCTTTTAACCCCTATGACGCCGGCCCTTATTCCCGCCCTTAGAAAAACTAACGCCGACTTAAGGCCGGCGTAATTAAGGCCCATAGGGTAAGTGGGGCTGACATTAGTCTGAGGGGGACACTAACGTAGACAAACGGTTTGGTTCTATCACAATATGCATTTTTATAAGAAAAATCTTACATTGTTACTCAGATTATCATAAAATCAAAACAATACGAGACTGGTCTCAAAATATATTCCGGAAAAAAGGAAATAACATTGAGAAGTGAGGATTTGAAATGTTTTGAAAAGAACACTAGAGAAATAGAAAATACGTCACCACCGAGGATCGAACACTTTCTACTTTAATGGGCTATGGGTTGATGACGGGCCGGAGGGCAGTTCTTCCTTGGTCAATTCACACGGGGCAGAGAGGCTGGGCTCCAATTCCGTTGAGCTGGATGTCGATGGCCACCGGTGGATGATTAGGAGCTAATGTGGCGACTAGAAAAATAGAGTATGTTAACATCGAAGGTCACCTAGCCCAGTTGGTAGAGCGCACGCCGCGAAGGCGTGGATCACGGGTTCGATCCCCGGTGGTGACATATTTTATATTTCTCTAGTGCTATTTTGAAAGAAAAGTAGTATGAAACTCAAATCTAACTCTGAAAACGTCTCTTTTTTATATCACTCTACAGCTAGCCAGTTATAAACTACAAAAAGAAAAATTTTTACAAGAATTAAATTTAAAAAAAATGAGCGAATATTTTGCAAATATAGTGAAAACATTAACCCTGAACCAAAAATATCTGAGTTTTGTCAAAAAGATTGTATTGAGTCAAAGGCAACGTTGGTTAATACAGATACATGAATTCTTTAAGCAAATGGTAAAAAAAAATAAATTCAGAGTAGAAAAAAAATTAAGGCATCAATGACTATTTAATATCATCAACAACTTCTAAAAGTTATGTAGGTAAAATTGTTACATTTTTGTAATTCACGAATCACTTTGTCATAACAGCAACTTAGCAATAGGCATCATGCAGCTCTCTTGAATCGGCAACTTGAAGGACCTGAGGTAGGATACGTTGGCCAGAACAATAGAGTACTAAAGTGTGACGTCACGATTTGATGAATTTCATAAATTTAATAATTTTTCGGACTCGTTCCTTTCTTCTTGTTGAGAAAGACAACCTGTCCAAATCTGAGAATCATACCTTGAGAAATCGATGAGATATACCCTTTCAAATTTTAAATCATGCCTATCAAAACCTTGTTAAATGAACCCAGTTCATAATTTCATGGACTGAGCAAAATTAACAGAGTTTCCTTAAGGACTTTTGCAAATTTAAACATCCGTTTCTCGTAGCTGATATGAGATTTGAACGCGATATTTTGCATACGGGCATTTGGTGGCATGGTTAACACTGTGATATAGTTATAATTGCGATTCCTCGGAAAAAGTTTTGTGACGTCATCACTTTAGTACTCTATTTAGTACTAAAGTGTGACGTCACAATTAAATAAATATCAAACGTTGATAATATTTTCAACTGATAACTTTTTTCTTGTCAATATAGGTGACCTCTACAAATTTGAGAACCATATCTTGAACAATCGTCAAGAAACGCCCTTTCAAACTTTAAATCATGCCTATCAAAGCCTTTTTATTTGAGCCCAGTTCATAATATTATGAACTGAGAGAAATTAACGGTTTTTCCTTAAGGCCTTTGCCAAATTCAAACAGCCGTTTCTCAAAGTTGATATGAAATTTGAACGCGATATTTTGTATACGGGTTTTTATTGACAGGGTTAACACCGTGATATAGTTATAATTGGGATTCCTCAATAAAAAGTGTTTTGTGACGTCATTACTTTAGTACTCTATTATCATGCGCTCACGAAACTGGCCCTCTGAGAGAGGTCTAAAGGTCATTAAGGCCAAAGGACACAATTTTTGCCAGTTGTGAAGTTACTGTATATCTCACGAAAGGCTTTTTTGAGGAATACTTAAACGAACATGCACACACGGCAACAGTCATCCCACAGTCATCCCATAGGTCATACGTTTTTTGTTTCCGATGCATTGTGATATACTAAAGTGAAAAATTTATATATCGATAAGAATGGTAGGTGGGGAGGAATACGCTAATGAATTTTCTCAAGGGGCGTGATCCTGGTCTGGTAACAAATACTCACTACCTATCAGAACGAATAAGCATTCTCACCCCTGGTGAACAGTAAGACAAAGACAGAGAAATACTCAGGTCGTAGCAACGTGTATGCCACCTCATTAACTTCTAATGGGAAGAATGATACACTTTATTTTGCCAATAACAAGAAAAAAGTCAAAATTACAATTAGAACAGTACAAACTAGTTAAAAAAATACAACAGAAATACAAAAGATACTTAGGAGAAAAATGTAAGTAATAAAAAACAAAGAAACCTCTGGATAGGCAGGGACAGCATTAAAAAGGTTCAAAAGACCTTGTTTCCATAATGGTCCCTAATACTTTAACGTACAGAAGTGTGTTCTAAGAAGTGATGACTATTATTTGGGGTGCGCATTAATGCCGACAAAAGCGAAAAATATTGACATTAATATTGATGCAACTACATATTGACAATATTATTGATCGTCTATGGGCAATGATAGAAACATTGAACAATATATTGATAAATTCAAAATACGTAGACAGTTATTGATGATCTCTCAATATTCTTGCAGTACGCAATCGTTTTGCAGCCCGCGATTGTCTAACGTTGAATATCCAAAGAGAAAAGGCAACTTTAAAAACATCTAATTGATTTACACGAGTGACTTCCTGCACACTCGAAAATACAAAGGTAAGAGTTAAGTATAAGAACCAAGAAGCAAGGAGAAAGGATTAAAGGAAGAAATTATATACCCCGTAAACCGACGTTTGGGATCAGTTTAAAAGCTTGAAGATTCAGTGACGCCTTGTGTTCAGGAAGTAGTCTGGGCATTAGTGACGTAGTGTAAATCACGTCCATGTTAGGATAAATTTACATCTCATTTGACCCGAGGGTTAGTGAGTAGAGACAGACCATAGAGACCAGGGTATGAGTAGTAGAATATTATCAACGAGAAGAGAGGATTTGAAATATTAGTCACGGGTTCGATCCCCGGTGGTGACATACTTTTCTATTTCTCTAGTGTTCTACTCAAAACCAGTAGAATATTATGAGTTTTAGAATCTTTGGATATACAATTTACCTTTTTTATTTTACATGCCTTATTGGACGAGAATATACATTGAAAAGAACAGAGTAGAATGCGTCTTTGATAGAATATAGCTCTGACCCGATTCAATGTATAAGTTAATTACAACACCTTGTGCCGGAACTGACCAACTATACAAACCAAATGTATAGAAATTCGAAGGGGTGCCCTTACATAAGAGGACCTCAGCTACACAAAGACATGAATAAGAATTATTGTATGTACTCTTGAGCGTAGGTTTATTCTTGACACAAAATCTCTTTTTCGCTACCACTTTAAGGCTATAACGACATAAAAATATATCTATTTCTAAAACTTTGCAAACAAGATCTCATTGCTTAAATCTAGTATATTCTAAAGTGTCAAAAACAGATAATATTCAGACCACAAACATCAGAGAACTTGGGGGACAAAAAGAGAAAATAGAACTGTAGTGTTTACTCCACTGATATGCTTAACTCGTAAGAAGAAATTCTTTTATGCAAATAAAATGAGAATAAGGCAAAGTCCACTTTGTCAAATAGGTGTATTTAACAGGATATGATGAAGTACATTTAATTGTGAACACACTTGAGACGGGTTTTCTACGGAAGTTGAGAGGCCTCTATCCAAATTAACTTTCTTTGTACTGTCAATGACATTCCTTAATCGATACAATGAATACAACAATCTGTTTGATATCAAAATTTACTATCAACTTCCGAGAATAAAATTGGACAAAGAGTGAATGGATGTTTACACTGTAGACATCGCAAAATTTTGAAAACAAGTTCCTGGCAGGGGCATTCAATTTTCTTATGGCCTCGACAGTAACACTGACTGCATATTACTGTGGAATCAAAGCGACTAATTAAAGGAGTCATTAGTTTTGCCTTCCTAATGTCGGTATATTTCAAGACGTACAGTTAACACATCGTCCTATACCAAATCAATTTATTGTATTCAAAATACATTTAAGAATGATTGGATACTTAAAGTAGGAAGCTGGCAAAGGCGATTGGGATGTACAGAAAGGTCATGATTTGATTGAGCTTTCGCAATGCGAGGACGTAGGAACTCCACGGAACGTTTTTGGTCATAAAAAATGTAATGCGCGGTAAATAGCATAAAGTAACTTATTTTCTTTCGACATGGTTAAATGTAAACATGTTAACATAAAAGAAAGTTAAGAATTTGAGTTGATAACTGGCGGACAAACACCGTGCCTTCACTGATAGTGGGTTATCAAAGCGAGAAAATGAAATGGGTTGGATTGGGGGGAAGTACAACTTGTAAAGAAAGATCTAAGGTAACAATCGTTTATAGGTTTTGATATAGATATAGATTAGTCGCTTTTGCTCTTAATGTATTCTATTATAAAGAGACGTAATAAACTGGGCAATAAGAAATAAACGGTGGCTTTTTAAAAGTAAAATTTTCTTTGTTAGTGCTTGTGACGACACATAAGCTAAATGCCATATGTAATTATTTTCAAGGAGTGGTTTAAATTTTTAAAACAATTATGCAGAAACAAATAAAATTATGACACATAGAAAAATTTGATGCAAGAAATTTTCTACTATAATATGTCACACATTTGTTTCTCTAAAATCAGACAAACTGCCCTGAAATAAGATCCATCACAAGTACATCTCCTTTCTGATATATATAAAAGCAGGTAGTGCGGTACCACTGAGCAAAGAAGTAAGGCAAAGAAGATTCATTATAAGTATGAGTCATTTCTGACATATATAAAGTAGTGAAAGGGCCTAAAAAATGTCTGCTACTCACTTCATCAGCCAAATTTGTATCCCAGATATGTCTTGCTCATGGGTTGGGTTGGGGTGGAGTCAGATTTGGGAAAAATAGGTTTTTCAAAACTTCATTCTGCCGGGAGTGAGACTTCATAGTAAGTTGACTCCATTTATTGGACTAATGAATTGGACTTCAATATATATAACATTTACATACATAAATTCATACATACAATCCTTTTTCAGTGACTGAGACTTGAGTTGCATCAACTAGGATATATATTCAATTTCCTGAGGAGCCCCTCGATCACAGATTTCCAACTTTTCTGTCATCCACAGTGGCTGGCTCTACAAGAAACTTACAGATGTGCACACCTGGTGCTCCAGGATGTGCTTCTTTCAATGTGTCTAAACCAGCATAGTTGATTGTGTATCAGTACTATGGACAGTGGCACCAACTTGACTAATAGGAGAAGGCTAAAAATACCAGCATTTTCTTTCTTCTTGATGCTGCACATCCATAAGAGCATAGCTCTCATTCATTCCTCTTCAATCACAATGGATCTTCACAGTGAAGAGCCCAGTGTTAAGGACAAAATTATGCAATTGCCATAAAATAAAAAATTGTTTAATTTGCCACTCTCTTTCACATTTTCTTCTGCTGAGTATTTGCACAGAGATGACTGGCTATGATAAACTACTTAATAAAATAACTAAGGAAACAGACTCAGTTACACTAAAAATATGGCCACCTTTGATAAACATACCTTGCATTCTATCATGGGATCAAAGGCATCATAGTGGCCACGCTTCCCAAAAATCAAAGGCTGTGCTCCACTCCATACATTTGAAAGACAATGGCTATTTCCTGTTCCTTTCAGTACTTGGGTGGAGGTTTGACTACACCATGACTCACTCCTGATTGAAAAAATTATGAAATTACGACATGGGAGAGAAACTGATCATACAATAGAGAAGTAAATGAATGAATAAGGAAGCCCCTCATGTATAAGCATTTGTGGCTATACTGGGAGTATGTGGCAGAATCTGTCCTTAACTTTCACAAAGACATTGGCACACTATCTTATGTCAACCTTACGCTATTACAGATATATGGTATATAATGATTTGTATTAGCATAGAATGTTTTACAGCTGCCATATTAGACATTATCCCATTTCTCAGCAACACTTTCTTTTATCACAAGTGTTTTTAATACCAGTGCACATAGCTGTCACTTGATCATTATCATGTTTGAGTTGTAGAATGACTGGAGTCCGATTAACGCAATTTGAATTTTCTGAAAGGTAAAAATTGCAAAACTCTCTGATCTGACTACTTGTATATACATGGTCTCCTGAATTACTGAGGACAGTGGCACAATTATCCAAAACTTCTAAAATTTGTTGTCACTGGTGTTGCTAAGGAAGTTGTGCAACACAAACTGAAAAGATCATGATAAAAGTTTATTGGGCAGCTCCATGATGGAAATGGTAAAAGCTCCTACTCTTGAGTACACATATCATATACAATATATATAAGGTGTATTGAAAGTTAAAAACTATTTTGAAATATTAACAGTTAGGGAGTTAAAATAAAGGGGATGGACAGTCTAATAGACAGAGTGTAAAAATATATATAAGTTGTTCATGAATCCTTGGTATTACCTTACAGAATATATGATACCGCAAGTGATTTTCTATGTTAGAACTGTACACTACAAGTGATTTATGATTCTCCAGCATAAAATCCGAAGAGGATTGTTGTTTTTTGTGGTACCACAACAGTATGAGATGACTTGTAAGGCTAATCAATGGCTTAAATAAATGATCTACAATAATAGTAGTAAGTAAAGCAAAGGACAAAAGTTTAATAGCAGTAAGTTATATATATATTTAAATTTATATATGCCATGTCATTTTCAGAAAAATGAGTTCTTGATCGATGATTATACTGTACACTATAAACATATGTAAAAAGAACCTCTGATTTGTTCTTTGATCGTGGTCAAGATGAGGTTAGGGAGGGGGAGGGGGTGTGGGGATGTGTTTACAAGCGTATCCTCATGTGGTAAATAAAAGAAGTTTGAAGACCAAAGAAGTAGCATTTGGACTTCAAAACATTGGGGTTAACTTTGTATCTATGACACATATAAACCTCCTGTCCTGATCATAATACTAGTTACCACCATTACAAATAATCTGTCCTGGTGTTTCTTTTCTATTTATTTATATAAATTTATAACAAAGATGGTCATACATATTTCACATTGAGGAAGTTGTAATTTCACAGACACTGGTGTTTCATCCAAACTTACATCAGTTAAAAAAAGGATATTCTGGTAGGTTTTATATGGTACCAGGGCTCATCTAATTCAATGGCAAATAGTGAGACTACTCTTTGGTCTCTTATAAATGGAAGAACTAGAAAAAACAGCGGGTTGGGAAGAAATTTGAAAATTAATGAGTGTAAGTTCGATTAATTGCAGGGGTTGGAATCAAATTTGACAATTAATAAATGGGGGTGGGGTGGTGGGTGGGGGTGGAAAAATGGAGATGGTTGAGTAGTCAATATTTTTCCCTAGTACAGGAAATTAATCTGCATAAAGACTGGTTTTGATGTGAATGCACGATAAATAAAATCATCCTTCGTGTCAGACATTTATATGACAAACTGACAGTAAGCATCATCTGCTGTCTCTACACTTTAATGTGGTTTCTTGACTGCATCTAGGCATTGCTAATACACAAAGAAGATTTCCCAAAATTAATAAGTGGGGGTTCTAATAAGGTTCGGGGTTACAAAAATTTCAAACAAGAAAAATAAACGCCCACCCCCATCCCGTTTATTAGGGACCAAAGAGTAAAGTCTGCTATGCAATTCCTAATGTTTGTCCACCTGAAACATCAAGAGGAACACAGGCACTGTTATTCATTGCTTCACGGTGGTCTAGGTTCAATTACGTAGACGAGGGTCACGTACAGTTCACTGTCTTTTACTCTACCATTGTCAAATACAATGTCGTGTTACAGTGGCCATAATAATTTATATAAATCAAGGTATTAAATGCTGTTGGTTTATGATCTGATTTCGATGTTGTTACATACAGCATTCTTTTAAGTGTCTTCATTTTACTTGGCTTTGATAATGACTTTTGATCAGTTCTAAGTGGAATTACTCTGTTATTTCCGATTCGTAACTTCCAAGATGGTGGACAGTATTAGGATACATGTTTTTGAAATGATGGACTCAAACAACTATTGAAACTGGAATTGGGTATACGTCAGTCTTAGTGCTCTCAAAAAAATACAAAAATACATTTTGATTTACATCAACAAACATGTCAAGATCATCTTTTTATAGTAGGTTACGGCATCGGATTTTCACAAAACACCAGTTGTCATTTCATTCATTAAATTACAATATGAAATCTTCACATGTTCAAGAGAAAAGAACTTTAGGCCTACAGCGTTTACCAAACATAAAAAGACTACAATAGTATTGATCTACATTCTCTATTACAGCCTATCAACATGCTGTTGCTAAGGATCATTAGGAAACAACGGTAAACAATGTCAAATTATCTAAAAATGCGCAAAGAAATGAACAACTGCATGAAAAGACAAAAGCCTACTAACCGTACACACTCTGTCGTTTTGATTGCTTGGGTAGCTTGACTGGTGGCCAACTGATTTTGAATTCTCTGATATTTTTCAGACATAAGTGTATACTGCCAGGGTTCCATAATTGCTCGAATCTCTCTCTGCCAGATGCGATCGGTGTATTTTCCTTCCTTCTTGAACTTTCGGTTGATCTCTGTTGAGTTCCCAAACAAATCTCATCATCATAACAGACAACTTTTAATTATTCGCGCCTCTCAAATGAGAATTTCAGCTCCCTATGACAAAAGGTCTGCAGTTGCAAATCCATTGAAATGAAACAAGGCATTCAGGGGTGCACGGCATACATGGAAGTTCCCCTTTTAAAACATTTACAATGGGGCTATGACGGGGGAAGGGCAGCCTCGCAGCCAGTCAAATTTTGATAGGGGGGCAATTTCCATCCTTCCTTCCGAGCAAGTTCACCGTAGTTTTGATGGCTGGAAAAATTTTGAATTTTTATAGTCCCTAGAAGGCTCAGACTTCTCGTCTTTCTTGTCTAGTGAATTAGAATACAAAATTGATCCATTTATTAATGCCTGTAAAGATTTTTCTGGGGGAAAATGTGGCCATGTTTTACCTGTTGGGCGGACACAGCTCCCCCCCGCGCGCCCGCCCTTGGCTGCGTGCCTGGGGAAGGGGTGGAATGCGAAATCAACAGCCAGAAAATCGACCATAAAATGCACGATTCAAAAGTTCGTAAGTAACTGCAGCTCTTTTACACGCCCCCTTTCTACTCGGCCACCTCTCTTTTACAAGGTCATATATCCATTTGAACATAGCTAATAATATAGATTGTAAAACACCTTTAAACTAGGTAGTTATTTTGCTTTAAGTGGTTAACAAGGTAAGCAGCTGATGTTTTCTCTCAATCGAGGACCGTCTCTATGATCTTCAAAACCTAACATGATCACAGATCTTGGAGTCATAACTGCTTTAGTGAACATGTTTGAGTTTGATAAAGTAACCAGGAGTTGATATAGAAAACTACAGTGTATACCTCTCTAAAATTAGCATTACTAATAGCTACAGGAGTTTACCGCCACAAGAAATTTGATAAGCTTGATTTAGAATTAATTAGGCACATAACATAGGATACATAGAAACGAGGCCACTTGGTGTTTACAATACGTCTCTCTTGCTGTTCACAAGCTCCCATCATAAAGAATCCCGATCTATTCGTAGAGGAAGGGTCGGATATTCAATGGCATCATACATTTTTTACTCAGCATAAGAGGTTCTCTACACCTGTAGATAATGGGCATATCAGATCTCACAGTATTTTTGTGCCAGCCAAAGTGACTCTTAAGGCTGGAACTCGCTTTGCACAATGGCGGATCAGTGCGGAGTCTTTGTGATTGATTTGAAACGGGAGTGCAGTTTCTATTGCGTATGGTTGGTCCAGATCTGTTTTAAAGAACACAAAACTGAGACGCCGAATGTGAAGCTATCGTTTACAGCTGAATCACCTGTCACGTCGGAGAGATAGTCAAATTTGTTAACTTATGAGTGACAGCACACATTATGTAGTCAGAAAACTTATATTTCGTCTAGAAACCAAGAGTTTTATTGTATTCACAAGCCCATCCTTTCTTCGTGTAGCAGTGCGAAAATGGAGAAGTCATGACGTTCTTTGTTTAATTAATCATCAGGGAAAAGGATCGAGCTCGCAGAAAATTTTATTTTACACTTCACCAGCATTGAACAGAAAAATAGCATAGCATAATCTAAAGTCAGCAAACTAAGATTTTTCTGAATGTCATGATTTTCATTGTATTCAGAATTCCATTTCTTCTTCGTGTTGATGTGCGAAAAAGACTCGTTCTATTCTAATCATAAAGTAAAATTTATTGAGCGTCAGAACAAGTTTATTTCATGGTAATTTTAATCACAAGCTTTAAACATTTTATAGAAATGGCCATGTTAACACAACACAAGATAAATAAGGTTTTGGGGTAAAGATTGGCAAAAGTATACAGGACTCAAAACAACTTCAGTAGATGGACTCTGTGAGGTAAATGTAGCAGTCCACTTGACGGAGACCATATGTAAAAAACCTTAGCCTCGCTTTCAAATTACCTCGATTTCAATTACGTTTGAATTGGAAAGCCACATTTACAACAAAATGTACAGTAAGAATTGTTACTCGAAATTGTTGTTTTTGCGTTTATGATATTGAATGAAACAAGGCGGAAGATATCACTATTTCACAAGTTACATAGGGATCATAAAAATAGCTTCCTTTGCAGAGGATAAAATATTTGTTAAATTCAGGAATTAATATAATATGAAGTGAGAAAACAGTGCTTAACAGAGAGGGAGGTAGAAATAATAATGGGAATAATAAAAGAAAAAAGAAATAAAAATGTAAGTTGTAAATAGTAAAGTGGAGCAAGATTCTGCACTAAAAACATTTTGCATATGATAACATTCTAGTATACTATCCAACAACGTAGCTCATATATAAGCCAGCACAGGACTAAGAAAGGCATGTAATAAATTGTAAAATGTAGAAAATTTATAATCTCTGCAATATTCATGACTGTACACGTCCTTTATAACAACTTTTACCTCGTCCTTAAATAATTATATATTCTCTTATCAAATGACATTTTTTCCATTTGAAAGAAAATGTCATAAAGATCCCTAATATTGTTCATTTACATAATTAAAGCTAGGCACGAGAGACCGTTAAAAAATATTCTTTTAATGGCACTGCATTTGATTCGAAACGGTTATATTTATGTGACGACAGTCCAATATCAGCTGAAAGTACCCAACATTTCTTAATTTGGGGAGTGGGATGTGGACGCTTATGAAGCCTAATTCCTTGTTGACTATCTAATAGATCGGGCGAAAACCAGTATGGAATACAGGTTCTAAAAATACCTTAAATTCACCGGTTGTAAGGATTAGAAGTGAGAACTAGAGGCCGTTTTGATTATCAGTTTTAAAGTACACATCCTTGCATTTATCCTTGTTAAGAAATACTAAGATTTAATAGAAACGGTAGATTTATAAAGGAATTGCTGTTAAGGGTATGCTTCATTTTTTTTTCTTCAAAATTTTTCAACACAAACAATACTAATCATGAACCAAAGTAGATGTAAGCTGAGATACGAAAGAATAACTGTTATAGAATTATTGCTGATAACAGCGGACATTAGCGTGATTTATAAATTATAAGGATTATACCTCATATGCAAAAGGCAATTGATGAACTTAGGATTGGTCCAGTGCTTGCTAAAATCCCTTTCTCGAGTGTTTCGTTGATGTATAGCCTACACATTTTGATTATCGAACACAGAGCCTGTACAAAGTGAACTGGAGTATGGCCTATTACATTAGTCGCTGAGTAATTGCACACCATATAATCGTACCCTTGTCCTATTCTGGTGAGGAAGAAATTTTCTAAATACTTCATGTACATCATTTGCCGATGCCTGCCTACAAAGTTTGACTAGTTGCCAGCCCCTCTGAGTGAATGTCCTGAAAATTGAGACAGATAAAAACCTTCTTTCAAGCTATTGTAGCAAGGCGTACTTAGAGGGAGGATTCTTTTGATGGTATGTTTATATCCGGTAAATGTCTGCAACCCTTTCCACCGTTTAGTCAATAATAACATTCCTGCCAAATTTTCCAGGCATCGTATAAAATGTTGTTGATTAAAATCGAATTCTCATTCATGTGTGAACCCTTTTTATTTTCTGATTACAGCAACTTATTTCTGCACTTGTGCTTCAACGTGGCATGCCCTGCAATTTATCCTTACAAATATTTTGACTTAGTCATTCAGGTAATAGCTGGTTTCGTTTTGACTTTACCACAGAGGTGTTTGGGTATACTAAAAAATCATGCCGTGCGACGTAATAAGTTTACGAAACATTCCTGAATCGCTTACCCACAATATCAATTCACCTGTTCTGTGTTCCTCTGCAAAAGTTACTCCTTTCATAATTTGAGCAGAAGTGATTGATGAAGAAGCAAAAACAGCTTTAAGTTTGGAAAAGAACATGAACTAACCAAGAATAATATTTAGTTAAAAGGCGACAAACAGTTGTCAGCTCTAGTTTTGGGATAAAATCAACCAACAGGTTTCCGGATCGTCTAGACATTACTGGATATCATTATCACATATAATGATTAATGATTTTAGCCTGTTCTTTTCGCTTCTCAAACAGCTCTGTTAATTTACTTCAGTGAAACTACTGACTGATGCCTCAATAAAATACGTTTTTCTTCGCTCTGACTAATAAAAAACTATTTGATTGTCTTCAAATTTAGAGTAAAGAAGATAAAATAAAGAGAGTAAAGAATCTGCATTTCCCTGCCATCGATAACTTCCCCTATAAATACCCAAAATATCATTTAAACTACATGTAATGCTTTGAAAGCAAACGAATGCCAGTTTTTTTAGTGAAGCGTAACGCGGACCTTGGGGGCATGATAGAAAGTAAACCTAAAAATATGTCTAAAATTAAATCTAAAATATTTTTTTTATACCAGGAGCTAAAGAGGTTACTGTGGTTTGTTTATAGCAGAAAATATCTTAGCTTAACATATGGTATAATTCTAAAAAAACGACAAACTATTAAAACACTGGCAATAGGCAATGAATCGAGTGTGCACTTTTTTAATAATTTGGAGTTTCGTAATTCTGCGACATTATGCATTTGTAAAATTGTAACAAAACCCTCGTTAGAAGTTTGTTCTCGTGTTTTCTTTGACAAAATGATTTGCAAAATATCATATTCTACAATATTTTTCTGATTTGATTGCACTAAAAAGGTCAGAAGTCATTCAACTAAAGAATAAAATATCTAAGAAATCCCTAGGGGTGTTATGAAATTAATGTTTTAAAGGACTACTTCCTTATACAAGGCTTATAATTTAGTAAATAATAATGTTAGTTGCATAAATCATACTTGATGTCTTTCTCCTGTGTAAAAAAAAGAGTCAATAAGCATCAAGTATTATCTCATAAGGTTTTACGTTACTTGGTTAATACTTAAATATCTAGAAACCCTGCTGTAATTCTAGTCTTATCTAAAAAAGCCCCGACACCTACAGGTTTCGTTCGGTTACAAGTACTTCAATGACTCACAACCAATAAAAGACAAATAGTTTCAAATATTATTATCCTATTCTAACTCCTTTAGCAATCATTTCCACCATCGTCATAATTGTCACCATCAGCCTTCAAAAAGGTTTAACCAGCAGCACAATGGTGACATGATTCAAAGGCTCAAGCCCAGGACGCCC
>JAAAKM020006971.1:142713175-142737128 GCA_010016025.2 Alatinidae sp. Z8VKAUB7J3 | reverse complement strand
AATGGCATAGACCTGCAGCGTTAAACAATTCGAAAACCACTCTCTCTGAGTTATTGGACTTGAGCAGGAAGGCAAAACCTTGAAGTTACAAAACCAATACTCTTTCAAGCCATGTCTATTTTCTATTGCAGGGAACAAACTGTCTAGAAATGTAAAAACTCAAAATTTTTCAGTGTGTGACTATAGTGCACATCTGATAAACTGGTAGGCCGTGGCTCAACAAATTAAATATGTATGTGTTTGAGTGTTTGTGCAGGATGCTTATATAGGGGATGCAACACATTGCTTACATTTACGCTATCGGATTTCACGGAACACAAAGCCAATAACATAAAGGGGCCGTAATTTCTTAACTTCCTGTGACCACCGAGAAGCATCTTTAGAAATAACTATGACCAAAGATCCATGGGACATTAAAATAGCATATATAAACTAAGGGTAGATTCTTGACAGAGTGAAAGTGAGGCCTAGATCATCAATACTGGATGAAGCTACTTAGCTTGATTAACGTCACGACAACTATGTTGGTGTATAAAAAAAGGAAGGCTTGCAGGTTGCCTTGAAAATCTACCTTTTTGTGTATATTTGGGTTCGCCTTTTAACGCAAGCAGAAACTAGTAGTCTTGCTATACATGGCCAACAGACACCAACATCAGAAACGGGGCATAATGGGCACATGGCCCCTCTTTTCTTAGAACCTTTTCAGCTTGCCCCTTTTCCACAATCTCTAAAACATCCCAGCTTTGCTGAGCAAAGGCCATCTTTATAGGCAAAAAGGACTATAGGCGGGGTTTTTTTTATTCTACTCCTATTCACCGTTTCGAGACTTTTGCTGGTCATCTCTTCACCCTCTCCCTTAAGTCCGAGAATGTGTTTCGAAAACGGTAAGGTTATCGAAAGACCAGGAAAATACAACTTCTAACAGTTTTTTTGTAATCGAATTACCCACTGATCTCACGTTTTCTTAAATATAGTATAGGTATTTTGCTTATTCACAACTAAATTTAAGCACAAAATAAAAGATGGCACAAACACATAATAAAAGCGTTATGGTGACCAATAACATTCCTTCCAATAATTCCCGTACTAACTAATTTACAATATTTACAATACAATACTGAAATATAAATCTCAATGTCTAATATTCTAAAGAATTGTACTAAAGGTGTATTAAAATTCAGCGCCGTGGAACTGACGGTTGTATAATCGGAGAGGGTGCTCAAAGTATTCCTTAGGGAGAATTAAGTCAGAGAAGAAAATAGAGTACTAAAGTGTGACGTCACGATATAATGAATACCAGAAATTTGATAAATTTTTAGACTCATTGATTTCTTCTTGTTGACACAGACAACCTGTCCAAATTTGAGAACGATATATTGAGCAACCATTGAGCCATCGAGGCTCAAAAGCTAAGTTGAAGATTTTAGTGTCAATCTTTCGCGAATTCTCCTCCAGTCAGTGCCAGACATATACATATGTATATATTTATATATATATGTATTGAAGGTAAGAAAAAAATTCTGGGATCTGATCAATTAATGTGCTATGTGTCTTTCATTTACCAGCTCTTGGAAGAGTGCTGCAAGAAACAAAAGTATAATGCAGATGACTATGATCTCAGGTAAGTCTTCCAACTCTAAAAACTGCATTTACTTGCAACCACCATGTATACACTACAGAATGCTTTAACAATGACAGCACGCTGCAATGCTTGATGTCAGAATCTATATCATTTAGCCAAAGGATTAAGCAAAGGAACATGAATTTTGAGAAGCTGAGTTGTGGTGAAGCTTGCTACAAAGAATTTTGCAATAGCATTGTCATCATGATCATCATGATCTTTTTCATTATCATCATGATCAACAGCAGCAGTATCATTATCACCACCACCACCACCACCATCATCATCACCATCATCATTATTATTGTCATGATTTATTTTTTAGTTCTTGTTTCCTCTTATTAGAGGGTTGGACTGTTGTATGATGGTGCGTACCCATTCTCCAGGTATATTTCCCATGAGGGACTTTGTTCTTTTAGGAATTTAGTACAAGGGGGTTATCTTTGGTGGGAGTGGGGACTTTTTCCGTTAGAGGTTTCCGTGTTTGGTATTTTTACCAATTTACCCTGGTTGTGGCTAGATACTGCAGCATTTCTGACATCCTAGATTGACAGATTCCTTGCAACTTCACCATTTAACAAGCGGGGAAGGTTAGGGAGAATTTGCAAAACTATATAGAATGCAGCTTGTTGTGTGTGGCTTCAGCATCATGGTCCAGAGTAGAGTCTGATGTTATATATTTAAGACCTACCATGCCGCAAAAGGTTGTTAAAAGCCATGTATGCAATGTTCTCATTTTATTTGTTTGTTTACCGGTATTCTGTACAGTTTGTGTTCTCAGCTGTAAGGCCTACCTCTTGCCTTATGGCATATGAGTAATCATTATAATCACCTGTTGCAAGTCATCTTTAAAGGCTCTTGAGTGATGATGTAGACGACAAAAGTTTAGAAGCTTTTTTCTGTCAATTATTGTAAGTTTATTAACAGATGTCTTGAGATGATCATCCAAAGATTTATATAGCTTTTGATGCTATAAATAAGCATCTCGCATTGTAAACACTCTTTCTACTTGCCTGTTGTGTTCATTTTATTGTTATTTTTTTCATGATAATAGGCATCAAAGAACAATCCTGGATACCTCTACAATGGTTCGGTTTTCAAATTTACCAAATAATGCCAAACTTGAAATGGTCAAGCGATCAAGTCCAAGGAAAGGTATTCCTAGCAATCCAATGTGAATTGCCCATATTTTTCATGCATCTGTGATTCCTCACCCCGATTTAATTTAAACAGTTGTTATTTTTGTAAAGATGTTATGAATGAGCAGGATACTAACAGTTTGGTTACTTTGCGATAATTGCATAAGTTTCTAGCAAAATGCATAAAGTCACGTGTGGATAGGGGTAGTGGTGTAATGTTTGCTAAGCACTAGGAAAGAGCTTAAATGCTTTTTTTAAATGCTAACTCTGTTCCTTGGAAGAACTTCTCGATGCGCAAGAATATTGCAGAATGTTTCGAATTAAAATTAATGATATGAACAGTTGACTACCCACTGTCGTTTAATACTGTTTTAGATAAACCGGTCACTTAGCACATTGATGTAGCACATTTGCGATTCCATGGATGAGGGATAAGATGTTTTTTTCGATACAGAGCAGATTTTGATGGGCGTTTAACTATATTTGATAGCAGTCGTCAAGTATTCTTTCTTACCGAGCACATCTGTCATAATCAGGAATGCTATACCAATTTGAATTTATTGAATTATAGTGATTCTATTTGCTTGGATTCTTGGAAATTGTATGTATATACGTAGCCATGAAGTATTAACCTCTTAAGGAGAATATTTTTCTTTCTCCTCCCAAAGCTGCTGAAGTGATAGTTGCCATCCAGCTTGAGTCAGGAGATCGGCTACAAGAGTCCTTTCCACCAACAACTACTTTGTATGAAGTTATCAAGAAACTTGACAATGACATGTATGGCAGGAGATATTTTCTATTTATGTTTGTCTTCTTCGTGGGCAAAATAAGATTACAGAGAACTCTGATAATTTAATTGAAATTGAGGATATTTAATTGGTTCTTTTACCTGTAATATACGTTATCACATTACTGTACTCAGGGATAGTCAGATGTTTAGGTATTTTTACATAAAGAAGTAAAAGTCCTTTGATTGTTTTAACAAGGAGCTGGAGAATCATCAGACCCTAAGCAAGATTAGGTATGAGAGAAATTTTTAGTGTTTATGACTGTAGTGTGAGTGTAGCAAGCGATTATTGTTTATTATTGATTATTGTTATTGTTTTAATTGTACGTTGATCTGCAAAGGCATCCACTGATCGACATGATCTATTTGAGAATGAAACTATTCTAACTCTTACATTATTATGCAATTCAGTCTTGCATTATTAAGAGGTACAATAGTGTAATATCAAAAAGCATCATGCAACTCTTTGACAATATTAAATATATCATTATCATGAAGTCTTTTAATCTATATCGTAGTAGATATATGTGGAGAGGGTGTGGCATTACCATCTATGTATTCGATTTTACTTTAATGAAAGGAATTTAACTATTTATTGCATTTACAGCAAAGTTACGTAGTCAAAAATTGGAAACAAACGACTTTTTTAGTCTAAGATACACAATAACACAAATTCTTTGCCTCGGGATGAGATCAAAGCGGGAGAGTAATAGCCCCTACCCATCAATTTTATAAAAAGAAGCAGTAAGAAATTTGAATGTGCGATTGGTGTGATGACTTCTTGCACCATTTAGTATCGGATGAGGCAACCTGAATTACCTAAAAAGACCAAATAAGAAGAGGAAGGAATACGAAAAAACGTTTGTGTTTTTTATGTGAACTTATTGCAGAAGAAAGGGAGGACTCAAAGGCCTAATCCACTCAGAATTATTGAAGCAATCATTTATATATTTTATGACACAGCTGTGATGACATTGGAAGAAAAACGCTGTTTATAGTCTCATTGTTTGTAAGTCTGGGTTATGTCGATGAGTCAAGCTTCTTCGGAATTAGGGTGACGGATTTCTGTAGTAACATTAGACCTTTTGTACTGTGAACTATGAGTGGGACTGCAAGAGTTGAATTGTTACCATTTCGAGGGAACTAATGACTATAAGTTTGGGCATTGCCGTGTCTGCCACAAGTGGGGAGTGTAATGCATCGAACCACTTCCATTTGAAATGGAGGGACTTATCATGTAATTTGCCCATAGAGCTTGACTCTGCTAGATTTGCGACTTTTTAGTCTAGAATTTAAACATATTTCAGATATTTCCTGAAATGTGAATGATTTCTTATAACTGTTCACTAAAATTATTTTCCAAAAAGTCTTAAATTGTTATCTTCTTTATAGCAACAAGTTGCTCAGAGATTGTCCAGTTTGTGTTTATATGGGAACTGAGGTAAGATGATGATTGTCATGCTATTACATCATGTTTGTTGTGTCAATGATGCTATTGCTTTGTTTACTCAATCCCCAGCTTACTCGTATTCAAATTTATTCATTGATGCATGGTTATGATGAGAGAGCAGCAAAGAATTGATAAGCCGTTTCATTCTTTGTTTTGGACCTTTTCTTGACCCATGACGCCTTAATTGTATCATTTGATCACCGCTCTATTCTATTATAATTCCCCCCTCCCCCCAGCTTCTGTTTGAGTTCCAGGTCATCCTATTCGATATCAAGTATTTCTTTGAGCCAATCGAAGCCTTATAAACTTTACCACATTCAGCAGATGCCACTGTTGGAGCCCATCGGAGTATAGACCATAAGGTGTTTGTGCGCCTGATACCCTCAATCCTTCATTTGCTTTTGATCATAGATAACAAACTCCTTTCAAGTCAAATCTTCTTCTTATGATATATCAGATATATCATTCAAAATAAATGTAAATATGAGGTAAATAAGAGGTGGTTTCACGTAAAATCCCTCGATGCCATTCAATGCCAAGAAATCGTTATTGACACGACTAGTGTAGGTAGGGCAACCTCCTCTAAAATTCTTTCATGATCATAAGATTACAGGTAGGGGAAAGTATTAACGAGGGACAGAACACTTTGTGCGTAGTATTAGGGGGAGGGGGGGGGGGAGTAGCGAGAATTTGTGCAAAGTAGGAAAAGTTGCTTATTTGAGACTCGATCATCTGGATAAGTGTTGTAGGATGCCTTCTTTGGTCTCGATTGGAAAATCTTGTTTCTTTTTTTAGGTTAAGGGAGAAAAAGCATTAAGAGGCACAAAACTGCAAGACTTGGGGCTTGTGAGTGGGAGAGCAGTCATACGGTAATATTGTAAAGATCTCAGCTTCTTGTGTGTTCAGTTGTAGATCAACAAGATTAAATAAATTTGGTTTGTTTTACAGGGTTGTAGTGAAACGACAGTTAACGTACGTAATCTACACGAAGAATATTATTAACGTGATTTAGGGCATTTTCATTAAGATTTGATACCGATTTTTAAAAAAACATCAGGGACTTCAAAATATGAGTAAATCAGAAGTACGATCATACAGTCTGCACATTTGTAGATTGACGTCAACGCCCTACTAACATTCGGTAGATCCAGAAAGAGTGACTAGTCGAAGTCGAAGCAAAAGATTTAATAGGTCGCCAAACCAGGTGATGATCAAATCAAAGTTAATAATTGTTTCCCTTTTAAAATTTGTGAATTTGTGGTCATAAAACGTCTTCAAAAATGATCTGCCTCTTGAAGAAAATGCATAATATAGTATACCTTCTTATTCAGTACAACCGCAACGTAGTGATTTATACGGCAAACAAGAGCAACCCGATACATTTACTCATGGGATTTTCAAGGGCACCGTGCAAATGTCATTCGGGACGTTTCGTCTTTTTACTATGATTTTACTTTTCCAATTCTCGACCTGGATACTTTTTTTGGATAGTAGACTATTGAAAACACGAAAACTTTCTGTCATTTAGCACATTTAGCAAGTATCTTAAAACATTCTAAGCCGCAACAATTTTGACTGTGCTTATAAAAATATATACATGTATTCTACTCGCCCTCTGTGCCTCGGTTTTAAACCATAAGATTTATTACTTAAAGGAATGATATGAGGTGTTTTGAAATCTTATCTGTAGCATCACATGCTTTACTTGATACCATTTACAGTTCCGTAGACCCCTTCAAGGTATTTTGTGAATTTTTTGAAAGACTGTAAATATTGAAGCTTATTCTAATCGAGCAGATTCTTTGTTATATTTTTATGATCATCCGTTCCCTTTTAAGAACACCACATTTTCTCTCCTTAGATTAACACATCGCGAAAAACAAGAAGAAGGAGAGTTAAACACAGTTGATCTGGAATCAGAGGGTCCATCCCAGCCAGATGTAGATGCAAAGGATACAAGTAATGCTGAATCTGTTCGAGCACAGGAGGTAACATCACACGATAGCAATATGAGAAATAAAACAGCGAAAGCAGAAGATCCAAAAATTGGGAAACAACTGACAGAAAATAGATCACCCTCATCAACAAATAATTCTCAAGATAAAATATCAACAGAAGTCGAAGGTATAGTCGTGAAAAGGACCTCCATTTAATATGAGCAACAATTGTGCGATAAGTAGCTATAAAATCCTCCTATGACAAAAGTAGTATAATACGACCTTTAAAGAAATTTGTTTTTATCCGTTAATGCCTTACCCTTTCTTTTCCCGCTCTGTTTTATAGCAATTTTACTTTTTAGTGCCCCAGGTTTTATTTTATTTTATTTTATTTTATTTTATTTTATTTTATTTTATTTTATTTTATTTTATTTTATTTGTATCTTATAATGTTAATGTGCTTTTAACCCTACCTTACATGGGGGGAGGCTGGTAGGCCCACGTCTACATACTTCAGCTCATAACGTTTTAACACCTGGACGGATTACCATGAAATTTTGTGACTTTTCCTAACTTTTACTGTGAATTCGTAAGATCAATAAAAGTTTTCGAAATTTTTTCGAAATTTTTCGATATTGGCGATTTGTTGACCTACAGTCGAGATTTTATGTTTCGGTTTTATTACTTTTCTTTAAAAAACGTGATTATTATATCTTAAAGTGTAGATTTTCTTTCCTGGATTTGTACCGACGATTTCGTATTCTCAAATGTGATAAGTGACAAATTCAAAATTTGTTGAAATTTCGCAAAAAATGATAAAATATGTTGTGCGATCAGGTGAAATTCGCTAGAGAACCTTAAAAAAAATATATGCAAAATAATTATAACAAAATCATATCTTTAGATGAATTTTGTACCAACAGAAAATTAAAGAGTTATACTTTTGATGTTTTGTGGATTCTTTTAGTCAGAATGCTCAAAATAAACAAAAACCGGTGGATCATAAGTAACAAACCATTTCGGTAGTTTCTAAACTCGTAAAGTTTGGGAAATAAATTTCTCTTAATCTAAAATATCTTGCCTAAATACAACGTATACATGCAAAAGTACCCTTAAAATACTTAAAGCACTTAAAAAACCAAAATGTAATTCCAAAAGTATGTTTTAAGGCCTTTTTACAATATTTTTGAAATTTATCAATATCGCGCAACATTTCATAGCCATAGATGCTGTCATTAACACCAATTAAACATTTTGTGTAATTGTTTTGTAAATTTACTGGGAAAGATTTAAGTTGGTAGGGGGGAACGCCGCGAAAGCCTGGGTCAAGGGTTCGATACCCTGTGGTAAAATATTTCTTTAGTGCTCTTTTCAAAACTGATGCAAATAAATTGTTAACCACTGGTCGTATCAATATCTTATCTGCTGAATCCATAATGTCACTTGCTGTCACTCTACAATCTCTTTTTATAGGTCCCAGGACTTTCAGTACCATGTTAATAGATCATTAGTTGCAAAGTCCAAAAAGGAAACTTCAGTAGTTTGATTCTCCTTTGCTCCTCCGCCTCTACAAAGAAAAGTGAATTATACGAACAAGAAGGATTAAAATATCTTATATCATCTTCGTCATCTGCATTTAGTGGCTTTGGTTTCCCTACAAAAGCTTATTATTTGTTGCTGCTATAAGCCAGATGTCGACTTTCTCTCACAAGAAGCATTTTATGGAAGAACTCGATGAACGCGTGGAGTCCCATAACAATTCCGCTAACGATCTGGTCTATCCATTTGGAGCGAAACGTATCAAAGATGGGGCAAACCAGCCAGGACAATTATCCTTACGTGATGATGTCTGTTAAGTCGTCAGTTACATTTGCAATTTGCATCGATCCCAAGAAACTACTGAAACATAATCGTAATTGGTTGGCGTTAATAGAAAACGGATTGAAAACGGGTGACAGGGTTTTATTAACGCGCGATACAGTAGAAAGTTGATAAAAAGAAAAGAATGGCCAATGAGGGTGAAAACAGGATGTCGAAATTTTCACTAAACCGTTCTCAAATCTATGTTGTCAAACATCTGAAATTCTTATGACCCAGTCCCCCTTTTGTCACGACGTCATAGATGTATGGCCCCTTTCGATATTTCCTTTCTAATCTCGTTTTTTAATCATAGTAAGTAAAACGTGGCTTCGCTGGGTCACCGTCTCATGGCACTGAGAAAAATTACAATCTATAATTATGGACGTGGTGTCCTTAACAATGACAACTTCATGATGGGTTAAAAAACGCAAATTCGTAATGGTCAATAGTCCCTACGGTTCAGTGCTAGGATACATTGCGATAGATGTAGACTAGTTTTCTTGCTTCCTGTAATTAAATACCGGGGAGTATACGGTTTGTTAATATGCGCGTTTCTGCCTCATAAAACATCATGACCTCTTGTGTTAAAGGGTAACAAGGAGCACCAAATAAACAAAAGTCTTCTTTACAGTATTAGGTACTTCACAGTTGACTAGTATTCAGTGCTTAAATTTACAGAGCTCAGCAAAATGTACATCGATTGCGGTCATTACGAAAATATCCAATTTTACAATTCATTGCTTAGTAAAAAGCTCACTGTTACAAACTAAGAAACTGACTGGTAACACAACAGAAGGAGTGACAACCCAGCATCAGATCACCTCCATTATGTAAAATCATAGGACATTACAAACTACAAAGATTCCGACAGATTTATAAAATGAAGTGCCACCACGATATGAAATAAATATCAAGCCGTTCGTGGTGATGGAGAAACTTGTTTATAGCATATGTGGCTTTCAGGCACTAGTGATAACAGTTCTTGTAGAAACCAGAGGGTAACTTACAAAATAGATGATAAGTATACATTGCAAGTTAAGCACCGGCCACATTTACAGCCCTACAGTAAGTGAACTTCCTTGATATGAAAACAGGGGATCTTAACAGATAGTGATAAAAAAGTCTTGAACCTCTTCTACCTTTTGAGGTAGAGCCGGAGTCATTTTCCCTTCTCTTCTAATGACTTTGAAATCATGTTACACCACAATCTTTACTAAGTAGGCACCTGACAAGCCATTTTAAAATAATTGCTCTTGGGTGAACACTCCTGGGTCAAACATTTAAGAACCGACACTCACAAAGTCTCACTACCATTGTAAGGAAACTGCTTGAAAATAATAAAAACGATCACCTAAAATTTCACATCATTAGAGTTTATACCTTCAGAAGAGACCTATTCTATATGATACCTTCAACGGGAAATCTTTAATGCATTTATGGAACTGCAAATTAAAAGTTTTCTACAGATTGGAGCAATTATCAACAAGCCATCAGGACGGAAATTTTTGCCAAAAGAAAGTCTTATACAAAGAAACAAGTTACGCATCAGCGCAAGATCTGGTACTAGTACAAAAACGACCCTTATACAAATATGCTTCATTGACAAGAAACAAAACTACTTTCCCGAGGTGTGCGAGCATTAAAAGCTAATCCTAAGATGAAAGCCGACTGTGGCGACGGGTCTCTCTTGAAATTACGGGCACTAATGCACACAATACAATATCTAACATTGGTATACAGGTACACTGTACCTAGGTTCCGACTCGCTCTTTGCCAAATGTAAGTACCACGAGACCATATTGAATAAAATATGGTTAACTGGGCCTTCCAAAAAGGCAATGGACAGCTTAAAACGTCACTGAGAAATATCTCGTGTAGAACTACGGAGGTCTCGTCCATCGTCAGGACTCGGCGCAGTCTCGGTAATCGAACATCGTACCCGACAATATAATATATAGCATACCTCTAGTCCTAGTCATACATAAGTCAGACTACGGATGTATTAGTATAACACAAATGCGACATTCAATACCAGTTAATGAGTCGAGCCAATTTTTCTACAACAATAAAAATAATTATTTACACAACTGATTGCATCGAATACCCAGTCTGGCTGAAAGGCTGTGACGTCATACAAGGCAAAGAATAAATACAACTATCGATCAAAATATTTATTCTTCATTCGGAAGTGATGGAGGTCGTTCACACGTATGGTATATTTTCTGTACGTTACTACCATATGAAAGCCAGCGTTCATATGTAAAACACGCTCTGTCTTACAAAACGGACAGTTAAATGGGTGCTGCAATCAGACAAATCGATCTTTTCCTTTACAAATATCGGCAAAAATATAAAAAAATCAACAACCACCGGCCCGTCAACAGTTACATACACTGGTATTTTATAGTATACGTTTCTTGTTTGTGCTTAAACAGGCAAAACCCACGACCACTGCTTCCAAAAAATGTGTACATAGTACTGACAGTGGCTCAATTAATAGGGGAGGGGGTTCTCTAACGTTCACAAAATGACGAACTTTTGAAACTACTTTGCCATGAGGTACAATTTGCTCTTGCATCGTCTCAGATCTACCTCTTCTTATTCATCGAGTAATGTGGCTATTATCCGAATGTAATGCTTTTCAGCAAGAACCACGGCATGTGCTTGATGGCCGCCACGATGACCTTCTTAACTGTGATGTGCCCCTTACAATATTGCTAGCTTAGACAAGGAGATCTCCCAAATAGCAGACATTAATAAGACCTAATTTTCTTGTTGTCGGGCGCAATTTGATATAATTTTGATGTTTGCTAATTTAGGCTATTTGAGATGGTACTCATTGCTACTATTGGAAAAATTTGCTAAACTGTATATATCGATATCGATACTAACGAACCTGGCCGCTTTTGGTTCAAATACTAAAACTGCATGCTAAGAAACGGGTGTCCTATCTGCGTACCCCCATTCTCACCCCACAACCTTCACAGCTGTTGGTGTACACATACGTAATACGTTTAGTGGGGGACCATGGAAGCAACCTCGTACCGTAAAATCCCCTACTTCAGGCCTACCTAAACTGTTTGATGACAATTTTGTGGCAAACTCTCAGTGCAGCCCCCTGATAAACATGACCGCTTCATGGCACACCTCTCCTGTGGTAATACCAACAGACTCTGGCTGTGTTGCCTTCAATGAAGGAAACTTATAGTCAATCATTCGTCCTTAAATCGCTACCAGCTTAAGTTATGATACAGTTGTGTCCTAAAAAAGTGAACTAATGTCACCAAAATTCATACATTTCAAGCGATTTGCTAGTACACGGGAAATGGACAGTATTACCCAAATATTTATCCAAATTTATCAGTTAATAAATTACATCCACATTGTCTCACACTCCATGCGATTGGTACAATAAATGAAAATTAGACAATTTAAAATCTCAGTGGTAAATGCATCATCGTTCAGAGGTTTCGACATTTATTGTCGCGTAAGCGGCCACTTCAAATCCTTGTATAAAACATGGAACGAACAGTGATGGGCTGTTCACGTACAAATCCCTTTATGAAATGTCCTTTCCGTTGATGTATTCCTAAAAAGCTCTCCCAAATGAGATAATGCTATTTCCCTGTAACCATTGTGGCTAATAGAGGGCTTTAAAACAGTGGTGCAGTTGATTTTATCTACTTTGACTTATCACAAAAATAATGATATTCAAAGAAATCAAAACAGCAATCGGTGAACTTCCTGTCCATCTCACCACCCCTGTACTTGCACGATAACTTTGTGGGGCATCTCTCGCACAATACTACATATCTATATTCTTCATTCCTTTCATGACGACCCTTCTTTCACACCTCATTTATAGATTGATAACCTGGGTTTTCCTGACCCATAGGTGTTGAGTGAGATGCTTGATCCTTCAACGGACCAAGGTCCTTCAACTCTGCATAGTTCGTTTTAAGGTAATCGTCCAAAGGCCCTCCTGAATTTTTTGAGAATGACGATAGCTCCGCCAAATCAGCATATTCATGCTTCGGCTGAATCAATGAAAGAACAGAAAATAGATGGTATCAATGACAAGTATTTTCAGCAGCGTCATTAAGTACCATGCACACTTAGACATTAGAAACTACTATATGTAAATAGAGGTTGACATGCCTGTTGTCATCGCGCATGAACTAAGTATAAACCAAAAGTATAAACTGCCTTTATTGATCATTGTCTTACTCAATACGAAAGTGCTTGAAAGTTCATACAAATGCTGAACACGAAAAAAGCAAACCGGTTCAACTAGTGGTCACACCTTGGTGCTTTTAATGTTATGACTTAACATGACAAGCACAACACTCCAATACGTAACAAATGATAATGATGATGATGATGATGATGGTCATGATGATAATGATGATGATGATGATTATGATGATGATGATGATGATGATGATGATGATAATGATGATGATGATAGTGATGATGATGATGATGATGATAATGATGATGATAATGATGATGATGATGATGATGATGATGATGATGATAATGATGATGATGATGATGATGATGATGATATATATAACTTATTGAGTGATACAAGAACACTTACCAAAGAGAATCAAGCTTGCAGCTATTATTGCAGCAGGTATAGAATGTGTCATTTCATAAACAATAAGGTATGCCAGTGGAATACAAGATGCACCAAGGAAGGCACAAAACTATGAAGAAAAAAACCCAATAAAATATAAGCAAATGCTCTACATCACTGGTATAACATATATACTTGTATATATACCATTTCTACGTGGTATACAGACAGAATCCATTCAAAAATGTCAATGACAAAACCCGCTTGCAACGTAGTAATATTTGTAGCTACAGAAACTCAATGCTATTTGTGACTCTTTCAATGACAGGATTGCTGAAAAATCTATATATAGTTTATGTTATCAGTTTCATCATGTTTATCATTAAGATTCCTAAGTAAGAAAGAAGATACTGACAGTACAGACAAAATCAGAAGCTGACAAAATTGTCATTCAAAACTTTGGTGTTAGAGTAGTTAACAAACGGACAGCATCACCTAAACTATTCAATAACTCACAGATATCTTGTGATGCCTCAAATCATTATCAATAACTTATGTACCGGTATAGGCCTACACTAAACTTGCCTGAGTCTGCTGAGCCAAAAACTGGCCAAGGGCTACCCCAGTATTACTTCACTAACATTTTCTAAATCATTAATGCAGATCTCCTGATCTGCATTCAAAGAAAAGGGGTTGTCTCACTGCAATTTTGGTTGCTGATGTGGCCTTCATTGCCATCATTATTGTCATCTACCTAATTCACAAGACTCAAAACTTATTGTAAGTATAGGTTCATATTCTTAGTTTCTATTTCTGCTTCTAATGCAAGTGAATTCAATATCAAAATAAAGGGGGCAGAAGGGAAACCGGAGATGCATTGAAGAAGAAAACTGCTGTTGAAGGAACATTGATTTTATACAATATTTTGGATTGTAGGATTTAACGTATTTATGCTATTACGTGTGATAAAGTTCTATTTAAAAGATTATGATTGTCCTTTTTAAACAATTTTGATTATTCTTCCTCCAACAGAAAGTAAAATCCTTTACCCAGGCTGGTTAACAAATGCAAAATGGGATTAGAACTACATACACTTTACTACAAGTGATGAAATAATAATTTTATCTAAAATTTTACTACTAAATCTAGATAGTTATATACAGTACAAATGTCACAATACGGAAAGCATCTTAACATTTAATATATAAGAAAGGTGCCAACAAAGAAGGACACAGTGATACCACTGCTGCATTAATTATGCAACATAATTAGTTAGCTGATATTTAACTAGCGAAATCTATACATCTGAAGTTTATTACGAATATTATATATACTAATATTGACCCTCATGATAATTTTTTGAGTTTCACTCTGCTTGAATATATTCACTTATTGATACTTACAGCTCTCATACCAACATACTTATGTTCACCATATGGATCTCCAGGCTTATCAAAAGGAAAGCCTGCTTTGTATCCAGTCATCCACCCTGATAGGGCAAGCAGCATCTGAATTATTGAAATATAAGAAAGTTAGTGTAATACAGTTGTATGGTGTAATAATACTAATTCTATTTAAGTCCACTTTAGTTCAATGGGCAATGTTAAACTCTGCAGCTCGTCCACTGCAATTACCTTGCAGCTCTGATACATCAGCTACATACCTGGGTACTGATATATGGAAATTAATGTTGCATTAAAACAGAACAAATAAAGGGTGCTGTTGGTTATTTTAAAAATGGTATCTGGCCTCTAAGGTCATCAACTCAACTATTTCACTTACACTGAAATGAATCAGTTAGTATTTTTTATTTTAGAGGTCTTAATATAAATCCCCATCATCCATAACCATTCAAGAATCTCAGGCCAATATTCCATGATCACTTACTCCTTCCCAATTGTATAAATACACCATATTTACATCATAAGGAAATGCATTTCATTTAATGCTTTGACATTGTCTTTCTCAAACTGCTATCTTGAAAAATATACCACTGAAATGTAAATGACAATGTGCATCTTTACGAGTTATCTATGACATATATTTATGTACATATGTAAACCAATGCTGGTTATTTATTTTACATAGCTTTATATACAGTGTAACACAAAACATCTTTGGAGGTGTAATTAGCTGACATGAGTTTCCAAATATGAAAATATAGAGCTTCAAATATCATAATAATGCCAAAGAATACAAGATAAATTCATCTTGCTCTCCTTGCCTCTATTAAACTTTATATATATATATATATGTATATATATATATGTACATACATATCTAACCATACAAATTAATTATCTGTATCAGTGTATAGATCCAAATTCCAAGTGATTTAAATAACATAGGAAACATACCTTTCCAAGAGGTGGATGTACATCAAAGAAAAATGTCCCATTCATATAATAATTGGCAAACTTCCCAAAATGTGTCTCATCCCAACTGTAACAAAATATAGAGTTATGTTAATAATTATCAAAATGTACTGTACTGTAAAATGTACTGTAAAACCACAGCGCAATTTTTTAAAATATTTGTTACCTTCACTCTTTAAAAGGTAGGATGTTCGATAACAAAGTGAAGAGCCACCTCTTACAGATTTATGCACAACAACGTAACTTTTATGAATAAAACATGACAAGCTATACAATTGTATTATACTATTGGACAATAAAAGCAAAATAAGTAATTTATAAAACAACTAGCAATTGCTTAAGTTGTATATATGAGTAACAATATATTTCAACTACCGGTGAACATTTTATGTCGGTTAAACACTCTTTATTACTTGTTAGTTGGTTAATTATTTACCTTCTAAGTTCTATGACCTTTGATATCTTTATGACAAGCATAATCATATGCTCAAATTCTTGAATTGTAGTTTTAAGCTAAAACCTTTTTTGCTTCTGCTTTGACTATTCCTGGAGTACCTCTTGATAAAAATCGTTATTGGTCTCCTCATTTAATTTTTAGTTGTAACGAGCAGCTGCCACTCCTACCTCTAGATTTGGTTCAGTAAATTTGATTGCAACAATAACGAAGCGTTGTAACACCAGCTAAGTAGCTGCTAGTTGCCAGTACTGGCAACGTAACTGAACAAAAGCGAGAGTCGGTCAGTATTATCTAGTTCACAGGGTTCTTGATAAGCGCGTGGTAATAAAGGAGTAAGATACAGAAGTAGGATGTTTGCAATCTTACCATATGTGTCGAGGTAACTCGATCCTGTAAAATCTGGTCGCCAGGCTAAGCACAAAAATACTTGTTAACGACAGTATATATGGCCAGTCCCTCTTCTCTCCCTCAATATAAATATCTTCATTGGTTTTATCTGCGTTGTTGTCTTGGTTTACTTCGTTTGGTTTTTCTTGATCACTGGATGCCAACTCCTTCTTTGTGTCTTCCTTGCATACTTCTGCACTCTCAGTTGCATTTTCCATAGTTGCACTTTTATCTTCTAATCTGGCCTCAACACAATGGTCCTCTTCAATGACTGTCGATGTACGTTCTGACTTTTTGACTTCTGTTTCTGCTTCATCTGTTTCTGCTACGTCTCCCTCCCCCTTGTCAACCAAACCATCTTTGATGTTTGTTTCCATTTTCTCTCCACTAACACCACAGCCAAGCTCCGTAAACAACAGTGATTCTTGCGGTAACTAAGTCAGCCTCTTTTCTCGCGGAACCGAGGTTTGTAAGAATGCTGAGGAACTGTAACGACTGCCAAAAGAATTCCTTCCACGAGGAGTGTCTGGAATGTCGTACAAACAGTTGGCCTATGTGCATTGTCGTTATCTAGAATGCAGTTTAGTAAAGAAGCCAGGCCCGTCGCCATGGGCAGGCACGAAGGGGCAGCGCCCCCAATATTTAATTTACCCACCCCGCTAAAAAAATCCTATTTTGAAAATAAATATGGTTGAATAGAAACGCCAATAAGAAAAGTACGATAAAATAATTCTCTACTAGTATCCTCTACTAGTAAAGTTAAAGATCAAGTAAGAGAAGGCTTTGAAATACAGTGTAATGATATAGGCCTACGCAATCTTTCGATATTACGAAAACTCATACAATACAGAGTGTGTGACTAACTCGAGAAGGAAAACATAAATTTTCTTTATACATTCCAAATACAATTTCTGCAACAACTTAAAATTTGTAGGAGAATGCATGCTCAAACAAGTGAAAAGCCATTCCTTTATCTGAACCGTATATATCTAAAATTATAGCAATGTTTACAAATATGTAGTGCACATGGCTTTTGGTTTATTAACTAACCAATTCTGGATGTAATTAGAGTGAAATTAAACAAAGTTAATTTAATAACCTTCTAAATAACCTTTTTAAATTAACCTCTTTAAATTGATTTAATAGCCTTCTAAATGGGCTTAAGAAAAATGAACACCCACAAAAAGATTACAGTCAGAAACTCAAATAAGGTCTGTTTATAAATACGTTGATTGGTGAGTAATTTTTTCTGGGAGTTGTAGTTCTTTGATTTATGTGTTGCATGTGAATTGAAGAACTTGATGGCATGAAGTGTCACACATGTTTTCTATTTTTCTCATCTCCCCCATGTATGAATGAATATAAAGTTAAAAAAGATTACCATATCATGCAGATTATGTTTTAGCATTCACTTGTTTTACTGAAGCTATGCCTTTCTATTTACATTTCATCAAATTTCATACATTTCAATCTCTAAGATATCCGCTTCTATTAATAAACCCATAGATTCCTAACACTCAGCTCAATCCAAGGGGTCTGCTTTTACGTTTCCGTGATTTTTCCATCTGTCCCTATAACTGAGTCCCTCCTTGCTCCTGAACGCTCATTTGAGTAGTACTTAGTAGAATTTAAGCATCTTTTATCAAAGTAAGAACGTTAACACAGGTTTCTTTCAACAAAGTGAGGTAATGATTTACTAATTTTACAGTTTGCACAGGTCAAAACGCACAACGAATCATAACAAAATCTCCTGACAAATAAAACTTTAAGATAAAAAAATGTTTTACAATTTATTAGCTCTGGAGAGTTTTGAATTCTTCCTATTTTTCATGACCTATAGCATGTCCACCTTCTTTTGCGCTCCGCGGCTGCGCCCCGCGGGTGAACTCCCCGTAAAAGAGGTCTTTGGTAGTCGATAGTCTCCCACCCTTATTTAATGATGTATTCATCTAAGTTGTGAAGCTGTCAGAAGAGATTCAATACCACATGAATCAGCTCTTCTCGGCACATCTACAACTTGTACTTGATCTTCCCATATGATTTCAAGAAGTCCTGGTCAGTTTCTTGATTTGCCTTCCGTAAAGAATCATTGTGAAATGTAGCAGAGATGAAAGAGCTGCTGTGATTGACAAGAATTCAGAAGAGGACATATGATGATAATACATACTCACAGAGCAAGATCGAGTAAAATTTTATCACATCAGTCATCCTGCTGAAATCATGTGTAGCCTAGGTAGGCCTACTACATCAAGCTAATTTTCTGATACGTTTTGATGTATCTGTAATATTTGCCTTGGCAGTTTAATAATCTCTGTATCAACATATTCTCTAGTTTTCAATATTTTGTAATATCATGGCATAAGGCCAGATTTTATGTTGTTAATGGCGAAGGTAACAAAAGAGAGTTGTAAACACATCATTGATGAAAACTGTTTTCTAACCGAGAGAGAAAAGACACGATTTAAAAGAGAAGATTTTACAAGTCTGTTTTCTGCGATAAACATTGTTGGCATTACTCAAGATCAAAAGGATCGATGAGGTCTTTTAACTATTATATGTTTGATAAAGTAGAGGCATTATTTACTTTACCTTACAGTTTTCTTACAAGTACGCTAAAGCAAATTTCATATGTTGCCCAATTTTGGGTGATCGGGAGATGATCCACTGCTCATCAAAATGACAGATAACGACACCCTTTATGCAAATTTAATGTAGATTTTGGACTCCGCGTCAGTTCTGGAAGAGTTACTAATCTATGCGCCTATTAAAAATGTAATATGACGTTCTTATGGCTACTTCCGAGCACTTCATCATCAGCCTATTTGCATCTATTAATAATAATTTTTTTTTTAATAATAATAATAATAATAATAATAATAATTTTTTTTAAAAGCAATGCCTTTATTGGTAATCTTTATGATACAATAACATTTCCTGCTGTTTTCTCCTGGCATGGGACAGCAGGATTTGATATACTGGAGTGTTTAATTAGTATATTTAGCAACACAACCGCAACAACAAAATCAAAGAAAAAATAGGTAAGGCACTTCTAGCAGAGACTGAGCACTTACAGTATGTCGAACGCCCTTGCAGAATAGGGTTGATATATCTGCAGCTAATGTTATAGATAAATTAAAGGAGGCCAAAAAGTCTGTTAACACAAATAATATGTTGTGTGCTGTAGTTTTAAACCAGGCCCTTAAAATGTTTCTGCGATTGCAGTGAATGCACAAACATGGAATGTACCTTTAGATTTTGTTTTAAAACACTTTCTCTAAAACCAAAATATTTGTTTACTAAAATATTAAACTGAACATCTGCTGGGAAATTGTTCAAAAATTGAGATGTCAGTACAAGACATAGCATACGCACGTTTTCTTGTTCATTCTTGCCGATACTCTTTACATCAAATATATGTTACCGACCATGACAATATATGTTTTGGAAGACCAAAAAACATAAGTGCGATTTGAATTAAAGTGCTAATTTCGTTCATGGGTCCTGCAAGTATGAAATGCTTGTTAGGTTCCGCAGAAGAAAGGTTTGTTTTTATTATATGTGGGTTGTTATATGTATTCATACAAATATATTCTCTTTTGTCAATGATTTACACAGTCATACAAGGTTTGCTTGAATCTCGTATTCATAACAGCTTATTTGGAGCATCTGTTTCTTGCGCTGAAGGAAAACGTAAATTGCAAATATGCCCATAAGAATAAGGGTATTGTCGTAAAGTTGACTGATTCATGAAAAACCAAGACCTTTGCTCACGCTAGGACTTTTAGTAACGTACTTGTTGGCTAATGCTTACAACACAAAATTCTCTGATGCTCCTGGACTTCACTATTTACAGAGCAAACGTTTGTCGCGAAAACAACAAACAACAGGGAGCCAGCACACTCCCAGAAATGCGCACTAGGGAGCTGGTATTACAAAACTATATTCACAGACTAGACACGACAACCATATACTCAAATTACTGAGAAATGAAAAAAAGTTCTCTACTTCTGCTATCAGTAAGCCAGTTCACCCATCCTCAGTTCTCTACTTGTAAATCGGCACTCGTTCGTAATGCAAGCATGTTAAACAAGGCGTAAACAAGGTCAAAGCTATTACACATTTTTTATTATAAGAAGCTTTTTTATAAGAAACTGGTACTACGACGCAAATCAAAAAGAATGAATTAAGAAACTGTGGTGAATCACTAAATTGGAAAAGAATTGGACATTTTGAATCTTTGACTCACGTCAGACAAATATATCACAAATACTTTTTACTGTATGTCCAAACTCGCAAGTTGAGTATCCAAAATACGTAGAAATTCCTGCCCCCCCCCCTCTGAAGTGAACCCCTCGGGGGGATTTCCTATGGCAGTTGCCACATCCGTCTGCCAGAACACATTTCCCTTCCAGCCAGTCTACTTTTGGTTTCATGTGTAAATGCGGAGGAGGTAGTTAACCCTTCTCAACTATGTAAGATGGACAATTCATTTCAGAAACTGTTACGAAACTTTTAGAACTACAATAGGGTGAACAATTAAGAAACGTCTGGTACTAGAAGGCCTTCTCAGGTTTCTTATAATAAAAAAGCATATAGAAGGGGACTTGTTCAAATTACTATTATTAGGTCAAACAATTTTGTTTTGGCCTTGAATTCTTTTCTATTTCTTACTGGGTCACTTATCATGCTTTCAGCAGGAGGAATCCAGATGTTCAATAGTAGTACCGTGATCTATTCATCGATTTGTCATTCTAGCACCTGAAGATGAAAATAAACGATATATTTTAAATAGTTTTTGTGACCCTGTGATGGAGAATAAAACAATAGCTCTGGAATGTTATTAGGGACACAATTCAAATGTTACCAAAGGAAAGATTCCTGCAAATGTTTGAACAGTTGGTCAAACACGTATCTAATGTGATAATTTGTTATTTAAACAGTTCGATTGGCTAAACGATCTCTCGCAATGAGGGGTCGACTTGGTCTATTCACAGAACAAGATAAGGCCTCCAATGTCACAATTCTAGTATTCAATTATTGTGGCTGAAAATATGTTAAAGTGCAGACATGAAGCCCATCATTATACTCTTTCTCTTAAAAACTAATATTTCTTAGGGTAACTGTGAATCAAATAATCGTACACCCCCCGCTTATTACATTTTTGAAATTTATAACCCCCCGCTCCTTATTAGGACCCCCGTTTATTAATTTCAAGGAAATTTAATCAAAATCTAAATTGAAATTTATAAACGACGCCAGAACGCAATAACTTAGGAGCCCAGTCCTTTACGCGGAAACATGTCGAGAGGCGACGAGAGGGGGTACAAACAAAACGTACGTTAAGGTGTGGAAAACAGACGTACAGAGCCTGGTAACTTTCTCTCAACTCCACCGTTTAGTAACATTCGTTCTTCGATATGTCGTGATGTGACAAATTGTGATATGATATTATAAGAGATGAGATGCTCTACACCGATATAATCTGATATAATCTGATATAATCTGATATAATCTGATATAATCTGATATAATCTGATATAATCTGATCTGATACGATATGATGAGATACAATGTCATATGATATGATCTGATTTCATACGATTTGATCTTGTTAGACAGAATATGATATGATGTAAAATGTTTTTTAGTCACTGTGTTACGGTACACTTGCGTGCCTTGAAAGATTTAGTGTGTCTTGTGGAATTATGTCATGGCTTTTACATTGCCGAACGTTTTTTGCTGTAATTGGTAGAATAATGTAGTACTTCGCCATGTTAGCAGGTGGTAGACAACAATAAAACAACATTAAGATAACGTGTTAAACAAATTAACCACTACCAAGGCTCGTCAATCCTTAATTAAATTAGACCAATATTTGAGGACATAAGCTGGCTTATATAACCATACAACACGCTTAATTATTACAGCTGCATTGCAGAGGAAATTTTAATGAATCTATATACATCAAATAATTCTTATAATGATCATATTGCATGTATCTAGACCTAGTTGACGCATAACCATGTTGCTTACTGAAGTTTCTTTCCCATTACCTGGCACTAAACACATTTCATTGAATTGTTAACAACTTCCCAAAAACTTACTTTTGCCTAGCACTGCTACAGCGAACGTACAGCAATGAATTATTTCTAGTTTATGTCCGGAAGAAATAGTGACATTTAAGTTGAGTAAAGCTTTTATCCTCGTAATAGTCACCGATTGTTATATACCATGATATTTTCAGTAAAAGACAACGCTGGTGCAACTATATTTAGTTATTTAAATCCATATATAGTAATGAATACCAAGTTTGAGTTTGTGTAAAACAAAATTTAAAATCTAAAGTTGGTATTTTAGTGCTCCCTATGTGCTTCTAGCAGTTTTTATAGTTTGGGATGTAACAAATACGTCACTGCCTTCTCTCCTTCCCAGACCCCAAGTCCAGTGAGTTCTCATGTTTTATAATCCTTTCACTTTGTCTGAGTTATAGGTTATTATAGAAAAGGGATTACGAGATATAGATGCTGGCAAATTCTATCTTGTCCTATTTAGCCTCTGCCCAAACCCCGAACTCCTAAGCTACACCCTGTTAGCTGAAGGACGTAATTTGTTACCAAACTTCACTTCTCGTAGTTCACAAACTGGGTATACCTTTCTAGCATTCATACCTAACTTTCATATTTTCATTAACAGCAACCTTCTCAGGAAGAATGGCAAAACCTAACAGGTAAGCTTATAAATACTATGGTGACAACTACACCGAAAAACTATAGGGAGAACGCCAAGAAGGAAACTACAATTATGATAACGCTTCGTCTTTTCTTTAAGACCTCGTCAGGTCCTTGTACATTGGAGGTTTTAACGTGAATGAAGTCTGGCACAAACATACAAAAATTCATTCCCGTTATAACCTCCAATGTACAAGGACCTGACGATGTCTTAAAGAACAGACGAAACGTTGTCATAATTGTAGTTTTCGTCTTGGCGTTCTCTCTATAGGTAATTATTGATGTCCTACCTTCCAATTAGACGTGTCAGGGACTCTGATACTAGGGAGAGAGTCAGTGCTGGCCTTTTGGCGAGAGGGGCCCCTGTGCCATAAAGCGATTTAGGGGCCCTTTTCTAGTCCTTGGAAAATTAGGTCAAATTTTTTGTTCTTCAACGAGCCGTGCGGGGCCCCCAAATTTCCATCTTATTTGCGGGGCCCTGTGTCGCGGCACAGTCCTCACTCCCCTAGAATCGGCACTGGAGAGAATGGGGAGTTCATGGTACCCTCACTTGTTAACCACATATGCCTGCGAATTGCTCCAAAGTAGTCCTATGGCAGTGCAACACGGCATTGTGAAAGGAAGTCGTTG
>JAAAKM020006971.1:142667109-142701171 GCA_010016025.2 Alatinidae sp. Z8VKAUB7J3 | reverse complement strand
TGAGCCTTAATGTATGTTACCTCAATCCTGAATAATCTCTCTACCAATAATCTCTCTACCCTCTGTTTTGACAGTCAAGATTGGTTATTCTAATCCATTTTTGGAATGCTTTTGCCAGTGAAGCTTACCTGGTTTTGGAGCAGTTTAGCCCCCCTAAATATACCATCAGCCCCCCCCCTAATTGTCCTGTCAAGGTCCAACTTTAGGTAGGTTTTTCTAAAGCATTTGCAATGCCAAGCCCCAAAAGGTTCAGAAAAGCCCCTCCCAATTTCTCAGCCTGGCTACAGGCATTGTTAGTAAAGTAACAGTAGCATTTACTTGGAAGATGGTCTAACTTTTTTCTTCAATGATGGAGAAAGAAAAGTTCATTTGATGATCTCTTTGAGATTTATCATCTAAAGGCTGACATTCACATTTGCCATTCACAACCCTCTAGCATAGAAGGCAAGTGAACTATCAAGTGGACCACTGTGGCTCTAGCGGATAAGATACATGTGTAAATGGTACTAGCATTAACTATCTAAAGACACTGCATTTATGCTATGTTGAAAAGAAATTCATGTTTTATTTGGAGATATTGTTTTTAACTCATAGGTTTTTCTGCACATATGAAGATTCTTCTCCTCAGCATTTAAACACTTAACCTTCTTCATCAGGAGCAACAACTGAATAAAGCTACATAACATCTTCTTTTGCAATGGTAAGATTAAGAGTGTTTCAATTTATCTATCACAGTCTCAGGAATTTTTTAGTTTTTGTTTCAAGACATTGAAAAACACTTAGAATGGGATTGCCAGGATCAAGATACTATTACACAGTATCAACTCACAAGACGTTTTGAGATACTGGTTTTATGTATAGTTTGCTTCTACTATCGTCATTTTAACACCGAAACATTGTAGAAAGTTTTCCAAAATACTAATCCTGAGAAAAATATAAAAATGCAATAGGGTTTACAAAATCCAGTCGTTAGTTTCATATGGTATACTTCACATCATGTGTTAAGCTTTTACAGTGCCAGGCCAATGAAATATTTGTATTTTCTGATATGGTCACTGAGTTCTACCTTTCTACTGGTGCCTCATAGAACAAGTTTGTATTGTCCAAAAAGTCCTCTGAAGATTCATGTCCTACCTTAATCGGTGTAGTTTCTGACAACTGATTTTTAGAGTTCATGCTGCTGACAGATTTAATAATATTATGACACAAGTAGGAGAGGAGTGGCTATAGGAGCTATATCCCTCCCAATTATGTGTTTATCAGTACCATTGGCAAAATTACTTCAGAATGCTAAGTCATTACATGACTCTTGTAGCAATTGTATGTAACACAGGGCAGAGATCTTACAAACTGAAGCAGGGTGCGTATGCCAAGCTATATCATATAACATCTTCCTACATTGTACTTTACCATTCAAACTTAACAATATCACGCCACCATTTGTTTAATTAGCCACTGAACCCATAGTTTTGACATTCTCCACTACAATGTCCTGGGATTTGTAGATCAATGTATATAACTCCTTTCAGTTTTACAAATTAATCCCCGTGCCACCCTTCCACTATATGTCAAAACGCTTTGCAGGGCATTGAACTACCTTGAGGCCGTAATGGACGCTCCCGTAGGTCGTCGGTTTACTGGACAATTCTCTACCAAACATTTATCAGATTGAATAAGACACCATTTCAAAACACAATAACAGAAATTACTGTGGTAAATTTGAGAGACAACGATTGGGAAAACAAAGGGGGGAAAAGAGTTATTGTAATATTGAAAAAGCAACAGAAATGAATTGCATAAAAATCACCAAAGCTTTCTATTAGATCAGTGGATGTTGCTGACAAGCCGATGTGAAGGAGAAAACTCCGTTACCATTCTATTTACTGTGAAGTACGTTCATCCTCCCTGCATAAAAATGAAGAAGATCTCCCCAGTAACCAAGACCCCGCTGCATAATGCAAGCATGATTCATACGTTCTCAAGATTCTCTTGTGACACTTTGGCACATTACCGTCGTACAAATAGGACGCAAGTGAAGGAAATTCGTCATTCCAGGCAGCTAGGAGAAAATATCTGTACGAATTGGATTCCAATACGGTACTGCTGACTCTTTGGATAAAGGAATAATGATCAATTACGGAGTAATACATACCATTGTTATGCTGGTCATTATCAGCTATCAGGTACGGCATTATTGTATTCATGATTAACCAAGATTTTTAGGTCTATATATTTTTCTACTTAGTTTTGCTTCCGTTTTTTCCTTCCCAATGCATAATCATGTTCCATGGAAATTAGGTCTTAATGGTTCTTTACATAAATTACATTTACAATTATTTTGATATTTATATCAATACTATTTTTCACATTATCAATTAAATTTAGAAGTATAACAAATTGGAAATTACTACCCTCTGATGCTCCTCACTGAAAATGATAAGAGTGTGCAGTGATAGCTTTGTATGCGTGCAGCAAAAGAAGCAATAAATTCCCATGCAGTTATATTAATATTGCAAGAAATAGCGAAAATATTGTGTACTAAAAAGCTTTTTTCGTCTGACACGCCTCAGAGTACTAACGTCAGAATGACCGAAATGAAGTATGTGAAAGAGTATACCCAACTGTATTTTTGAAAAAGCCAATTAGAATTTACTTCATTTCGGGGATTCTGACGTTAGTACTCTGAGGAGTGTCAGACGACAAAATCTTTTAAATACACAATGTTTTCGATATTTCGTGCAATATTCTTGTTTTGTACAATAAACAAACTAACAGTTATATTAGCATGAAACTGAGGACTGAAAATAAATGTAGATTGAAGCTATGCCGACAACGCAATAGTTTTAAGAAAACTACTACCACTAGAAAAAACCCAAAAGCCATTAGAAATGTGCAGCAGAACATACAAATGCACTCGTTAATTGCAAGGGTACTTATATATTGAATATAACTTTCAATAACCTCGTGAAGGAGTAGAGGGAGAGTATGACAACTGCGCATACGCACGTTATAGAAGAATTGTACCCTCTGTACTCCATTCAGCAAATGAGCAAGATTAATAACGCATACATAACCGATTAATTAATGCAGATGACTGGAAAAGAAGGGTGTAAATATAAACTTGTGTACCTTAAGAAATTATTAAGATGCAATAATAGACATATTGATAGCACTGAAACCCTTGTCAGTTAATAGCATACAAAATACAGCACTCTCTCCCTAGAATTTGTGAGAAAAAAGGGTTTGTTTCCGTTTCGTTCTCATTTTAAATGAAATTTTACATACACCGTTATAGTTAATGACACTTTTTACACTTATAAACGTTGCTAAAAAAGTCAAATCAATAAGACTAAAATTTTCAGCCTTTGAGACCATTTAAAATCAATAATATCAAAATTTTGGTTAAAACCTGGTTGTATTAACCGCCCCCTAATTTCACTCTTATATCAAGTAAAGCAAGTTGTTTATTTCTTATTGTTTCTTTTCGTTTATCAACTTTCAGTCAAACTTTCAGTAAAACCTCATTCCTTTTAAGATCTTATAAAAGACAATACCCTAATTCTAACAGCATTTAGTAAATATTTTTTGTGGCATCCTCCCCCTTAGACTTACTTTCGGATCACATGACGTTAGTTTGATTTTTTTTATTCATTTACGTTAACTGCAGTGCCTATTTTACTGCACCTGTTAGGACGTTTGAGCACTCTTTTATCTAAGGGTGTTTGGAACATCAAAGTCCGTACTTTTTCGGCTTAAAAAATGTGATAAAATGCTTAAAACTTCTAAAGAATTCTGAAAAGTGAGTTATCTTTTTAAATGCATTTTAGATAGGCAGAAAGAATTTGCTTTAGACGCATGTCCCAACTTCAGCACTATGACCGAAAGTTCTTCTATAAAAAAAATGTTACCAAATGTTAATTAGGCCCTTTCAAGAAAGAGCTTTTGCAATTAGAATCCGATTTGAAATATTAAGCGATCCGTGTTCGGAACCATGAACCCTACAATATCTGTGGTTTATTGGCATTCCTGTAAGTAGGTAGGCTTTTGACGAAGGAATTGTGTGCCAGCGGAGGATGCACAACCCTTTCCCGTCAGAATAAGTCTAACACACTTCAGATATATAATGTGATTTCTCAAGTCTGCTTTCAGAACATCACCAAATGAGAAGAAAGTGGCACTTACTAACTTACAAACTATGATAACAACATTTCGATCTTCACATTGGTGTTAGTTGGAAATGCGTCATTTTGCGTCATTTTGCGTCATTTTGCGTCATTTGTATTTTGTTCTTTATCTAATCAATATAGCGCGCGCACAGCTATAGGCAGTTAATAATTCCAGTAGTACAATCAAAGCCTTAGTTTTTCAGTTATAGTCCATAGTCAACGTCGACAACTATTGCTAATTTCAAATAATCTATCGTGTGTTAACGAATTCGAACTCTACTGTAACCCGCAAGGTAGACAATATCATTAACAGAAACCTCAGCGAATGACATTTAGCTAGACATGGTGCGCAGAGTATAGTTCAAACCAACTTCAATCTACTTCAATCTACTTCAACCTACTCCTACTTTTACGACTTGTTCCTATTTCAATCAATTCAACTTCGACCTCAATTCAACTTTTGACTAGTACGATGATTATTCCTACACAATCTACCTCTACGCTATATACGTTAGCTTACTTCAGTGCAATCTAATCCTGTGTATTTTACGTCGCATCTACCATCGATTGTAACAAAGTAGCCGTCTGCATGGTGATACATTTATTGAATTGGAGTGGGAAAGAGGCTTTGATTTATATATTCACTTTGTTGAGTTCGAAATATACTCTGCGTACCATGTCTACCTGAAAGTCATTCGCTGAGTATTTGGTTATTGTCCACCTTGCGGGTTACAATTGATACCTAAAACAAAATAGGCCTGAACTACTGGCATTGTCAAATCTTACTAGACACGTATATTCTTGTATCATGTACCATCGAGATATTACTACCAATAATTGAATTTATGTAGTGAAGATCTTAAATACATTTCACGTGTAGATGAAAGCGTCAATACTTTTTCACTGCCAAATCTGGCAAAATTAGGCAAAATATTTTCACGTGATCCCATTACTATGCTTATTCTCTGACGATTTACAGTATAAAGAAAATTAAAAATTCTCGAAGGGGCAAAAACCTCTACTTTTGCATGCATTTGTTCCATAATCACATCAACTGCATCCCTATCTGCACCAGCATTTCCCTTTTGCTTCATAAACCTTTTCTTGGTGATTACACATAAAAAGAAGCAACATGTAGATGCTTGATTTTTTCAATCCCGATTTAAAACTAATATCTAATTACATAAAAATGCAGCCAATCCGCTTTTAATTGTTGACGTTTAATTAATTTATGAAATTATCATCGACAAGAGATTTATGAAATGTTCAAGGAATGTTCACCTATAGTTATTTCACGGCAGTTTCAGTACATAACAATAGTCACATGCTGTATAATTGTTTTATAGATATGAAATGATATATATGATATAGAAATGTTCGATACATTAACCATATTCCTCAAACATAAAGAGAATTATGCACTATGATGTCACTTTTCTACCGTTTGCATGCTAATCATGTGTTACTTCAACTTACAATAGTCATGAATTAGCCTAGTAGCACTGCTAGTAAGTTCTATAGGCTCCGCTTCTTAAAGGTCCTCCGATAAGCAATTAAAAGAATTATAAACAGAGCCAAAGAAATACCTGTTGACTAAGCAAGTTTAGCTATTCAAATTTTTTTCTTTAGATCGTAAGTTTTCTTTAACGTTTTCTACATCGATATTCCACACACTTAAGCTATCGTGATTAGCACATAGTGTACGTAATCCTGTTGCTACATTGTTTCTATTTATTCGTGAGGCAATTTTCCTATGTTAAATTTCAAAAACAAACCAAACACACAACCGTAGAAACACATGCATAAAATGTGGTAATTTTTACTGGTATGTACAGCCCACCACAATTTTATGTGTTAAAGGCCTTACCCTCGCGTAATCTAGTACTAGTATACATATTTATCCATTTCTACATTTTAGGAAATTCATGCCCGGGCAGTATCTAACCAAACTTTACTTCAACAAACAAGGGATTGCAGGGACGCAAAAGCTGTCATGTGGCTAGACCAGATCGTCGATAGATGTAACGTAACCAAAACGACTGCAACCACAGAAGAATTTTATCAAGCATGCGATGTAAAGTTTACTTTTCAATCTATCCCTGGTATTGGAAGGGTTCCACAAGCAGAATGCACACAAAAGAACTGTACAAAAGTTTGTAAACCAATTATGTATTGCGTGCCATATTATTTTCAAAGGTCTAATGGACATTATATCATTTATCGTGTGTTAATTAAGGTTGGATATACATTAACAATGTAAGAAGCTAAATGGAATTATGAGTCAATTTATCAAGCCCTTCATAACTGTTACATACAAATGAAAAATCAAAACGCAACTTTTAGTGGACATTTAGAATCTTTTTTATTTTTTTTCATACATGCATCTACATTTACTTCTATGTATTTACTATATGAGTTTAGTTAAAATTAGAATTGATTTTCATTAATATTTATAATTAATTTTAGCTATGTTGATATTCATATTCACATCTTCATTCATATTATTATTTTTGGTTTTTCGTCCTAATTCTGTGTTGCTATTTTCAGCCATATTTACGTTGACTGTTTATTTAGGTTTTGAATTGCTTGATAGGGCGGTGAAGATTAGAGTTATAAAGTGCTGAGAGTACACTATATCCTGTACAATTTTTGTGTCTCATTTTGATCCAATTTTACTAAGAGTTACTTCCAATTACAGACTAATGATGGTTTTCCAAACGTAACCGTGACCAGAATAATGAAGTGGCCCCGCTAATGATACACTCGTATCCCTATTGCTGCTGTTCCGAACTCTGTTACTGGGAAAGGTACTTTACTCTCTTTCCCTATTAAGTGCCTTTACCGACTCTTCATTGTAGCCAAAGGTAATTAGACCCAATTGCTACTATTGCGATATCTGGTATTCTGAAGGGTACTCTACTCCTTTCTCCTACTCTCCATAGTAGCCGATAGTAACGATCTACGTCGCATTCATACAAGCTAAAATGGAAACTTTTGGAACCCAGGGCCGTATTAAGCGAGTGGAAACTTGTAGGGCAGGCCCCTTTTCCAATTTCTCCTATTTCATATACCATATAATTCTAAGCTTTATATTAATAGTACAATTTGGGTTAAGAAATATTGAACGGGGGGGGGGGGGGGCTTCTTCCAATTTTGTAACACGCAATACACACGAAATGAAATGAACCACTTTTAATAATATCAACTGTAAATCTATTTGTAAAACTTTATACTCGTTATCGAAGAAAGTAATTTCTACATCGTTCTATATTTTACTCCGCCTTGCCGATATCATCTGTTTGTGAGCTCATGTGCAGCGACGAGGAAAGGTAAGGCGGATTGGGGGAGGGGGGCAAGTAAGCTAGGTTCAAATTTTTTTGCGATTTGGTAAAACCTTTGGTGGGAGCATGGCCCTCTCTGGCCCCCTTGTTCCTCCGCCCCTGATTTATAAAAGCATAGGTTGTGTTTCTAAATGTCTATGAATTTCTACTTGTTTGTACACAAATCATGGAGCAAACGACTTGTCTACGTCTGGCACGTAAATTTGCTTTTGATTCAGAAAATACCTAATTGAGTTCTTTAGCCATGAAAGTTTTTGAACGTCTTGTCTCGGGAATTAATACTTGCCCAAACTCTCAAGTTTTAAGGACCCGTTAATGGTTTACTTTTTCAGGAGGTAATACTATTCGGTACTCCTATTTTTGGGAAAATATCAATACTAAGAATGGCTGGTTAATCTTGTGATACAAGTTTTACTATTTTGTATAATTGGAAAGCAGTTAAATGTCCTTACAAAACTTATTGTAATCAATGTCACAGTTACATTTTGTGAGGCGTACGGCGACTCCTTCTAATTTTCTAAAAGTTTTCTTATCTCGTAGTACACGCAATACTACAAATGAAAACCACTTTGTAATATGGCAAATCTGATTTCTTTGATACGACGTTTCGGCACTCCCTGTTGCCATTTTTAAGTGAATAGAATTTAAATACCATTAAATAAGGCATTTTAATAAAATACTAATATGCATGTGGAAATTTAAAATCCATAAGAGTTGTAAGCAAAAGGTTAAATATTTGCGTGGATAGTAAAATTGTAAATTGCATCATAAAACAATGTGAAATGAGTTGAGATTTGGGTGTGGTATGTGGGAAAGTAAAAACCTATGGTTAAAACAGATTAAGATGGTTATTGCCAGTTAAAATAATATAGTTAAAATGAAAATAAAAGATAAAACGTCAAAATATATGCTATCTTGCTACAATTTCAAACACTCTAAGTGGACGAATATAACCTTCGTCCTTCTTGTTTATTGTTGGCCTGTCTCTTTTAATCAGCAGTGCTTCTGCTATTTGCAGGTCAATACTGTTTTGTGTGCGGTAGCATATTGTTATGTTTGTCGTAAATGTTAATTGTTTCGTTGTGTTCTTGTATGGCTCCATTCTGTTTATGTTGTTTCGCACGGATGTTGATTACAATTAGTGTTGTAATCTTTACTGTTATATACCATTTCTCTTTTGCGGAAGATTCCAAATAGAAACAGGGATTTCTCTTTAGGTGTTAAACAATAGAATTAGCAACAAATTGACACCTAGCTTATCTTCCTGCCAAGGTAATGATTGATATACCTATTCAATTTACTTGAAGTTATCTTTTCCAACAAAATGCATTTACATTAGCCGCCTAGAAATAAAAATATCTCATATGTATATTTCCAAGCAGTTAAAAATTTTAAACACAAATGCTGGGCATTTTGGTCATGTGAAACAAGACCAATCATAACATCAAAAGCTTTAAAATTAAAATTTTTCAGTGATTTACAAGGGAAGTAATAATGGATAAAGTACACGATGCACCAGATTTGGATCCATTTCCCTGACCGTGAAGATTCATTAGAGCCGTCGACATAGATTTTTACAGCGTGTAGCATAAATATATTCCCAGACTTCATTCTGACTCCAAACGTCTTTTATAAAGCACAACAAAGTTTTTTAAAATTAGAATTGTTGTTTTCTATGACAAGTCGCTACCGGATGCTGCTGACATCTGCATCATCGTTAAAATATTATTAAATTTATTGTGCTCAACATATAAGTGTTTTCACACAAAGACCCAGCAGTTAAGATTGAATATTATTGAGTCCAACTTGTTTAAGTAAACGATTAGACTAAGATAGTAACAATTTACAACACTTTAGTGACCTTTTCTAAATGTCTTTATTTAAGTAAGTCTTTTTAGAAGCTACTGATAATGATGGACATCAAAACGACGGTAGCCAACCATGACATCACAACAGAAAGTAGTCATCTGACATTATCTTCTTAATGCCGGTTCTCATTTAGATTTTATAAGCAACTTTAAAAGTCTAACAAGTGCTTTATTTGACCAACATATCTTCCCTTGCGCCTCACTTCTTTTAAAATGAAATTGACGTTAATAACACCATTATGAAAATAAGTAAAAGGGCGTAAACACTAGCGAAGTGTTAACGAAGTGCAGTTTCTATTTCACCTGCTGCATCAGAAGAGGACAACACTTTTCAATGCGTTATAAGGTGACATCTGTCACCAAGACAGTTTATTTCGTCTTCTGCAAGTGGTTGAGAGTTTGGCACGGCTATTAGTGATAGATCGTTCTTCATTGACTTTGCCCACATATTCTTCAGCCTTCAGAGGGAGAGTTTAGCAAAGTTTTGAACCAGTACTATTTCAGCAAAAATATTTAAATAGATGGAGCATGTTTTCCAACAATTTAACTACTGATGAAAACCCCTTCGAAGCCATAATAAAAAAGATTCATTTTCTTCATGTTTGAAAATCTGGTTATTAAAGAGCGTAAAAACTCCCACTTGTTGTTGTCATTGGTTACGACTCCAGCAGAAATGAAAACAATCTTTCGCTCCTTCATTACTTCGTTTGAGATGAGAACGAATAGCCTGGTCCTTTTTCAACTCATTACACGATAAGCAAATGCACTATACACGATCTCCGATTTAAAGACACAATAGATTTGAATTAAGCCTGCTATCTTCAGATAAGGAAATCATTAAAGACAGCTGCGATGTCCGACAATGGATGACGTCAATGAGACTATTTAGGCGTTAAGGTTTATAACCATTTATACAATTGTCTCTGACAAGATATGGCGATGAGTTTTGAGTACCCCTAAGAAGATAAAGAGAGGGCTCTCTTGCAGATATGCTTACATAGTCAGTTCCTTTTCCGTCTTATGCTTAAATAGAAGTTTACTTGACGTAATTTAGTTACGTTTTCACAAGCTTATGTACATTACAAAAACTTTGGAAAGGAGAGGATTTTCGTGAAACGTCAACCCGTTTACTGTATGAATAAACTTACATGGAAGTGATTAAGGACATAGGCATATGGCAGGTTGCAATAACTTCATTTTCTAAACATTTTATATTTAAGCAAGCGGTGTTGGACATGCCACCTGAAGCTTTTATGTGACTGTTACGCATATTTGACCGGGGCAAAAACGCATCTAAATGTTGTTTGTAGGTTATATACTTTTCATCAAAAGATCATTGATAGACAGACGTGGTTCGTCGATTATTAACCACCATTGTTTTATAGCCGTATATCCGAACCCAAAAATTCAATGTAGAATTACTTGGTTTGTAAAGAACAACACCTGTTCTAGGTTTGAAAACCACTAATAGTCAAAGATACACACCAGAAGTTCTTGCGTCAACATATGACAATATTATGCAATATGGCATTGCAGTCATACTTCAGAAATAATTCTGAATCATCTTATATCTTTATTGTTGCTAATTTTTGACATATTGGCTTTATTTCCACAGCGTCATAATGATCGTTCATTGTCAAATTTGTGATAATCTGGAACGTCGAATGACTTCACCTTATCCAAAATTTAAATTGCCCTTCATTTTCGATCGCACTGAAGATAATTGAAAATTTTCGAATTAGTGGTTTATAATAGAAGTACTCAGATGTATTCTTTCTTTATGTTATTAAATGCTTAAATAATTATTACTCAATTTTAAACTACAAACAATATTGCATAGAACAATATAGTTACAACTTTTGTCTGGATTTGAAATTGTCAGTCGAGGAAGTGTCCTGGTTACTATTTATCCATTTGGAAAGTTGTACTGCTGGAAAGTTTCCATATTAAAAGTATTCAGTCGAGTCCTGACAATGTTAAAATGAAGCAATTAAGTAGGTTTGTACAGGGTCAAGTAGCCTGCCAATATGGGATTCAAGTACCTCATATCGACACTTTACACTTTAGCTAGTTAAAGCAATGGGAGAAGAACAGGGATAAGGTAAACAGGGGTTTTAGTTTGACAAGGAGGTAAATTCTCTTTTTGAAAAGAAGAGTCTTGCCTTCTCAGGAACCGTTAAAAATGCAAGGAAACTCTCTGACTCAAAAATGGTGTATATAGTACAATGAACGTACCAAAGAAGATAATGCCAGTTGCTTAATTACGTTTACAGTAGTTATAAAAACTTGTAACTGTCAAATGACAGTAGCCATTATTTCCGAATGTAACAACTGATTGTTGCGCTCTCTCTCTCTGTGTAACAGATCGCTGCGCTCGTTTATGTTAGTCCTTTGTAAGTAAGTGAAAAGGAAGTCTGAAACCAACATCCTTGCTATTAATACGGTGTTGACAGTTATCAATACAACGCGAAGCACTGTAAAATAAGGTGTTAATCGAGCGATAAGAGCACCGCTGAAATATTATAGGTTTCAGTCACTTTCAGCATTGATTACGTGAGAATAAAGTATCTATGACAGTTTGTCATTTAATCCTTTGCTAAGTCAGCTTAGCTCTTTAATATCACATCAGGCTATTTTAGCACAGGTTAACAAGACCTTCATTGCCATACAAGCGAATACTCTTTGTTTATCATTGAGATAATATCTCCTATAAGATTTATGGTGACGCACGTTTCCTGATCCTTAAGCAAAAATAAAATGGGTTTAGGTCGGCTGTTGTCCGTGGCATGGGAAGCCAGACACTTGTCATTTCTTGTTTAACTCCTGCGAATAACAAGTAATACAAATAACTTTCAGATCAGTTGAGAAAAAAACAATCGAGTTAGTAAACAATATATGCTTTACTTTGATCTTCAAAGTGATCAAGTGAAGAGATTTATGCCCTATTTAATTCATTGGCTTTTACACAATCCCTCCCCCTCCTAGACGTTGGAAGTCCGTCAAAATTTGTGAACAAGTTATTGTGAGGCATATCAATGTAAGGAACAGCCAAGTAAAAAATCAATTTTCGTCTTTAACAAAAATTCGATGGGCATAAATAGAAAATTCTAGGCGAGTCAATAAAAATGCAGTCGAACATGTTCACAACGTTTAAAATCACAGAATCAAGGAGTGTAAGAAAGTAATACTGACTGGGAGTTCTTTTAGAGGAAACTCAAACAAACTGTTATCACGATTTAACGATAGAGCACATTTTTATTCGAATTGAAAAAGGAAACAAAATTCTTATTTACATACGTGCTTCTACATGCTTCCAATAAGTTAAAGGTAGCCCTCTGGTATTCTTGATGGAGACAAACGTTATTCCTTTTGGATGTGTTAGTGTCACGTTGATACCTTAGAAGTTAAATGTAAAAAGTTAAATTTGTTAAGCATCGTAGGGCTGTTGGGTTTTAGTTCGGTGATGTATTTTTAAAGAGAAAGCAAAAGTTAACTTCATTCAGTTGTAGCGTTTTATGGATGTCACATTATGTTGCTGATCTTAATAGGAAACAACTCAATAAAGCACTAATTTAGTTTGTCTAACATAATCTCATACGTCTACCTTGAATCATCAATTCTAACAATCTGACTGCGTGCTCTATGATTAGCCATAGCTACCCATAATGCATTGCGTCTGTACTATACGCATGACTGGTCAGAGGAAAATTGCCTCTCTGTCTATGATAGATATAACAGCAGATACAAAAGTGACACTTACATGACACATAAATGGGCGCTATAAGTTCATGGAAGAAAAGGAGGAATAAATGGAACCTTGATATTAATGGCAGCATTTTATTTATTGATATAAATGTTTTAGAAATTATAGAGGAGGAATTTTTACGATCAAAATGTATTTTTAAAGTCGTGGAACATATTCTTTAATTGGACTTGAATACAAAGTTGCAAAATGATATGTTTTCAGCTTGAAAAAATCCATTTCCCGTGTGGACTTACCTAGGAGAGACTTAAAGAATGCAATCAAGAGGAAGAACTCTCCAGGCTACAAGGATTGTATGTAGAATTCGTTGGCGGATCTGTTACTTGTGACGTATGATTGGTAATTTACATTTCAAGTTGCCTTGATGTGGCGTACATTTCCTTACATGAACCAAGCCAAAAGTTGATAATGTTCTTTCAGTAGCAAGCGGTAACGCGATCGTCATGCAAAGACCAGATACTTATTCTCTGTCGATGGTGGAGATAAGATCCGAGAATCTCCTTTGTGGTACACTAGAATTCCACCCAATCCCGTAGACAAGGGTGACGCCAGATTCATTTTATATTTGAGCACCCGTTAATAGACCATACAGTTACGTCGTTGACACAAAAGGTGGGGGAGAGGGGGAGGGAAGGCGCCATTGTTCTCAAACAATAGAAATATTGTTCTTCTGTGCACCCTGGTTCGGAATGGCTTCTGAGAATGAATAATTTATCAAATTTTGTTGACGTCATACCTGTATGGCGTGTAATGCTATCCAGGTTTCGTTGATAAGATTTGATCGATGCCTTAGAAAGTCCTTGTAGTAGATTCGTTGATACGAAGTATGTAATATAGGTACTGTTACGGCCTGTTTAATTTCAGTGGCCTCATTCTCAAGCCACAGGATTGATACTGAGGCTGCTGCATTAACTGTGGGCCATTTCACTGCTGTAAAAATATTTGAGCACTTCACACAGATGTGAGAGGCCACACGGTGCGCTCGCCAAGAAGAACAATAACTTACGTAATTGTCCAATTTACTGCACTGTTTGCAGCTCAGCATTTTGTAAACGAGGCAGTTTTTAGTTGAAAGCAAGATACTTCAGCAGAGGCCTACCTACCCGTTAACTCTATTTTCGTTTCCGCCAGATTTAAGCCCATGGGCCACATGGGCTTAAATAACGGTCCATTTTAACTTCAGTGAAAGTGACCCTTCTGTTCTGTAGGTCCATTGCTAAATACAAGGATTTCATCATCTACAGACTTTCAGGTACAGAATGCTGTTTTCTTTTGGTTGATATATGCATTTTATATCATATCTATTTGATACTTCACTCCGCATTTATTTAATGCAAATTACTGTTTTTGAACCATAAGCCTAAATCTGGGTCTTCTTTCCCATATTCAACAAGTTCAGTACATTACCAATATGATTTTAGGCCAATGGGCCTAAAAACCGGGGTAATAGGGTGATACTCGTCTTTCCTAGGACTCGAAAATGGAGACAGAGAAATTAAATTAGTGTTTCCCAACGTGGGCGATAATTCTGCAAGGGGCAACGGAATTCTGTTGTTGTTTCTGTTAAATGTGCGGGAAGGGATGGCGGGGGGGAGGCGAAAATCACGCCATGTAACCGATAAGGGGGTGGCGAGCCAAAACGTTTGGGAAGCACTGAACTGAATGACCCGTAGCGTTACCAGCTAAGACACTTCCTATTAAGTCATCTTGTACATACTTCATAAAGTAGTTATTTTTACGAAGAGAACTGTGAATACTTGTCACTAAGTTAATAAAAACTGTCTCTTTTTATACTTATTTTGTGGTGTAAAGTATTAAATTGTTGTGGAGTCAAGAGGAACATCCTCCCGAAGAGAAAACGCAAAAGAAAACGAAACAGTATTATCGACGTCGTCGATTATATTCGATAATGCTGTGTTCTTTGTGGCGTTTTCTCAGTTAGTGTCGTTTGCCGATTCACCTTGATATAACATACTCCAAGCTTTTTGAGAGGGGAGGGGAGGGAACGTAGATACATTAACTAATGTCATTAATTTAGAGCCCAAACAGGTTAATCTTGTGGTATGTGGACATGAATTCGTAGTTTTTGGGTGTCATCACATTGTGATTGTTTTAGCAAGCTTCTCGGGCTTTTGGTAAAGATCTGGTGTTTCGTCTGTTCAAATCAGATTACCACCCATAATCAGAAAAGCGGCTCCACCGTTGTTTTAATGTCATGGCTACCCCCTGGCGATCCGAATCCAGCCGCATTCTTAGTGGAATGCTCCAGCTAGTTGCGACATCGGACCCACTAGTCGTCATTACTTTGTTTGAAAAGCTACCGGTTGATCGAATTGTTCAACCCTGATTTAAGCATTGGAACCGTCTGTAGGCCTCTTCTAGTATTCGTGAGGGGTTAATCAAATTGGTACCGTGTGTACTATACCCCGCGTAACAAATACTGGCAGTATGTTTATTTAGCTGCTGGTTTTTCCCCCCCTGATTGCAAGGCAGAACGAAGATCACAAATATTACAAGTAAGATGACAAGATACTAATAGCGTAAAACGATGACAAATGTTCCACGGATATGGATGGGGATGGGGAGGGGAGGGAGGGCTGCCATAAGTAACGAAATAAGCAATTGTAATAGCTCGACCGTCAAGTTGCAGCATGGCAAATCATTTCCTGAGAATTTAGGATCCAGGCGTTGATATTGCAGATATGATTTCTAACTTCAGTCGATTACCATAAGTTAGAATAGACTTGTTCTATTTGAGATTGTATATAAGACTTGACTTTATTTAACATAGTTTTAAATGATAAATGTGTTGACAACTTGTGAGTATCTATGTCTTTGCTTCTCTTGCATTTGCACACTAAATCAGAGTTCACAGCCAACCTGGAAATCAGAGAATTATCAGGGAATTTCAAATTGGACTCACTTTGTGAGTAAAGTCAGGGAATAGTCAGAGAATTTTGAAAAACTTCAGGGAAATCAAGAGAAAACCTGATTTAAGGTATCCGCGGATTTTTTAGTTAACGGTATTTCTATTTTCAAGAAAAGTGGCTTTTCCTTAAAATTATGTTGAACGTCATTGAAAAGATACTGTCAGTATTATATGGATGACCTTGACGCAACAAGACTCAGTAAAATTTATGACGCTTGTTGTATTGGAATGCTAGATTTGCGCAAAGCATGTATGGCAATACTTTAATGTAGAATTGTCAGGGAATTTTTAAAATTTCGTCAGGGAATTCAGGGAATTATCAGGATTTGTTTTGTCCAAAGTGAGGCTTGGAACCGTCTTAAATCGGCCGTTCTGAATTATAGAACAGTGTTTTCGAACCATTTACCAGGCACGGTAACTTCTTTAGATTTAAAAGATCCAGTGGCACATGACTTACTAGACTGACAAGCAACGTCGCTACTAACAGTGTTAAGGCAAGCGGCCAGTGATTGCGTGTTGAAAGTCTCGATTTCATTCAAGCAAAATCCCAAGATTTGTCGAAATTAATAAGCATATTTAGATCTGACCGCCTTCTGATATACAGAATGAACTTTTAAACTTGAGTCTTTCTACGTCGATTTGTAATTTTTATCTTTTCCAGGATTAGGTGCTCTGCAGAGACAAATTATTACCAATAAGCAGATAATAGTTTCGGGAATAAATTAAATGTATATGGACTATTTACCTGGGCACTCCTTCCTATTTGTCACGATACAACATTGTGCCTCGACAGTGGTTGGAAAGAACGCCGCGAAAATGCTGATTTTCAGACCACTCTCCTTTCCATACAGCTCAAAAGAACTATATACTCTACCGTTCTATAACACCAAGCACCACTGTCTTCGCATTGACTTCATTAATTTATAAGCTCATAGATTTTGTTAACCGTGAGCACTCAAATATTTCGCATTTCTAAATGAAAGGGAGAGTAAGAAATCGCTGGCAATGCTGCAGGGTCTTTAGATGCCCTTACCAAACCGAAACCGAAACAAAGATTCAGCTGTGTAAAGGCGTATTATAGTAGTACAGTGGACTCCATCTGAAACTCGCAACGGGCCAGGAAATTAGTACGAGATAGAAAGAAGATCGGGAAATCAACTTATATTTTAATATCATGGGCAATTACGTCCCTGATTCAACCGATTTTGTCTCTTTCTGTTTCCCTAAAAATTTTCAGACATTTATCCTTCGGTTCACAATGAAATCGGAACAGCATTTCGTAAACTTAGATTTTGGACCAAATCGAGGCCTCACACCTAAGCAACTAAGTTGCTTATAAAAAAACAACGTGTACCAGCACTAAGATCTTTTGTCCTGTCGGGGTTTCCACTGCAAAAGACATGGTTGCATGTGCAACATTTGGTATGCACGACTTTTCAAGTAAGCAATTAAACTCTGTTATCAGCTCCGGGGTTCAGGTTTTTGTCCGATTGGCGAATTGCAAATTTTATTTGTGCATTGTATTTTTGTACGCGAAATGCAAGCCTCTGCTGAAGATGCTGGAGGTGGAGCCCGACCTGGGTCAATCCATCGAATGCGGCCAGCAATGGAGCATCGGACAGGAAACCGATGAAACTGCGAGGAATATTCCCATTCATGAATGCGCTTGGAGATAACCGCAGGTATGAAAAATGAGGCTTAAAACGACAAAATCTATGCAAAGAAATTTCAGTTAATCATTTTCGATAACAATACGTGTGGCTTATAATAGTTTATTGTTTTATAGCGTCTTATGATTGGTTCGTGTAAACCAATCACAATGGAATATCCTATATACATCCGGGGCATTTATCTTGTTTTCTTTCGTGCCTCTGCCAATCTTCTTAACTTCGGCAATTCACTTCGAATATCAACAAGAGCATCCAGTTCGTATCCCAATTTGTCCTAAATAGAAATTGAAGAATATATAAGGATTTGAGCTTCAAACGGAAGAGGTGCAACTACCTTACGCGACTCTCGAAATCTATCCCAGTTAGCTAAGACTGCCTTCGGGGATGGTAACGGTGCAAATCCCTAAATATGTAATGATCCACCCATATCACTTATAAATACACAAGTACTATATATTTCATAATTGGCAATGCTCAGGGAGCCGCAAATCTCGAGAGGCACCGTGGTCCAGTGGATACTTCCCTTCTATGCTAGAGGGTACCCCACCTAAGCGCCACTGGTGACAGCAGGAAGAGCATCCGGTCTTAACGTGCTCTAAACTCCATAACAGTCTCCTTTTACTAGGGCAACGCCCTAGCCCCTATATAGGGAAGTGCAAAGCGTAAAACCGCATCAGGAAGCCACAAATCTCTGGTGGCGACAGGCCCAGCAATCCCTCTATCAACGACCCCTGATGAAATGCGGGCCTGACAGAAACTATCTTCAATGAACAGATATACCACCGAGCCGACTAACTAACGCATAATTGATAGTTACAGCGCCCAAGAGCAACACCCTTCAACTTATAAAACCCGACCTCTCCTTTACCTCCAAAACAACATAAACTCCTCTGTAAGAAAAAATAAATCGATTACCTCCTCCTAATTCGCGTTGATGCTATAAAGGAACAGTCCCTAAACATGTTCATTTTTTGGATTTCTTATGCTTACATACAGTCGCCGAGAATCAAACTACTATCAATTGATGCTATTATCATCATGATGACAAAGTATGCAAGCGAAGTAATAAGTTACATTGATGTTGCTGCTGCTGCATAAAACTGTACGTCAACTTGAGGTCTTGCATGCTGATTAGTAAGATTTTGTATCCAGTAATGAAATCCAGTTACAACCAGCAGATTGTCATTAAATAACAGTCAATAAAAACATTAAAGTGATGAGGAAATTCCAATACTCAGTAACAGATCAGGCCTTGGCAATTATCCGCACTAAGGGTCGTCTTACAATCTTTTTATAAGCAACTAAACTTAAAGTGGGTGAAATTAAAGCAACATGAGAAATGAGTCCAGTAAGTAACTTGAAAATTCTAATTTTGCACTTTATAGCACAATTTTATCAGTAAAATGCCTGCGTCCGTTAACGATACTCGAGGTCGTCACTGACTTTAGTCGTTCCTTCAAGCAGCGAAAGAAATATGTGTTTCACGACCCCTTACAGTCACAACATTCCATATTTCATGTTTAAAATCATCACGCTTGTACGAACATTATGCAAGCAGTTAAGCAACTTCAGTATTGATTCCAGCCTGAAAACTAAGGTTACCAGAGAAAACGTCCCAGTTTCTCCGTTTCTTACACATTGTACGAATGCATCACTCTTTGCATCCCAATGGCAAATTCCATCTTTGTGTATTCCGTACCCCATTACCTCGTTTTCATCATCCAATCGCTTCTGTGCTCTCGTATACACGTCAGTGTCTACTACATAACTGTCAGTGCAGATCCACTTGCCATCGATAAAAACTTCACTGTAGGCATGATCTACAAGTGAGTTTCCAGTGTCAACAAACCCTCGTAAAACTCCTTGATCCAAAGAGACAAAGTGAACTCTAGCAGGGATATCAACTGCCCGCAGCAAAGCTACGAAAAGCGAGGCCTTACTCTGACAATATCCTGTTTTCGATTCAAGAACATCGTGGGCTGTCATTTCGTAAAAACTCGGAGTCCATCCAAATTTTATGTTGTCACGAACGTAATCGTGAATCAGAGTCGCCTTTTCTTGAGTAGAAGTTGACCCAGCTGTTATGATGGCTGCCGTATTCTTAACTAATGAGTCGTCCTTATTAATGATACCAGTACTTGCAAGGAAGTCGTCCATGTTTTTTCCTAAATGACTAGTGTTAGGTTTACAAATTTTTTTACCACAGTGAATATGAATCCAATTTATGAGTATGCACGGGGAATGCCCTCGAGAGGCCATGCTGGAAGAAAGAAAACAAACACCTCAAGAATAGTTCTGTCAAACTTGCATAATTTAGTACAATGCACGCTGAACAACAGGCCCATTGTATGCTGCAAGAGCTAAAATTTATGCAATCAGTAATATACAAAAAAGGACTCAGTTGACGACAGCTTGTGATGTCACGTTTACGGAATTTCAGAAGCTATGTCCTAGGAGGCTTTTATAGATCATAGAAAGATTTATGCCATTTCACGAAGTTGTCAATTGTTCGTTTGCTGAGGACACATGTGTTGCACTCACACTGCATTGCTGGCAGCATCAAGAGAAGAACAAACGCTCACCAAAGTCTTGGGCATTGTAGTACTGCAGAGGCTTTTAAAGACAAAAAGTGATATAAGTTCGTGAACGTGTGTAGATTTGGTTAGAGAAAGCAAGTCGGTTTTGAATTCCTTATCTACTTGCCCTAGTTCTTATGATGAATGACGTACTACTCAAATTAAAAACACCATTACTCCTTGTTGGTGATCCATGACACTCTAATTTATTCTTGAAATTACTCTCATTTTCGTTACTCTGTCGACAAAAGGAGTTTGTTTGCAATTTACGCCTTTTTCAATATAACGAGTGACAGAAAACGTGTCGCTCTCGTGACGGTTATTTTCTGGGACGTGTTGTGGTCTTCTCATTTCCTACAAATTCATCGCAATAGCTTTCTCTTTCACTCCATATGATTATTTTGTTCATTGTATGAAAACGTTTGGCAGAATGAATCCGTTACTCAACGCAATCTTCAACACTCTAATCCTTATACTCCGTCTGTTCACAACCTGTCTTTTTCATCAAACCATCAACTTTGCATACTTCAAAAGAGGAAATGACTAAGTATAACGTCCAACCACACAACTGCAAACAAAATCATAACTATATCAATCGCAATTAACTTACTTTGGTATATTGTGGGCGTAGCAAATACTGAAATGCTTTTCCTACTTGATTCTTAAGTGAAAAGAACACGCCTTGCATGAGGACATCAAAGCATGCAAACGTGCGTTACTCTGGATTGTAAACATCCCCATAATCACGTCATAGCGTCATGGTAAATTGCGGGGTTTCCCAACATATGTGTCGTATCCATTATTGATTGCGGTTATGGAAATACATTTGTAACGATTTCTGCCCATGAAACTTTTGATGTGCACTCTTACCTCCCAAATTGCAAAAAATGCCTTCACTGGAAACGTTTTAACATGACCAACGACCAAACATACATAACGCCATTGCTACTGAGATAAACAACTTAGAAGCCTTCCAGATGAGCTACCCTAAGTGCATCCTGCCTGTAATCGTTCTTGAAAGTAAGAAAGAGAGCTGAAATCCAAAGCTTACGTTTAGATCAAAAGATAGCGCAGTATCCATTGGAGCTGAACCGACTTCGCAAGGCGTGGTGAATTACAGGCTGCGGCTTCTGAATCTGGTATCGCAACCTAGCGTGAAAAATCGCTACACATGTGACTAACTATAACTAATATAACAACACAAGCACTCCTTCCCAACTACAATTTCTTATGCATATCGCTAGTCGTTGTCTTTCTGACCCAAATCTACGTGCATTTTTATATTTCAATAAGTTTGCAACACATTTAAAGAAAGCGACTAACGATTTATTTTCTTAACACCTACGAATTGTAACACCTATCTCATAAGTCGTTGTCTACTACGTATTCAACTCTTAATGGTACTGCGCATGGCAACCACTGGCCTTGATGACTGGTTGACTTTAAAGAACAATTTTATGTTACCATACTCACTTTTCAATTACAGAAGATTAGAAAAGCACGTGCGATTGCCGTAGTTAGCGGAGGTGTCCGAGTACATACGAATAGATAGACGTTTTGAGTTGTACAAGGAATCATCATATTCCGCTATCTCCGGTAAAACCAGATTGCGCACTAACACAAGAAAGCAATTTCCATCGGTTCCAGTTTTTTGTTCTCGTGTTTAGCTGGTTTAGGTTTAGCTGAGACCAAGTATAAACGTTATTGCGCCAACGCTTGTATGACCTTCCTCGGTTTCTCTTGCCTTCCACCATACCCTCAAGACATCTCTTAGATAGTGCGGCTTTAGATTGTTTGGTATGCCCAAAAAGTTTTCGTGTCTTACTCTTAATTTTTGGAATGATTGGAGTCAGTGTTGTTGTCTCAAATAGTTATTAAATTAAAACAACGAATACTGAGTCGTTATTGAATTGTTCTGAGGAACGCGCATTCTAACACACCCCATTTGTTGCAACGAAGTTTAAGTTTACTGGCGTGTGGGCACTTAACTCTAAGTCTCTATAAAAGCTCAAGTATTTATGCTGTATTTGGTATTCGGCCAAATAATGATTGACCAAATAGTCAGTCTTCATATTTCGGTTGTCGATAAATTTGCTATTCGTTGTACCAAAATACGCGAATACGCCTGTCAACGTGCACACCATCCACTGTGCACCTTAAAGGCAGTGTCAGTTTTAGAGAGCTAGAGGCCCTGAGCCAACTGGATTACTTGGAGCCCTGCTAAAAACATTACACACTAACAGTAGAAGGCTGGGGTAATATATATTCCCCCTCACCCAAGACTAAAATTCTTCGCTTTTTTAATTAAATGGCCCGATTGCGCCCTCTAAAACCACCACTGCGCAAAGGTGTGGACTCCTTGCTACTGGTATTAGTCTCGAGTAAGGCAGAATATTTTTGTGCGCGATAAGTTTGCAAAAGTTAGTGTTAGTATATGTTAACTTAATTACAAAGTCTAATTATTCTTGGCTGAATAAAAAGTTTAATTGAATCTCCCTTCTATTTGAAAATCACACCAAATTTCAAGACTTTATTAACAAAGCTTTGAAAAAGTGTGTAAAAGCAATCCAGTTAAGGCGTTTCGAGGGTACTGTGACCTTTAATATGGAACCTTGAACAAATCACAGTCTTGCTTAGCTTGCACGCAGACAGAACTGCTGATGTAGTACCCACTTCAGCTGGGATCATCTGCAGGCAGGCTAAGTCTTGCTCGTAATGATGATCGATACTTTCTTATGGCCTTAATAACAGAATTGTGTGCGAATGGTCCAATCCTAGGATCTGAGGTCCCAACATCAGATGGGCCTTTTGGTCCACTATATTTGAAATTGAAATATTCTCTTTGATAATCAAAACTTCTTTTCTTACTGTGTTCTTTAGAAAGCGACTACATGTGTGAAGTTAAATTATAACCTGTACATACCACAAAATTTGAAATTGTAGACCACAATTATAAACAGCACTTGCAAATAGCTACTATAGGTTATGATCGGATCTGAAGTGTAAAGCAGTTAACGTAGGCTGCCTGTATGATCTGTTAGTCGAGGTTACTATTTTAGACTGCAACTATAAACATCAACTAAATCTGTTCCAGTCATATGCAAGCATATTATGGAGGTATATGCTGCCAGTGGATGGCTCGGATGCCGACTGAAATTGTAGAGTGTAAAGGTTTATTACGACTAGGTATTGTCTTTCACATTGCAAATGTAATATAACAAATGTAATTTCGTCTTTTATTGTGAATTCTCAGCTTGTTATTTTTTCATTTGCATAGAAAGTGAACCTGTTTAAACAATCCGAAATTTCATTAATGAAGATTTAATAATCTATGAATACATAATATATGGACTCAGAACTTTCTGATATGTTGGAATAGCAAATACATCCCTGAAACTTGTTGGTATAATTCAAAACTATTACCAATTAATCATATTTAGATAACTAAATAGATAGTTATCTCAATAAATTAACTATATCACTAGATTGTTTTAATGAAGTCAGCAGAGAAGCATGGATGAGGGCAACCCACATTGGCATTTGTGTTCAGTTGAGGTTAATTATGAAATTGGAAACAAAGGTCAATTAAGTAAACTACTCTTTGGTTCTGCTTCAGATTTCTCTGAGGTGACTGATGGAAGCGATGCACGGAGTTGACTAAATAAGAATATTAAAGACAAGTAAAATGAACACAGTGAGTAGGATAAGAATGACTACTTATACTTCTGTAAGCATTTTCCACTCTTAATTTAAGTATATTCGTTGCGATAATTTTTATGTGGAACTTGATAATAGAAGAGTAAACGTGAAGTTTGGGAGTTCCCTCCTAATATATTCAACTCGTGTTTGCCCTGGATTCGCTTGGAATCAGTCTGCAACTAGTGGGAATAAAGGCTGGAGGGAGTGAGAAGAAGGACAGGAAGAAGAAAATTGTGTTCCTACAATGAATTATCATAAATGACACTTAGATCCTCAAACCAACTCTTGAATTTATCTCCACGGTTAGACAATATCCACCCTCAGTTTCTGTTTCCAGGCAGTCTAGGACGATATCGCCTGTAGAGTGTGTGGTTACCGCATAGATGTTACTCCGTATAACTTATTTGCATTTGAATTTAAGCTGCATCTAATTTTGCGCAGTGAGACGCTGAGCGAATAGAAAACTGAGCGAAACATAATGCACGCGCATACATATCCCAGCCCTTAACTGCACTAATTATATTGCATACGAAAAAGTTCATCATCCCAATTACCCGAAGTACTTCCAGATTTCAGTCCCTCTACTTTGAGAGTAAAAAAAAGTCATTCTGACATGTCTGATGATAGAGTGACTTTCATGCCAAGACACCATTGGGCGGCACTGGCTCGGCTCCTTTTGTTCCCGTCTTATTAATTGTAACTTGTATTCGCACGCTAGCTCAAGACAAAGACACGGTCAATAGAGTCTTAAGATCTTTGCTACTTCTTCATTGCAGTAGCTTCAGCCAACTTTTGTATTCCAGTGCCTGGGATAGAGTTTAGATATTAGACGTACAAAAACATGCAACACATACAGAAAGATGCATGATGCTCAGATGAAGCAGAAAGTGTCCTTCTGCTACGCTCGGCAGAGAAAGTGGAAAATTTAGTATGAAGATAACGCAGCTCACGTTTCGGTTCCCCTATCAAAGAGTAGCCTGGTAGGGGTATTAAAGTACCCTCTGCCACTGTTTCTGATTGCAGTGGAACAATACCTGCTCCTCAAAGTACCCCATAATCGCTAAAGATTGGAAAATCCAGTGGCGTGGCTAAAAGGCGTGCTTGTCGTGCCCAGCACGACCAAGAAACTGCAAAGATGAATTTTTTCTTGTCTGAGTTCCCTTGTCCTTTCCTTTTTAAATCCTTTATATCCTGCCGCGAAAACAAATCGTCTCTTTCTTCACCTCTTTTACATCTATTCTGGAGAACAGGTTTTCGTGGATTGGATTTGAGCTCAACTTGGCGAACACAGCCCAACTGCTCCCTGCATTTGTCCGACATTAAAACTACCCTAAATAAACAGAAAAACCACCAAACAGGCTAACTAATAAATAAAGGGCAGCTGGGGCGCCCAAGGGCAACGCCCCCAACTTATACGGCACCTCCGATTCGCCTTCTATTTATTAATTACTTAATCAATTCAACTTTTACTAACTAGCCTTAGAAATGGAGCATAGAGCTAAGAGGGCAGAAATCTCCAGCACTATTCAGGTTGTGGTTTGTCGGATGATGCAGAAAATAAATAATTGTGAGTGTATGACGCCGAGATGAGGTCTTTGATGCCCCGTCATCATGAATGTAGCCCGGACTTATCCTATCTATCCATACTAAATTATACTTAACTAAACTGAATTAAATGCCCTCCTCTATGCACACTTTGATAATGCTGGAAGAAAATGAGTACAGATGAACAGCAGCATATCTCTCTCTGGTCGACACGACTCTCGACCACTCATGATGAACATTTCAAGCTCCGGTTTCTTGCGGCGTTAAAGATCTGGCGGTTGCTCAGGCCGGTTGTTTCCTTGAATTGAATAGCAGAAGCATCATGTTGTACATTTTTGGCACTGTTGCTATTTTGACTCGGGATTAAACTACAAAACAAGTCCCAGATGAATTTCAAATCAGTGAAAATCACTCTTTAAACGTCCCTCGAAACACTCGATAACAGCTCGCACCCTCACAATTCCTTTCACAAAGGTGTCACATAGTACCACCACCACCACATAGTCACGGTATCACGTAGTGATTTTGAATGGATCAGTCAATGGTAATACCAGCCACAAGCACTTAATAGATGTGCCACAAATTTTTACAAAATCTTTAATTACGGTTTACTTTCCACAACAACTGTGGTCTCTACAATAGCAGGCCTCCTAGTACAATAGAACTAGTGTTGGCTACATCAAGCACATAGAAACAAAGTGTTATGTATCAAAACCTGAACTGTATCATGCTAGCTTGATCTCCCCGGTAAGTTTAAATGATAACAAATATTAGCTAAAAACAGCTGCAGAGAAAATGTCCTGATCCTGTACCCAACAATTCTACTAAAATATGGATGTCCAACGTAAAATCTCGTTACTTTAGGTGTTAAACTGCTCGGTGCTCTCCCAACAGGGAATTAGTTAGATACCCAATAGAGGCCATGCTTTTACTAGTATCTCTCATCGTTCTTTTAAAGCGAAAAGCTTCCCGTCTGGGTAATGAGGGTCGATAATGTTCCTACGAATCCCATGCTTCGAAATGTTAACAAAGGAAGCCATGTTTGTACACGGAATTGAGGCAAAGTCTAACCTCGTATCAATTTGATTGCAAAAAAACCAAAGAGCACTAGGGATGACGGCATCCAGCACCCGTCGTAATCCAGTGGAATATTGGTGACGAAATCGAGCACCTGTCGTCGAGAAATATCATTGGCTCTCGATATTTAGTCCATAGTTGATGGGTGCCGAGAGGAAAATCGCGCCAAAATCCTTAAATGGAACAAGCAAGCAAGCAACTACGACGATCGAAGGTTATCAAATGGCAGGTTTTCTGTCAGCTTTCATGAAAGCAGTAGGAAAATGTCCTCGGGGTAAGCGATAATTACAGTACAAAAAAATAAGACAAGTTAGTCGTTACAACTATATTTAGACTTAAGGACTTGTTGGTGCGATTCTGACAGGGGCTTTAGCACCACCTGCACCCGTCTGGATCCGCCCCTGATAATTACTTGTAGCACATCATGAATTCGTTAAATCCGCCAGCAAGTCTTTAATGCATCTTAAGCCCTAGACAATCCACTGGACTTTTTAATCAAAAGTTCGGTCTTTCATAGTGATATTGAGGGACTGTCACAGAACGACTGCACACTGGATTTTCCACCAAACAACGCAGTCATTAGATCCTATGTTTTCTATATTTCATTAACTAGGGCCTACAGTTCGTACACACTTTTAGAACGTTTAAGATTTCGGTGTTGCCGTAATGCTCAAGATACCAACAAGACATTTGTGATTAAGCACGAAATTGAAGCATTTGTACGTCGAGTGACTGCAAGCCGGCCAGGCTACTGTTTTTCCCGCTATCCTAGTAAGACAACAATGGAAATCCATTCGACTTTGTATCCATGACCATAATTCACTCTGCAACACTCTACAAGGTTTAACGGAATGTAGGTAAAAATACCTAAAGAAAAAAACCCTACAGAAAAAATTACTACGGAAAAGTCTCTAATGGAAAAAAGCCACCTAGGAAAATATCCCTAAAGAAAAACTCCCTAATGGAAGATATCACCCATGGAAAAAATCCCTAAGGAAAAATTTTCTCCTGGAAAAAATTCCTACAGTAACATTCCACCACCTGGTTGTTAGGTAATGTTCCTTTGTAGCTAAAAATCCACCTAACAGAAGAGAGTATACGAAATTCAATTGTTATCATATTATTTAAATCTCTTTTTTTTCGAAAAAGCTTCAATGATTGTGCTGCTGCAAAAAATATTTCATTAATTTACAATGGTGTTTGACTCTTGTAATTTTTGTCTATATTTTTGGAAATAAAGACCGAAACTAGCTAAATGTTTTCGTAATGTTTTCGTAATGGTGTCAACACCGGTCAGTCTTGTCGTTGTGTGTGTTTCTAGTATTCAGATAGCAATCGTAATATCATAAGCTCATTTATGACACAAATTTGTTTCGAAGTGCTAGATGCTTGCTAGTTGATTTTATAATGTGACTACCTTTAACTGTGGATTCTTTGATCGATGTTGTTGCGTTTGCGTCTTTCAGTTGTGCGAATCAGAAGATCTTCTTGAAATGCAAGGTAGTGATCCATGTTATATAGATAATGTATAATTTCATATTGTGGCGCATTGATGATTCGTAAGGGCCTTGTTTATTTGTTGTAGCCTACGCTAAACAGGTCATTTCAGTGGCAGATTTGTTAACAACACGGAAAGGGGTTGCAATGACCAAACGAAGTGGCAACGCTTTCCGTTTCAGCTCTATTAGGCTTCAGTGACACTGCTGATACAGCATATCATACAGATAGTGGTACTCGTACTAATGTGTCAAATGGTGATCGACCAAGCCGTGTTGGCAAAAATGCATGACCGATCGGAATGATTAAACCCGCCCTAGTGAAGTACGTTTAACTTGTTACCCTATTGGAAAGGAGTCTTCCTAAGCACAGGCTTCACCAATTCCACTTATTGATATGTAGTATGCGTTCAAGCGAAGGCTTCTTGTATGTTTCAAACATGTGCATATTTAGGAGGATATTTAATTAGCGACCACTTGAGTTGATCTTTCTTGGAGGATTTTTTTCCACGATGGATTTTTTTCTTTAGGGATTTTATCCCAAGGGATATTTTCTTCGGAAACTTTTTCCGTGGTAAATTTCTTCTTTAGGGATTTCTTCCTGGAGTTTTTTTCTTTAGGAGTATTTTCCCAGGTGGCTTCTTTCCATTAAGGGCTTTTCCTGTAGGGATTTTTTGTGTAGGGATTTTTACCCAATACGGGTTTAACATCACCACACAACCTGGCTAAACGACTTGCTTTTTCCTTCGCTTTTTGTGAGTAACAGGTCGAGTGAAAAATCCAGTTGTTTGGCCTTGGCTTCTTGTTTCATCAACAGTGTGTCTAAATCGCTGAGGGAAATATCTCTGCTTTGTTCTGTTTGCCTTTGTTCTGAGTATCCTTTCCCACGAAACTTCTTTTGGAGCGTCTCCGAGCACAAAATCCTTTGTAATAGGCTTTATTGCAGGAGATGATAGGATCTAGGTTTTCAAGTAGGAAGAATAAAGGATCACAGTTTGTTGTGAGTGAAGCAACAATTAAAGAAATCTTTTAGGGACCAAAGGTCTCAAAGTGGTTTATTGCTACCCTGAATATTCATACTGTAAGAAATCAGGTCTTTCTCATCGTGTATTTCTGCATGACCCAACATTGTTTTGATGTATTAGGTGAAGAATTTCGATAGTTATAAATGCTTAATAGATTGTTGATCTATTTTTTTACTAATCAAAGTACTCTAAAAGTTAAAAGGAAAGGCATTTGTGCCCTAATACGTGTATACATTTTGGCATTGAATTTCTATTAAAATGAGAGTTTTAAGTATCAACTACCCTTAAGTTTGTAAATCTCGCTCAGAGATACCTTGGTGCTTCCTTATATTCAATGTTTTATAGAACAAACACTTGAAAAATACAAAATATGTTACCACCGGGGCTCGAACCCGCGACCCACGCTATCGCAGCATGTGCTTTCTCAACTAAGCTAGGTAACCTCCGACGTTAACATAATGTCGTGTCCACGCATGATCACAGCTCATTACCAGGCCACTCCTGATGATAGTTGTACTTGAGTAAAACATGTGTTGTAAAAGAGAGAGACGCAGCACATACTATTTCTCTAGTAGCCACATTAGCTCCAAATCATCCAGAGGTGGATATCGACACAGCTTCTACGCAATCGAAGACCAGCCCCTCTAGCTGTGTGACTTGACGGAGGAAGAACTGCCATCCGGCCCGTCTATCTGTCCAAAGCCTATTGAAAATTAGAAAGTATCTTCTCGATAATACTTTCATTGTCTCATCTAAAACCTCAAGCTCATCTAACGAAAATATTGATAGGGCCACTTTGGATGTTACCAATCTACACTTAATGAAACTAATCAGATTTTCTTTATCAAAGGCGATAAAAGTAAAGCTCTAATTGCAAGAGAGACCGGCGAAACGTTTCATCTTGACTAAAATCATGAGCTTCATACAACAAAAATTGATGAGAGAGAGAGAGCTCTTGTCAGTTGCAGTGTCTCAAACATTACCACGGACTTCATTATAAACAGAAAAAATATTTTTTCCTGTTTCATTTTTGCGAAAAAGGAGCATGAGCAACTTGGAAAGTGAAATAAATCAAGATTTGATATTAAAGGTCGCAGTGACATGATTTGAAGAACATCGATGGTCTTTTTACCAAAACAATCTTCTTAGTTGCAATGTTATGGGACTAACTAATGACTACATAACGCAATAAAGGTCAAAAAATGGCTATTGAGTTACAAATCTGTGACGTATCTTGGCAGACAGGTGATATACTTCAGGTAGAACAAATTTAGAAAAACGTCAACTTAAACCAGCTTAAACACTTCAGGACCAATTAGAAATTAAAATTGTGAAACGGCTGTAAAGCAACAATTGAGAGAAGAGGATACATTTGCATAGGGATATCAACATTGAGTTAGCAGTAATTATGACCGACCAACTTTAAAGTCAGCCAGAGAGAATCGAACTACAACCATCAAATTTCGTCAATGTAAAATTGTTATTCCTTGTCAGCTCCTTAGACTTCTAACTGAATGTAAGTATGGGCTCCTTGCTTTTTACGAGATCGTTGTTACAGTAAGCCAAAGCTATTGTAACAGCATTAAGATATACACTAATTTGAATGCCATTGTCTATAACAGATGGTAGAGGTCAAACATATGATGGTGCAAGTAATACCTTAGACAAACATTCGAAATTACGGTACAGATATTTATTGGTTACGTGAATGATGTGTAGCCTGTACTGACTTCGTGGCTCAATAATAGCCGTAAGGCTATTGAATCCGCGGCAGTGAAACTAGCAAAGGTGAAAATCACTACCAACAGCTTTGTAGTTGAAGTCGAAGTGACAGTGTGTATTGATAAATTCACAGATGAGGTATTTATGTATTAGTATTGTAATAGAATTAAGTAATTGCTAAAAATAGAGAGAGAGGGAAAATCCCTATCGTACAATCTTTACATAATATTGCACTGGATGATGTAAGATTCAAGACATATTAGCTACCCCTGCAAAGGACAAAGTGAGTAACTGACATGACATTTTATGATGCTTAGCTGTCAATAACCTCAAGTCGAGATGAAAACTAACACAATGGATACTGAAGGAGCGATATGTAACCCAATCATGTCTTCCCTACAAATTTAGTAATGTGTGCAGAAGAAGAAGAGTTTATTTTATTAAACTTGAAGTTCCTAAGCAGTGTAGTAGTGAAATACATCGTAGACTTTGAGTATTGTCAACATGAACACTGTCTCATTTACTTTTTGAAAATAACTCACATAAATTACATTTGTTCTTTCAGATACGTCTCAAATACCAAAGAAAGGAAACGGTAAGCTTATTCTTTGCCCTTCGTATTTCAAATGTTAATGAAATTGACTTTAATTCAGATTATGCAGAGAAGATGTACCTCAAAAATATTGATACACATTACAAAGAAATACAGTAGTATACAGGAGAAAATAATATAATTGTGATAACGAGATAACTCGATAATACTGGTGCACGCTTTTCGGTGTAGTGGATGGAGAAAGAGGCTATTCCAATATGATTAGTAAGACTCGTATGGTGATTCCATATATTTACCATGTTATGATGAGTTGCATAAGATATATGGAAACAAGGTTAAATGGTGTCAATATCGTGTGCAAATTGCCTGTTTAGTCTCGTATCATGTAATTTAATGGCGTCTTGTGAACACCTTCCTTCCGAAGTAAGATTGTGTCCGCTAGTGATGTAAAACGCACAATACCTGTAATCACATTTATCATAGAGGCACTAAGCTGTCCCTGTTTTCCCCTTAGTGCGGCCTGCAGTGGAAATTTAATGCATTTGGCGACGTAAGATGTTACTATAGTGGACCTTTAGTCCTTCCCAAGCCCTTTTTCGTCTCTGCTCATGCTTTCTCCTTTCCTTACCTTTAGAATTGCCGCCGAAGCTTTTCGTTGGAATTATCATCATAACTGTCGTTTGTGTAACGATACTGACGTCTCTTGTATGGGTTATTCTCATCTGTGTATGCAAAGCAAGACGCATGCGTAAACTTGCAAGACGGAGCAATGCCCACTCAGACGAAACTCGCGACACGTTACCAACGGATCTTTCTGCGGGGCTAATGTTAAGATCTGAACGCCTTAGTCGAGATCCGATAGAACTCAGTCGAGCACCAGGAAGAATACAAGGGAATGAGTACGTGGAACCTTTGATTAGACAAAACCGTAGCCGCTTTAAGGTTGGCATAGGAGAACCCATCTTATTACGACCGTCAGTATTTAACGAGGAATCTTGCTTAGTTGATGAATCGACCATTTATCATTGCGATGAGGATAACCTAATTCCAGAACATCGGCGTTTTCTGTCAGACATTTCTGGTCGAGTGAAAATGGAGAGTAGCGGCGATGGTAATATACGAATTTCTAGTTCGAGTACTGAATCCGAAAATAATTCTAGTCATAAAACGGTAGCTCGAACGGACCCCAGGACAAGAGATAATTCGAGTAGTGGTTCTTCTGGTATCGAATATGATCATGTTGAACCATGTCCAAATGATCAACAGCTACCTTTAATAAATTCAAGACATTCGTCGCATCCTACGTCTTCCTATGTTTCCACTGAACTTCCGAGAATAGAAAATAGGACGTCAGAGCCCCATTCGAACGATTCGCAATCCACAGATCGTACCAAACCGGATCGGCTATGGTCTGAAAAAGTACTTTCGAGTAGGGGAAGCCAGCCAGTAAGCAGGGCTACTGCCCCCACAGACTTAACTAGACCAGGCTCAGAAACGAACCCTAGAGAAAAAGATAATCAATACTCAGTGACTTTTAACGAACCTAGCCTACCGAAATCGGTTACAAAACTGCATAGTTCTATGAAAAAGAAAGGAGTCCGTCGACCGGGCTACCATGGACAAAGGCAGCATGACTTAGAACCTCGAGACGATTTTTTCAGTTCGTATATGACGTCATCAAGTGGTATTGAATCAGGAGAAAGTTCCTCGTCATCAGAAACTGTATCGGTTTCTAATTTAGAGGTATTGGAGGAACAAGTTTCAGCTGTAGTATAATTATATGAATGTATATATGCATATATATAAATATATACATATATTCATATATACGCACACAAATTTTTATGTAATGATGTTTGGTACAACCACTTTGGAAAGGTAGACGATGTGAAATATGCCCTATGGATGTTTTTATTATATTTATTGTTCTATTTGGATATAATGAGTAGGTATTTTATGACGAAATGATGTGTAGACGTTTGGTTGCTCTCCGGGCCAAAAGTGACATGTCAAGTGTACGTACATTTTAGGTCCGTGTTTTTGAGGCCACGTTTTGTTGATTTTTGTCAGTGCTGTGTCTGCATGATGTGGCATGCTGCGCAGCCCTTACCAGACCCTTCTCAATGTTGCAATGGTTGTGTTTTCTAGTTGAGTACATCCTCGTTCAAGTTGTTTAAAACAATTTGTTTTATTGAAGTCAGAGAGGAATCTGGTGAGTCTGCTGTTAAGTGTAGTACAATTTGTCAGTTTGTCCGACGTTAAAATAACAAGACAGATACGGGCACAAATTAATATTTATTACACAACGTTATCTTGATGTATTTCGAACGAAATCGGACGGGTTGTACAGTGAAAGTACGTCAAGAACAAGCTTTTATAAGGAGCACACTATATTAATGATTGTAGTCCCTCTGTTTCTTGTATGATATTCTTTCATTTCCATTTCGCGTTGCTCACGCTCCCCGCTCGCTTGCACAGCAAGAGCCACCTTCCAGTATTTTGACTGACCGCTATAAAAGGAGTGTTAAAATCGCATTATAAGTTACAGGTTCTTCACAAGTCAGTCATCTACTGGCTTTGAGGATGAAACGTGCTTGATTGGACATTTTACTTTTTACCTATTTCCAACTTT
>JAAAKM020006971.1:142623682-142660436 GCA_010016025.2 Alatinidae sp. Z8VKAUB7J3 | reverse complement strand
TATCTCTTAACTTAAAAATGTATTGAAATAAAAAAGAATGTTCCATCATTTTATTTTCTGTTTTCACACTTAATGAATTGTAATGGACCAATCTCCCACATGGGCTTTCTACATGTTTCGTGAAACTTTCTCCCGTTCCACATATTTGTCAAACATACCAAATTTACACACCATACTCTGATTCCCAGGGGGGTGCCAGACACCGGTAAAGCATGGTGCAAACCCTAAAACGCTCAAACGTAATTAGCATACACAACAAAGAAGACCTGGCTACGCCGCTGTCTGAAACTGAATACTTTAAAGGAAGAAACTGTCGCGGGAAGAAACTGTCGCGGGAGAAATCTCGCGACTTTCGCGACAGTTTCTTCCCGCGACAGTTTGTTTTAGTCCCGTTCGCGACAGTTAATCCCCGCGACTTTTACATTTTGTCAGAAAAATTTCAACACAGTTGGAGTGGGTCCTTCAGGTGCAAAAAGGAAATTTCTGAAGTGGAGATGAATAGTGAGGAGGATGAGGAAATTGCTACTTACCAACCTATCCCACAAGTCATGGAGCGACTATTTGTTCTTTGTCACAGACGTTTATCATTGCAATTGTTTTTCATGATTTTGAAAGATCCAGTTTACTGCCTTGCAGACTCTCTTAAACAGATAGTGATTTTTTATTGTAAATTTTCCAATTTGAAGTATCGGTGACATAACATACTTTTAATTTTCGAAAAATTATTATTTGGTTTTGTTTAAGGTTAGGCATTTTTGGAGAGAAGAGACCAAAAAAAGTTACTAGCCCAGTAATTCGTGACAGTTAATTCCCGCGAAAATTAAACTTTCCAGCGTTCGCGACAGTTAATTCCCGTGACAGTTAACACACAAAAAAATCAAAGCATTCGCGACTCTTCGCGACAGTTTCTTCCCGCGACAGTTTCTTCCTTTAAAGTAACATCCCAAACGTAAGCTGATAACAAGAAAAATGCTCATGTCATTAATGGTTTAAACAAAGTCCGTCGATGGATACTTTACCAAGACCCTGTTTCAACCATCTCCCCAGAACAAAATAAAAGCACGCCCCAATTCTCTTCCACATATGGTTTCAGTGCACCTGTCAAAGGTCACCCTAACATTTCATCAAACTCTGAAATGAAAATTCCGTCAATCAGACATCTACCTATAACTGCACCGTTTCACGACAGATCGTTCATATCATCCGCACAGGAACACAGCTGGTTCGTGTGCTCATTTCAACAGCACAAAAACAGTTGCACGCAAACATCGATCTGAACAATGCCATTATTCGATTGTATGGTGTAAATGACTCTTATGCGCTGACAAGACTGACAATAATGTTGACTCGCTGACTGCTATGAAAATACAATACACTTACCCTGGCTATAGGAGTTAAAAGAGTTCATAACTTTGAGAATGTACTCTTCTTCCTCTTCGTCTTTGTTCAGCTTTCCTTTCAAATAGAAGTTACGATCGTCGTATGATGGAAGTTCTTTCGGCTCAGTTGCAGAAGAGATTTGTAAGCCATAAAATTCGTGAGCGTACTCCACTGCTTGTCCAACTTCAACTAACGGCCTTACGAAGATACGTTTATCCTCCATTATTTAACTCAATCTTTTGGCAAAGGAAAGAAAGCCTGTACTCTTTTAGTATCGATCTTTTATAAGGAAAATAGAAAGACGTCCTCTTTGCAAATAACGCGATCGCCACTGTAAGATCGCTCGTGATTAGCTTCTCAGTTTTGTTTTTGACAGCTGCTTTCTTAGTACAATATGTGGATTGTGCAGTGAGTCATGACATCGAGAATGACACAGGATATCATTAGCCCTACATACAACAGAGTGTATTTGTTCAGACCAGAGTTACTCAATAAAAGTTCTTTGACAGACTGTGCTCAGACTGTGCGTTGAGCATGATATATGAAGAGAATTTAGGTTCTTAGCCTCTTGGTTGAATGAGATAAGTCAATTGATTCGCTTGCCAGGATGATCCTCTCTTGAACAGGAAAACGAGATATATTTTTAACCTTCGGCTGAATTTCTGGTTTCCGATAACACACAGAAATTTCGTGGTACATAACTACTAAGTCAACGGAAATTAAAATATGAGGCATTCATGGATTACCAAATAAAACAATCTGCAAGGACTTGAACACAAATGCTGGGGCCAATGTTATGAAACGTCTGTAAATTACTCGTGTAAATTCCAGTGTAGAAATACGTAGTGTTATAAAACTCTTCGCTACACTGGAATTTACATGGGTAAGTTACCGTAGTAGGCCTTACCCGTGTAGGTGCACATTCAGGTTCATATTAGAAAAACGTTTCCATTGCCCTACAGATTCAGTTGATCTAACTTGAAGTGATCGATAATCTGAATAAATTGGTCAAACTAAGAGGTAATGTAAGAACTGAGAAATTCTCAATATTATGTTTGACTTATGTTTGGCGAATCGAGTAGTTCCTAAGTTTATTTCTCTACCAATTTCTAGGTCAAGAGCTGAGCATAGTCCCTCCATGGAAGGTATCTTTGGCCCTCACTGATGAAATTGCAAAAAACTGGTTCTTGTCTCGGTTTTTATAAGGATTCTTTGGTGTGAGTCCTATGAGCCGAGTTATCCTTGTCCCGGTTCGTTTTACGATGCGTCGGTATGTCCCGGTTTCTATCACGATTCTTTGGTCTGAGTCGACTGGTTCTTGTCTCGGTTTTAAAAAAGGATTCTTTGGTGAGTGCTGTGAGTCGAGTCATCCTTGTCCCGGTTGTTATAACGATTCTTTGGTATGAGTCGCATAAATTGACTCTTTCTTAATCCGGTTTTTTATAACGATGCGTCGGTATGGCTCATATGAGTCGACTCTTTCTTGAACCGGTTTGGAATCGATTAATCGCGTCGGTATGGACAGCACTAGTATGTGGATTTACAGGTGCGGACTTTGAGTCGAGTAGAGTTTTGAGCGATGTAAAATAAATTTTTAGCTTCTTAATTCTTGTGGCCATTGAAAGCATTTCTTACAAAAGAGGTTCTAGGGTTCTGACGATCTGCATGGATGTCATTATTGCTGTTGTTGAGGGTTGGTCCCAATAGTCGGGAAAACAGAATTCGTTATCCCACTGATATCACTACTTAAATGCTCCCTTCCAAGTGAACTTGCAATGCTCGATGGCCGCAGTGTAGCTTTTAGTCAAGTGATAGTGTACTGAGATATAGCAAGCCGGTTTGGGGTGTGTGTGATGTGGAAATGGAAAAATTGTTGTGAGAGGTCAGTTGTTATCGAGAGCGCTATTCCTTGGATCCAAATATTCGCCCTCCTGATTAAAGCCATTTTCAGATATACGTCTACTTTGGTGTTGTACCATTTTCTGTAAACGAAAATGTTGCTCGGAATGAGAGGATTTGAAGTATCAGTTTTGAACTACACCTGGGAAATGGTAAATATGCCAACAAAAGGGCTCGCACGTAGGAGTCACTAATTGGCGCCATGTGCTCTATCAACTGAGTTACGTGAACTCTTGATGTTTACAACCGCCACATGAACTCCTAATCAACCACCGGTAGACGTCGACATCCAGCTTAGCAGCTTGATTCCAGCCTCTCAGCGCTCTGTAGAGAGTCGAGAAACAGGATATATTTCTGACATTCTGTCCCCCTCTTTACCTGAAGGCTACCGAATCTGAAGGTGTCATGGTCAGTAACATTATAATTCATAGCACTATATCGTGGAAATTCATCATCGTTACAATGTTCTTTATGGGAGTGATATTTCATTCGAGTCGAACAGATAGGCCTTTACTTGTTTAGATGACTTATAACAGTTGAGGGAGTGTGCTTGTTGCTTTCCCCCTTCATGGCGTTGCCTCTTCAGTATAAAAATTTAAGTGATCGAAGACAAAGGGAAATTTGGTATGGTAAATAAGGCGTATCAAAACATGTAGTTATTTAGATCAAAGTCTTAAAAGTCAACAGAGTTTCAAGTCAAGAGGTGTATGTATTACAACTCGACGATTATGGATCTGTCTTGAAGAGTGTTTAAGAAGAGGTAGGACTGCTTCGGAAGCAGCAGCAGTAGAGAGAAAGTCGATTTCAAACCCTCTGAATTTTTCTAATGAGTAACAGTAATAAATATAAAGTTTCTCTGAGCATCTTAATAGATTCCAATAATTTCTGAAAAGGAGGCAACGTAAGTGATTGGGCAGACGTATTGAGAGTATGACCTTGCTCTAGCAAACAAAGTCGAGAGGAATCTACGAATGTCTGGAAATCCTGAAATGCCCCTCGGCATGAGTTATTGGCATGCAAAACCTTTTTCGATAGGATACTCGGCAAACTTATCTCTCCTTGTTATGGCTGTGGATCATGGAACTAATATAATCACTAGGGTAGAAACGAGGCTATTTGTTGCTCATTTTCTTTGGGGTAGTATGGAGGCCGCCATTTGGCACAACTAAGATGGTAGCTCTTGCCACAAGTGTTGGCCATGGAGAGTATCTGTCTTCGATCCACTTCCTTTACGAAAGGCATATTTCTTCCATTGCTCGATTTAATTAAACGTAGAAACATCTTCCACAGCCAAGGGCAATCAAAAATATTAATGAACCTTGGATCGGTGAACTAGCTGCTACACATGTTGAACTTTAAGTTACGCTATTTTCTGCGCTTGATATAAGTGCTGACAGATGCCGCTTGCTGGGCTACCCTCGTTTTCAAGATGACGAAAACAGTCTTTTACTTCGGCCAGAACAAGAAAATACCCATGAAACTTTAACGAACAAATAGAGTCATTTAAGGTACAACACTTCGTAAATCAGCATCTATATCTACATGTTAAATGGACTTTCCCTTTCCCGCACATAAGTAAAGACGTGTATGAACAATTACTAGGGAAACGTTACCATGTTACCATAGTGGTTTCTGCAATTTCTGTAACATTCAATGGACATTGGACAGAACGATCGGCCGGATAACGAGCTTTCAACGTAAACTTTTTTCATCACCCTGCAACTATTCGGTAGCCAGATCTATAACATCCCTGCTATTTTCTGTTGAGGTCGATGTTTGGGGACATTATTGATGTGAACAACGGTAGATTTATGATTTTCGCATTCAATGGATCCCAGAGACATCATGAAAAACTCTACTTTGAGAGGTCATCCCTCATCGAGATCATTTGTTTCACTAAATGAACCTCTTGACTAATTGCTAAGGAACAATTGTGATCGTAATATACCCATATAGCTAGAGTAACGTCCATCGGCTGTTGACCGCGATGCCGATAACAAATTTGCGTGCATTGAGATCAGGGGTGAGCGCAACCCCGCCAATTCATCGCGTTTTTGCCTTTTCTGCAAATATGGACCACTTGTAGACAACAATACCCAGGCACTCTTGCGCTTAAACAACTAGTTTCTAGGGCAGACAGTAGAAAAAAGGAAAACAATTTAAGAACATCATTGCTTGTTCATCACATCCAATAGCAATTCTACTCGGATAAAATCATTCATCGCATCGATCATACGAACCGAGTGATACTTATTGACATAATATACTATACAACTAACGTATGATGTAACATAGGACTCATTTTAGAAAATTATTCTGAATTCAAAATCCAGTCTACTATGATTTTTTGCTACATATTATTCATACTATAATTTATAAGTTGATTTCTTTTCTATAAACAAGGCCAACTAAAGACGACATCAAAGCAACATTTACTATAGCTTGTGACAAAGACTATGACAATTGTAGCTAACTATGAGATTGATTTTTGAACAAGTTGCATCTACTATGCATTCTTCATACAGCCTCTATTGACTGTCAATGATAAGGGGTCACTTTTTAGCGTACAAATCGTATACCACTGTACAATTACTATTTTCCTCTAACTACAAAATTAGATAACCGCAACTTGCTCTGCCAGATCAAAAGAGAATTCAGTCAGCGATGCAATTAACGAGCCTGGAATATCAATGTATAACAAATACGGAAATAGGTCGACTAAATTGTGACTTAAGAGCCTCAAAGTTTAATGCAAAACAATCACGGCATCTGCTATTGTTAATACCTTTCTTGTCCCCTTTCTTACAATCCACGTGAATAGAATGTGCTGGAGTGCATAACTTAAACCGTTATTAACTTCTGGCTCACAACTCATTACTTGAACTCAGGAGTCAGTCGCTGATCTGCCTTGTGATGCCAGTAAAGTGTTTAACAGGAAGCAATTCTATAGGCGCCCCTCTCTTTTAAACGCCTGTTATTTTTAATCCAAAAAAAATTGACGTCCTGGGCGTATACTCAGAGCATTTCGGTAAGTATGCACCAGTAATGGCATGAGGCTCACGTTGGACATGGGCAAGCGAAGTGATTTTTCTTTTTCGTTTCCAGCAAGCATAATGGTATTAAAAGCCGTCTGTTGCCCTGGAAACAGCTGACTCGACACAGCTAACTTAAATCTCACTAAATATGCATAAAGCTAGAAAACATCTTCCACTTAGTATATCCAGAGTACTGGAGCATCCCCAGTTATGTCTACGTATCATGTGCTATATGGGCTTGCTTGCATGAGACAACTCAACTGTTGTTCCCTATGATTTCTCTAACACTCGGAGAGTTGTAATAACTTGCAAGTACGTCTAACAGTTCTTACGACAGAATTTGATTCAAAACGCGAGTCTATAAAGTGCGGCTAAGCAAGAAATTACAGGAATAAACGACGTGTCTATGGAGAAGAGGGTAGGCAGATTATGTACAGGAGCCTTGCACTCTGACGTTAATGACATCCTAATGCACAACCAACAATCTCTGCAGTAGGCATCAACATAGAAACTTAAGTTACACTAATCAAACACAACAGTTTTAAAGGGAACACTGCTAACTGGCTTTCCAACATACTACGTGACAATATGGCGGACCAAAAGAACTCTTTAACACGTCTACCCAAGACGGTTTGACCGAAGTGCCATCAAGTCTATAATTAAGTAAGAGTTGAAGATCGAAGGATGCCAGAAAACCCCACAGCTAATGTCAAAAGTTGGACATACGGTAAAACAATCTTAACTATTCTAAGATCTATTTGCCCTAATTTATACAGTCAACCCAATTGCGACAATAGTCATCTTCTCGCAAGGGGAGGGCGTGGGTGTGGGTGTGGGTGCACCCACTTTCGATTCGGATCAGACACCTTTGATTCTGACCCATTATAACATGGCAACAGCGGGGGTTTTGTCGTGAATGACATTGAAAGTACTCTCGAGTGCCAAATAATCGTACCTCCCCTCTTATTAATTTTTTGAAATTTATAACCCCCCGTTTATTAATTTCATGGAATTTTCCCATTACTGAAAATGTAAATGATGTCTGAAAACACTTGAATAACTTCCCATGCAATATTTGACCCTGAAACAGTTTCTAATTAGTCAATTAGTACAATTTTTGTCTCAATGTGTGTCATCCTTATCTAAAACTTTCACAAAATTGAGGCGGAGGTCAGACCGCTTATTTGGACCCCCCGTTTATTCGGCACTCCAGAGTAACTTAACAGGGCATCTAAGTTGGAAATAGTAATAGCCCGTGTTTTAACTGTTTGCCTAATTGATCTCCTACATCGTAATTGATAACGTAAGTGATGTCTCGTTAAAAACTGTCCCAATTAATAATGCCTTGGCGATTAAAATAATTTATGTACTCTATGACAGTCTTAAAGATTACTGCCATGTATGGTAATCCTCCTAGCAGTTAATGGTTTAGATATTAGATGTTTGGGTAATCGATGCCCACCCACATGTTAAGCAATAACCACGGATCTCTACTTCAAACCATTCATTGATATGTACAACGATTTCAAGATCTTCTCAAGACGATGTATCTACCGAATCACTGATTTCACTCTTAGAACTTGTATCATTCTCTTAAGTCTTGTTTTACTACATCAAATAAGCAGGTTTATCACATTCAGTGCCTTAATGTGCCATCCAAGTCTATGCAGAGACAGAACCTCAATATTACACACTTTTCATATACTGATACGTTGAAATGCAAGACCTTTCAAACTAACAAACGTTTATTGCACCAAATTGGCAGCATTCATTACACCAGAATGCTTTTTCGCCTACTGGATCTTAGTGGGACAGATTTCAATCAACATTTACGGGCTAAGTAGAGACATGCCTACAGTATAACCCTCTTCAGAAATTTGATGCCTCTCTGCTCATGTAGGTGCGTTTGAACAATTCAAATGAAATGAAAATCGTTACTACTGATGCTGCGGTTAAACCTGACACTGATTATAAGTTTTCTTCTACATATTAACAACCACTCACCTACCTGTTTGGGTAGACTGCAATGACTCATGCTATTACTAATGAGGAACGAACATTAGCAAATTACCACCGCGACACCATGTGCATGGGTTTAAAAATCCATATTGCGTATCAAAAGAAAAGAATATTAAATCCTAATTTTCTTCGATCTTCGTATCACTTGAACGAACAAATACCCTGTTACGACAACAGTTATTGATTATCGGAAAACGATACTGTAAAACTAAGCTGCCATGACGTCGGCCCGCTCGTCACCCAGTTCGACGATCCCCTCGATCCCCTCGAGTGGGCCGAACAGCACGTGCACCGCCCCGCGCACCTGGTTCTCCCGATCGTCGGTGGTCAGGAAGGGAGAGCCCACCACCAGATCGGCGCGACCGTCGCCACTGACGTCGCCCGCCGCGATCGAGCTGCCGAGGCGAGCGCCCGGCTCGGCGCCGACGATCGTGAGCTCGGCCTCGCCGGCCAGCAGGTCGACGGTGGCGCCGACCGGAACTCCGACACGACCCAGCACGACGTCGACTCGACCCACCGCCGAGCGCTCCCGGCGCGTCGTGAGCGGAGTGCCGACGAGAAGATCGTCGAGCCCATCGTCGTTCACGTCACCGAAGGCGATCGCGTCTCCCGAGCGCCCCTCGGGGATGCCGATGACGAACAGGTCCGCCGGCTGACGTCCGACCACCACCTCCCGACCGGCAGGCGGCAGCCGACGCCCCAGGAACAGCGCGACGCCGCCGCGGTCGGCGTCCCCGGTCCGGACGCCCGGGATCGACAGGGCGACGTCCCCGAGTCCGTCCCCGTCGAAGTCGCCGACGGCGATCGACTCGCCGAGCCGACCGTCGGACCCCTCCCAGCTCGCCCGGAATGCCACCGGGGCGGCATCGAACGGGTAGACGTTCGATTCGACGAGACAGGTCGAGCTACAGCCGTCCCACGATTCCGCATCGCCGTCGTCGCACTCCTCCCCTGCGTCGACGACGCCGTTGCCGCACTCCTCCACGAGGCACACGGCGCTACAGCCGTCGCCGGGCTCCGTGCCTCCGTCGTCGCACTGCTCACCCGGATCGAGCAGCCCGTTGCCGCAGCGCTCCAGCAGGCAGGTCGGGCCGCAGCCGTCGCCGACCCTCAGGTTGCCGTCGTCGCACTCCTCCCCGGGATCGAGGAACTCGTTGCCACACTCCTCGATCAGACAGGACGGGCCACAGCCGTCGCCGGGCTCGAAGTTGCCGTCGTCGCACTCCTCGTCCAGCCCGACCACCCCGTCGCCGCACGCTTCGACGATGCACAGGTCGCTGCAGCCGTCGAACGGCTCACGGTTGCCGTCGTCACACTCCTCGCCCGGCTCGAGCACGCCGTTGCCGCACTCCAGCCGGCACGTCGCGTCGCATCCGTCGAAGGGGACCAGGTTACCGTCGTCGCACTCCTCGAACGAGTCGAGTACGCCGTTGCCGCAACGCTCCAGCAGGCAGGTCGGACCGCAGCCGTCGCCGGGCTCTCGCCCCCCGTCGTCGCACTCCTCCCCGGCGTCGAGGTCGCCGTCGCCACAGGTGTCCGGTAGCAGACACGGAAGCTCACCGAGATGCCAGGTCTGGGCCGACGCCTCGACTCCCTGACGTCCTCCGTACAGGACGAAGGCCGACAGGGAGGTGTCGTAGGCGAGGGCGAGCTCCTGGACCGCGGGCGCGCCGCTCGCGTCGAGCCGACGCCAGCTCTCGCCGTCCCATTCCCAGGTATCGTCGAGCTCGCGACTGGCGTCAGTGCCACCGTACAGGACCGTGACCTCCCGATCGGCGTCGTAGGCGAGGCCATGCTCCCGTCGCGGCGCGGGACCGCCCAGGGCGAGCAACGACCAGTCGACTCCGTCCCAGCCCCACAGGTCGGATACGTCGAGGCGTCCTCCGTGCAGCAGGGTCAGCCCGAGTCGCTCGTCGTAGGCCATCGCGTGTCCGGCCCGCGGATCGGGCCCCTGCGCGTCCACCTCGGTCCAGCGCGTCCCGTCCCACTCCCAGGTGTCCGCGCCCAGGTTCGGAGAGCGTCCGCCGAACATCACCACCACGCCGCGGCGGGAGTCGTAGGCCATCGCGTGCTGACTCCTCCCCCCGGGCCCCTCGCCGGAGGCCAGGAGCCAGCTCTCACCGTCCCACTCCCAGGTGTCCCCGGGAAGAGAGGCTTGTGACTCGGACCCACCGTACAGCACGGCCCGCCCCCGTTCGGAGTCGTAGGCCAGCCCATGGTCGAAGCGCGCGCTCGGGCCGAAGCCGGAGGCGAGCTCCCACACGTCTCCGTCCCAGCTCCACGTGTCGAGGCGCACGAACACGTAGTCCCAACCTCCATGGACCACGGTCCTCTCGAGCTCCGCATGGTACGTGGCCGCCCCCCCGAATCGCCTCGGCGGCAGCCGGTCGCTCTGCAGACGCCAATCTCGTCGGCCGCAGATCTCGTAGACGCACAGCGGGCTGCAGCCGTCCTTGTCGCGCAGGTTGCCGTCGTCGCACTGCTCGGCGGGGTCGAGGAAGCCGTTGCCGCACTTTTCGAACAGACAGCTCGGGCCACACTGGTCGCCCGGCAGCACGTCTCCGTCGTCGCAGTCCTCTCCGAAGTCGACGACTCCGTTTCCGCACTCTTCCGTCGTACATTCCGGGCCGCAGCCGTCCCCCGGCTCCACACCGCCGTCGTCGCACTGCTCGTCCGGATCCAACACTCCGTTGCCACACTCCTCGAACCGACAGCTCGGTCCGCAGCCGTCTCCCGGCTCCACACCGCCGTCGTCGCACTGTTCGTCGAAATCGACGACACCGTTGCCACACTCTTCCGTCGTACACGCCGGGCCGCAGCCGTCGCCCGGCTCCAAGCCACCGTCGTCACACTGCTCGTCCGGATCGAGCACGCCGTTGCCGCACTCCTCGAACCGACAGCTCGGTCCGCAGCCATCCCCCGGCTCCACGCCGCCGTCGTCGCACTGTTCGTCGAGGTCGAGCGCTCCGTTGCCGCAGAGGAACTCCGGATCGCAGAGGTCCCCGGTGCCGTCGGCGTCCACGTCCGACTGGTCCTCGTTCGCCACCGTGGGACAGTTGTCACACGCGTCTCCCAGACGATCGTCGTCGGCGTCCTCCTGAAGCGGCCCGTGAACGAACGAGCAGACGTCGGTGCCGTCGCAGAAGCCGTCGAGATCGGTGTCTCCGTCGGGGCAGGCCGGACAGGCGTCGCCGTGACCGTCCCCGTCGGCGTCGGCCTGGTCCGGATTGGGAGTACACGGACAGTTGTCCTCGTCCGTCGGAATGCCGTCCCGGTCGCCGTCCTCCTCGGCGGCCGGGAGCAACAGCTCGGCCGCGCTCGCTCCCACCACCCCGCTGGTGAAGCCGCTGTCGAGACGAGCCGCCACCGCGATCCAGAGCCGGTCGCCGGGGTCGGTCGGTACGGGGACCGAAACCCGGGCGCGACGGTCGGAGGAGTCGCCGCGTGGATCACTCGAGGCGTCGAGGTCGACGAGCGGGACCCATTCGACCGAGGGGTCGACACCGAGGATCGGCCGTCGGCCGAGCGGATCGACCTCGCCCCAGCGGTAGTGCACGGAATAGCCGTCGAGCAGTGTGGAGTCGGGTACCGCACCGTCGGTCCGGGTCGCGCCGAGCGGCTCTCCCCAGCCGAGGACCAGCCGGGCGCTCCCGTCGGGCAAGGTCGCGGCGCAGCGGACCTCGGGCACCGGGACCGGCACCAGCTCGATGTCCGTCGGCGGGTCCCCGACGTACGAGAAATCGTAGGTGAGGCTGTAGCGATCGTGCTCGTCGGAGACCGAGGCCACCGCGAAGTAGCCCACCCGACCGTCGCCGCTCTCATCGCCGAGGCCGATCGCCATCGGACCGAAGTCCGGCCCGGCCGGATCGGCGATACAGCCGTCGACCCCCGGAGTGAACCAGTCGCCGACGACGTAGCTGGCGAGCCCGAACCGACGCAACCACGCGTCGGTCTCGAGCTGGCCGTCGTCGGCGCCTGCCGAGGGAAACGGATCGCCGAACCCGACCGCCCACCAGTGTCCGACGAGGGTCGCGCCGGGCTCTCCGACGCCGGGGCTGACCACGTAGGCGTAGCCGGCCTCGGGGTCACCGCCCTGGCCGAACAGCACGGAGCCGGCGCAGCTGGCGAAGGTGGGAAGAGCACTCGCGGCGAAGGTGAGCGCGACGAGACGGAGACGCAGAGCGACAGGGCCGAGCATCGGCTCCCTCCTCGATCGCCCCCCGGCGACGGCCCGAGCGCATGGCCATGTCGATCTCGAACTTGACGCCAGTGTGCCACGCCCTTCGCGAAGAAGGCAAGTGGAAACCGACGCGGACACCCGCACGACCGCGAACGAATCCCCTTGGACGGGATCCGCCCACGGGGCGCCGGCGCCGGGCCGAGCTTCGCCGGGGCCGCGACGCTCGCCGTCCGCGGCGGCGGCGGCTAACCGGAGAGCGACTCGGCGTAGGCGGAGAGGCTGCGGTAGGGGAAGCTGTCGACGCCGAGGCAGTCCTCGACCAGGCGCCTCGCGAGGGCGACGTAGGGAGCGTCGAACACCTCGGCGAGCGGGCCGTAGGCGAGCATGAGCGGCAGCTCCCAGCCGCGCAGGCCGGCGATCGGAACCGGCGGGTCGGTCATCGACAGCGCGTAGATGCCCAGCCCCTCGGCCGCCAGGGAGGTGTCGCGATCGTCGCGTCGATCGAGACGCAGGTAATGGGCGGTCGCTCCCAGCAGCCACGCCACCGCCGGTGTCTTGCGCGGCGTGCAGTAACGGGTCCCCTCGACCCACATCTCGCGAGCGCGCCCGATGAGGTCGGCCGCGCTCGCCTCCCCGAGCGCCAGGCCGAGGTGGCCGGCGTGAATGAGCACCGCGGCCCGCAGCATGTCCTCCTCCGGGTGGAGGGTCTCCAGCAGCTCCCGAATCGACCGTTCGAGCTCACCGTCGACGCCGTGTCCCAGCTTGTGACCGATCAGAGCGCCGGTGGTGCGGACCACGGCGCGCAGACGCCTCACGCCGAGCCCCTCGTCGGCGGCGCCCGTCTCGTCGACGAACGCTGCGGCTTCGAACATCATCCGACGAGCCCGCTCCCAGCGGAGATCCTCGACCGGGCAGCGGGTGAGCGCATTGGCGACGTAGCGCAGCGTGCCGATCGCCAGCACCGGACGATGACCGGCGTCGCGTGCCAGCTCCAGGGCGTGCTCGTGCTCGCCCTCCGTGCCGTCGGGATCGACCCCCAACAGTGCCAGGAACTGTCCACAGGCGAGGTGACCACCGATCGCACCGGTCGCATCGCCGCACTCGGCCAGACGACTCGCCGCCTGCCGGATCCAGACGATGCCGGCCGGAGAGCGCTCGCGCAGCAGCTTCCACAACCCCGCCACCATCATCAACCGGCCGTGCGATCGCGCGTCCCCGAGCGCCACCGACACCGCCAGGGCGACGGGCAGCCAGGTGCGCGCCTCCTCGACCCGGTAGTTGGCGATCAGCTGCTGCATCGACACGATCGCGGCGGGCAGGTGGCGGACGGGGTCGTCGGATGCGACGGCCACCGTCGGTAGCTCGTCGGGGCTGTCGAGGCGATCGAGCGCCGGCACGCCACGCACCCGGTCGGTGAGCTCCTGTAGGACGTGCGACCAGAGCGGGCGCAGCCGGCGGAAGGCGAGCCACTGGGCGTCGGGATCGAGTGCCAACGACTCGGCGAGAGACCGGACGTGCGCCCCCAGCCGCTCGAAGACGTCGTCGGACGACGCGTCGTCGGCCGCTCCCAGGAGCCAGGCGGTATGGGACTCGAGACACAACAGCGGCCCGCCGGGAGTCGGCTCGGGAGCTCCGTCGGGCTCGCGCGACACCTCGTGCACCAGGTGCAGGTCGACGAGCTGCGACAGTCGCGCGGCCGCCTCCGACTCCGACAGGCCGCCGGCCGCGGCCGCCCAGCCGATCTCGAACGGACGCCCACCGAAGGCGCCGAGCGCCGACAGGCACGCCCAGCCGTGCACCGACAGGTGCGCCCGCAACGCCTGCAAGCCGACGCCCGGGTCGGGAGCGCCGTCCTCCGGCGCCCGCGACGGTGCCGCTCCGCCGGTGCTCCGCTCGGCGTCCAGTCGTTCGGCGTACAGACTCGGCGTGGTGAGCAACTCGCGCCGCAGCAGACGGCCGGCCCGGTGGACGTTGCGCGGCAACCCTCCGAGGCAACCCAGCAGCCGCTGCGTACCCTCGGGGTCGGGATGGTTGGATCTTTAATCTCTTTGCTTGACACATTATCAACAGTGTGATATTTGTTATATATCAACAGTTTGTAATAAATTCTTAACGAAAAACATTTCTTGATTTGTTTTTCAGGCATTTTAAAAATTGTCCCTCCTGAATTTGAGGCATCGAGTTGCTTTGCTTGTTGCTTAGATTTTGGACCAAATCAAGGCCTCACACCTAAGCAACTGAGTTGCTTATAAAAAAACAATGTGTAGCAACAACTACAACATGATGGGAAGATATCCACTTTTGAGTCCAATATCCTTGACCACATGTTCAGTTGATGTTATGTCTCTTACTCAGCTTTGCAACTTACTAATACAGGAATCTTTAATTCAGTATTTTTGAACTTTTCAATGTCATGGAAAGATCATACAAAAGTTTCACATCTAGGTTCTATATAACTAGTTGTTCTTGTAAACAGATCTCATAACATTACACAACTTACATTTTTGGGGTTCTTTGATGTTTAATTGTGTAATTAGGGTTTCGATAAGAAAAAATGACATTTTCAAATCTTGTTGCTTCACACTTGTTCCTTGCAGGCCAGCAGTGACATTGTAATACTGGTTTTAGAATTTCTGTAACATGTATTACAATATGGATGTAGGTAACGTAGAGTATAACAGGTGAAATTCTATGGAATGAACCCTTTTTAGTGTTATAATTGGACCCTTTGATTTTTAATCAATTACTTAATCCTCCATTGCATTGTAGTTGCTGTGGTTGCAAGTGAATTTACATTTGTAGTCTTCAATATTGTTGTAAAAAGCGATGTCTGATCAATTGGTCTATTAGATGTAGTTGTGTTACACTAAATTTTTCGTCATTGCATTCTAGGGCAGAGCTGTTCAAACTGCCAAGTCATTGGATGAGGGCTTACAAAATGTTAACTCTCTTCCATCATCAGATGTTGTTTCAGATTCATATAATAACAAATTAGTGCACCTTAGTGGACATTTTAAAACTGACATGGTAAGTATTCATAGCATCAAATATTTGTGCATTGACAGTACTCAGGAAAATGAATGTTCAGTGAATCTTTCATTACTTGATAACTTAACATATCCTGTGTCTAACTAATTGCATAAAACAGGGAAAATGGAGGTCATTTACAGTAGTCTTTCAAAGAAGAAGAAGAAGGAGAAGAAGATGGTTGACCAACAGAAGATACAACACAAATGCTCCACTTTCCTCAGCTTCTACCACTACAGCGGTAGGGGTGGGTGCCTCTCATATCAAGTCAGATTTTGACCACTTTCCCCAGCATAGTCGGTATTCATTTCACATACTACATAAGGATTGAAGGCTGGTTGAACCTTGGCACCACTCTCTTGAATCAATCTTCTGTTGCCCCAGTTGTAATACAAGTCCAGTACCACTGGACCACCCTGATACCGTTTACAGAAAGTTACCATAATTACTTGAAGCCATTTTAAAATTTGAAGTTTATATATATAAATAAAAACTGAACTGTCAGCTTTTATCTGGGTGTCCATGAGAACGTAACTTTTATCAGGTGATCTATTGTTGCATTGGTGCCGTCATATGATAATTGGGGAATACAGAGAGGTGAGCAAACTGTTTGCCTTGTTGTTGGGAGATGCCAGAGAGATGGTGCAGATGCTTGATTTACCCAGGTTCATTTCTTTTGTGTAATTTATATCTCTCTCAGTATTCAGATTTAGTAGGTAAAAAGTTCTGTGGGTTTATATAGTTGGTGGCCTGAGGGTCAGAAGCAATACCGGACTGGCTACTTTGTTGTTTGAGCTAAAAGGGTAGAGAAGAATCCATTCATGAGATTTACTGCAATACTGATTTGTTTTGTCATTCATTTGTGAAATTGAAGCACCAAGGCCCTGTTTATAATGGTGTTTCTAGTTAATTCTTTGTATTTGATATCTATATACCTGTATTTATATGAAAAACTGTCATTGCCTTCCCCTTATTACCCTGGATCTGAAATTGGTAGTGCAGAAGGCAGGGATACTAAAGGAACAATGACAGAGCGTAGGTCCATGTAGAACCTCTGTATTTAGTTTTGTTCTTTTGTGAGATTTTACGTATTAAATGTCGTTAATAGTCTCTCTGATTGGACATCGAATGGTAAATTATTTTATAATACACAAGTCACCTGTTAACCCAAAAGACCCTCTGAATATAAGCCCACCAAAAATGGTTACAAACCTCTATAAGTCCAGAGCTTATATTTGGGATTTTACAGTATCTTATTTCACATTGTTTTCTTTTATTACATATATAGCCATTGACTGATCCAGAATATGATGTTGATATCCATGTTATAAAACTAAGAAGGGAGGTTGAAATGTACCAATGGATAGAACATGAACATAAAAGGTAGGTGTTTCATTTTTATTATAGGTAGAATGGCAAGCACTCACAAATCTGGCCCTCTAAGAGAGGTGGGGCAAGTGGGATTTCCAAAATATCAAGGGGGGGGGGGGCATTATAAGTTTCATCATTCTCTGGAAATAATCCTAAATATAGTTACCATTCAATTTTATATTATATTTATACATTAATATTACATTGATACAAAATTGTTAGATTTGACTAGATTCAACTGAAAGTGGCATTGTATAGTCTAAATTCTAGCTGGGACAAGGAAATTGTGCAAGACATTTATTTAAAGTTGTAAGAGAAGTTTGTTTGCTAAGGCCAAAAGACACAATTTTTGTGTAGTTCTGAATTTGGGAAGGCATTTTTGAGGAATGCTTCAATGAACATATTTATGGACATACGGGTAAGAGTCATCCCATACTCACCCTATAGGTCCAACTTTTTTGGTTTCCAATGCATTATGATATACTAAAGTGAAAAACGTATATGTCGATAAGAATGTCAGGTGGGACAGAATATGTTGGTGAATTCTCTCATATATATATATAATACTCAAAGAGAAAAACTCCATTTTTAGGTTTCGAGATAATTCTTCCTCAGAAATCAATTAGAAAAAAGAAAAAAAGAAAAAAAGAATTAATAAGTTTACAGAATGATATGAAATATCAAAGAAAGTTACGGAATGTCACAGAATATTCTAGAATATGTAAGAATATACTAGACTATTCTAATATCAAATGTGACCACTATTCTAAAAGGTTATAGAAGGTTATAGAACATTGTAGAATGTTCTGGAATGTTCTGGAAATACGAAGAGTAGTCTAGAATCATCTGATAATATGACATGAACATCTGTAATAACTTCAAACTGCATGTTCTTGTTTTTAGGGAATATAAGGAAGGGGATCGAACAAGAGTAGAAACAACTTATTCATACAGTAAGTAACAATGCAATTCTTGTTTCCGCTTTATTTGGTTTTGATGCTCAACTTCATGGATTTTTGCACATTCCTAATTCATGTAACTGTGCTCTATCTGCGTATATATGGTACCAGATAGATGGTTGAGCTTGCTTCATGGCTTGCTTCTCTGCCCAGTAGCCTAAGTTGAGGGGTGTTGCCTTTGGATGCCCCAGCTGCCATTTATTTATTAGTTAGCCTGTTCGGTGGTTTTTCTGTTTATTTAGGGTAGTTTTAAAATCAGGTCCACTGCTCAGCGGAGGCTATTGATTGAGAGATAATGCCATTATTTAGCATGGGTTCAGTGTAATAGAAAAAGTGAAAATGTCATCACTGACATATGACGTAAGCCATAATTGCCTGTCTTTTCATTTTATTTACTTATGCCAGTGACATGTATTTGTTTCAGCTAGAGAGTGGTCGTACCAAGCTGCAAAAAGATCAAAATTTGAAGATATAACTGTGCTCTATCTGCATATATATGGTACCAGATAGGTTAAGAATATACAATATCAAAACCAAAAGTCATCTTTAGTGTACTGGGCACACTGGGTCCCCCCTACTTCAATACAAAAAAGAAAATACCGTAAAATCCCAAATGTAAGCCCTGGGCTTGTAGAGGTTCATAAGCATTTTTGTTGGTTTTATATACAGGGGGTACTTAAAATTGGAAGGTCTTCTGGGTTAACAGGTGATTTGTTTATTCCCAAAACTTCACCATTTGGTGTCTGATTAGAGAGACTAATAAGAGCATTTAATGCGTAAAATCTTACAAAAGAACGAAAGTAAATACAAAGGCTACTTATATATTCTATCCATGTTCATTCGGTATCACTGCCTTCTGCACTACCAATTTCAGATCCAACACACACAATCCCAAATGTAAGCGCTAGGCTTATATTCATGGGGGCTTATATTCATAAAGATATTTTGGTTAGGTTACAGGGAGGCCTATAATCAAGGGGGCTCATATTCAGGAGGGCTTATATTCGTGATCTTACAGTATATGGATCTGCCCAAGCTGACCTCATGGAAGTAATTAATAAATTGGAAATAATCTGATTATTTTAAATCTACTTTTCTCAATAATAATCAAATGATTCATAGTGTTTAGATATTCTTATCGCTAATGTTTATTTATATTAGTTATATAGTACCATAACAATGTAAGTGTAATTTCACAATATCTCATTAGGAAAAAAGGCTTCAGAGCAGATAATGCTTCCAAGGATCTTTAGTGAAGCAGTTACATAAGACTATAAGTACTGGTATATCAGATCTGTTTTGTCGCTTCCACTACCAGCAGTGTGTTGTTTTCATGAATGCCATCGTATAGCATGGATATAGTATCTGTTCTCATTGATGACAGATTCTTTCCATGATCTGTGAGAGGCGGTCCAACTTTGTGTTTGAGCCTGCCTCGAGGCTTGCCTTTCTGCCTGGTAGTGTAAATTAAGGGATGTTGCCCTTACGTGCCCCAGCTGCCCTTTATTTATTAGTTAAACTGTTTTGGTGGTTTTCTTGTTTATATAGGGTAGTTCAAATCAGGCCCACTGCTAATCAGGGGTCTTTGAGTGTGAGATTGCTATCATATAGCATGGGTTCAGTCTAACAGAAAACTCTGTCTGTGTAAAGGTCACAATATAATAACTTAAGTGTTGGGTCAGATTTTAAAAATTCCCAATAAAGGGACTCATAACTTAAGCTTAGATTGGGCATTATCTAGCCTGTGTTGCTGAGGAAACAAACCTTCTTTGTAAGGGTCAGACAGTCACAAGTCGCCTAGACTTTTACAGTCACAATGTTCCTAAGTAATTTGTTTATAAGTTTGTTTCAGTGATCACATTATGTAGGACCAGAATATAAAAGGATGACATCTACTAACTGTTATGTCTTTTGAAAGTGATGTGTATTGATCAACCAATTCTGGTACTGTGAAATGAGTTCTCCTATATTTCATCATTATCGCCAACGTATAACTTAAGCTGTAATTGCTTGGCTTTTCATTTTATTTACTTATGCCATGTCATGTATTCATTGCAGCGAAAGAGTGGTCATCCCAAGTTGTAAAGAGTTCAAGGTTTGAAGACCCTTTCCAGCATGAAAACCCAAGGTAGAGAACAACTCCCTTTGGTTTCTTATTCTTTTGTGCCTAATTGTAGGGGGGATCTTGCATTTTTGAAATTTTCACCCCCATAGCATTTTGTAATGACCCCTACTATTTTACCAAAATGTGAAAGTACGACCTACCTCCCATTTTATTATGAACCCTATCATATTAGGCTTTTTAAAAATTTCTCAAAAAACAAAAAGTGTTTAGTGCCAAACAGAACTCTTTCAAAGAACAAAAATTAACAATGAAGATGTATAAATCAAATTGTGGCTCAAATGTCAAAAGCATATTTACTGAAAATAAACGAAGATTTTAAACGAATTTGCTGTCACACAAGAAAATTGGACTGCATGATCTTCTGTAGTAAGTTTGTGTGTGTGAAAACAAATATCCATGTCTCCATTTATTTTCAGAAACCCCTTTTTGAGGGTATGTTTATGATTTTCCCCGTAATTTAGTTATGAACAGCAATGCCCAGCAAAAAATGCCCATGTGTGTCATATTGAGGAGTATTGAACATTATATATCAAATGTGTATAATGCAGACGTAACTGGGAGTTATAATGTGCCTCCATTTACATGAAATCAGAAGCAGAACTCGACGTTGCCTTCGCCGCTGCCAGCCAAATCCCACTGTTTTGGTTGATTCATGCGAGCTCAACCTCGTTTTGAGACGGGATTGCGCAATTGTGATAAAGGTCCATTAACTGGTTAGGTGTAGTTCTTTGATTAATATATATATATATATATATATATATATATATATAATATTCCGTCTGTCTATATTTGTAGAATTATCTGCAGTTAAATCCCACCCATACCTAACCTTCATAGAACCTCCATTTCTCTGTAGTGGCAAAAATTGATCCGTTCCTTCGTTCACCCTTAAAGGCACGTTATACTGTATTATAATCAAAATCTAAATAGCAGGAACCACAATTTTCTGCATACAATCATCAACTTGACCTTAGTTCGACAGTGGATACGCGTATTTAAACCATTTTACGGTGTTCAGAGCAAAAATTAGAGATCAGCTCTTGAAGCCTCTCACATAAACTAGGGTCAGTTTATTGTGGCTATCTTTTTTCTGGTCCAACAGGTTATCAGGGGGCTAAACTGAGAGATTAGCTATCTTTTTTCATAAGAAAAATGATATACAGGGGTATTTGAAATGACCTTGACTTTTTATCTCTGTAAATTAGTTTAAGCAAGTATATGCAAAATATGAAAGTGACGCAAAGTGCATAGGCCTATATATCAGGTAAACCAGTAGTTTCGGTCCAACAGCTACTCATTCATAGTAGGTTACTATATTTGCTGTTTCAGCTTCTTACGGTTTCCAGTTAAACTTATTTACTTCCTATTAAACTAACTCCGTCTGGGTGGTGCTGGTAATGACGTTAGCAATTTGACATTTGACGTCTATGAAAAATTGTGACGTAACGTAGGACAAAACCATATGCATTTAGTAATTACAGAAATTGCGCAACGTTGAAAAGATTTTATCTACGTCATTTTTGGTTATATGTTCGTATATACTGTATTTGTCAAGGGGAAGGAATTGATGTAACCTAGAAGAAAGTGACGTATAAATTATTCATGAGAATTGACTACCATTCTGTGAATAGAGGTAACAGCAATTTCTTAACGTAGGGTACGGTAATTATTCTAAATAACACTCAGAAAGTTAAAAAAATATTGACCCTTTTGAGGCAGTCCATTAGAAGGATCGTTATAAAAGGGAGCGTCAATTAAGTTCCAAATCTTGGCTTATTGAATGTCCTCATCCATCATTATAAATTACAGCAAAAACTTCCAAAAGTTCCGTTTGGCTCCATCTCCATAACTTCAACTTCGACATAGATCTTGAAGACGTTAATCCCTCATTTTTTCTGTGTAAGTATCGGCGAGGTTAAAATTCCATCTTCCAATTAATTACTTGTAAAGTTTGCTGCATATTTCAGTAGAAGCAAATATGGATTCTAGAATCGTGTTACTGCGCTGGAACAACCACGGCACACCGCAAAAAAACCCATTGTACATCGTCTGAATATTGTCTTGTAGGACGCAATTACACATTCTGCATCTCAGTTATTTACTATTCTTTGCACCGATCAGGTAATGCCTTGTAGTTGAAAGGTTTGGTTGGTACATGGAAAAGTCACTTCATTCTACATATTTGAACAAAAGCCGATAGAGATTCTAGAGTTGTGTTACTGCGCTGGAACAACCACGGCACACCGCAAAAGAAACCATTGTACTTCATTTGAATATTGTCTTGTGGGGCGCAATTACGTACTTTGCATCTCAGTTATTTACTATTCTCTGCACCGATCAGGTAATGCTTTGTTGTTGAAAGGTTTGGATGGTAGGCCTACATGTGCAGTCACTTCGATATCCTTTGCTTATTAAAGCATATCCCGTTTGCAGATACGTATATTTCGGTGTTGGTCTGGGATCCAAGTGCCAGCAAATGTATTTACTAACTTGGCCATCTTTTATAATGAAGCATGATACCTTTTTTAGAGAGTGTAAGTTAAGGGCCAGAACTCCAGATGATCTACCAGCCAGGTCTTATAGGTATAACAGGCTGTGATACATGACATGATTAGGGATGGGGGGATGGGAGAGGGGGTTGAAAGGGAACGGCTAGTGTTATTATTTGCCTCGTAAAATAAGAAAGTTGGTGACATTTATATGAATTGTCATGTAATATTTAAGATATTATCAGTTCTTGCTGCAAGTAGTCGTTACATCCTCCTGCCTATTGTACAGACACCATTGAAAGAAGGTGCTACTGAATCATATAGTAAGAACGAAAAAAAGTAACTTTGACGTCCTTAAATTACAACGTTATTCCTATGCTCAGTCCCAGTGAAGCCTAAAAAATTAGTACAAGGAATAACTAATATTTTGGTTAACCTGTCAAATCGCAGTTGTTGACACTTGAAGTACTGTTTCGTATTGCCGTATGCCCATTAAAAGAATTACTTTGGAGCTCAATTAGAAGCAAATAGCATGTTCATTATCAAGTATCTTTAGCGCAAATAAGCAAACTAAGATACATAGGCTAAGATAAATATATAGATGACAAAAGAAAGCAATTAGAACTATAAGTGAAGCTGGCATAAAAGCAAACACTCGACCACTTATGACGGACCAAGAAATTCTTAACATTTATCTGTTAAATATATTAAGTCTTAATCACAATATTTCGTATTAGAAATAACCTCTTACCACATAAACCTATCATTGTTAAGAAAATGCAAAATGAATATACAACTCGCTTCTCAGATCTGAACCTAAATGGACGCTTAGCAAAAACCAGAACAAAACAGTATAGCATAGAATATAGAGGCCCTGTTTTATGGGATAGACTTACCAACATATCTGTCAAAACATCCACTTCTCTTGCCAAATTCAAAAATTCCCTAAGGCTACACTTACTCAGCGAAAGCGATGAACTGACGTACTATTAGAGAAACACGAAATCTGAAATTTTATCAGCCGATTCGCATCATCCTCTATAAGAAAATCAACCTTTAGACATGTACTCAAAATTTCTATATTAAGCATCGAAGTGCAACAATGCTATAAACGTATTGAAACAATAAAAGTACTACTAATAAAAAATGAGATAAATCACGCTTACGAACAATAAAAACAACAACCATGGACTAAAACATTTTATCAAATTGCTACTCAAGGTGAAAGAAATGACTCTAATAAAGAACAAAAAAACAATAGTACCCAGTATAAAACGACTTTTCAACTAATTTCTCTTCTGTTATCTGAAGTCGCTTACTATTGATACCATGCTTCCATGAAAGAGATAGCCAGACAGGCTTATGTTCGCTAGGAAACGTAATCATATGTAAACGTATTTCCCTATAAGGACACTGCATACATTTGTCCCTTGCATTCAATACATTACGGGAAAAACTGCCAACCTATGTAAATAGCACTCTTATGCATTGCTTTTAAGAATATTCACTTCCTACAAACGTAACAAAACTTACACAAACTGAATTATATCTGCAACACTGTATATGAGAATACAGTATTGAACTTTGATATTTATTATTTACAAATTTAATGGTTGAGATAAATAAAATACACACACACGAATTAAGATGACGTAATATTTGTTGTAGCCTTTTCTAGTATGTCAACAATTGCTAGTAACTTACGTTAGTTATTGTATGTTACTGGGGATCCTGTTACAATATTGATTTTATTTGGTTCTGATCAGAGTTATTCGAAAAACCTGTTCCAAAAGCTACCCAAAAGCCTGTCACTCGAAGCCAGTAGCTGCGTTTCATGGTAACTTCGTATGTTTCTTCAAGCTTATGTCTATCTCTAGGCCAAGCTCCCATTGTACACTGCTTGTATAACGTACAAGAATTCGATTCTGAAGTACTCAAAATTGGCTCCGCTTAACGGACATACGTGACTAAACTGGAAACGCTCGTTATGCCATCGCGACCTTGTTTAACGTGGTAGCAACGCCATTCTTAAAATAGTGTTTTCTTAATGCCGTTGCAATAATGTCTACACTAAAGGAAGTATCAGGCAAAATGTGTTGAAGTTTATTAATAAGTTACATTAACTTTCAAGTATAATTGGTAGAGACATTCCTTTCACAAATGAGAACTTCGAACCTGTACAAAAATATCTCGTAGCAAACACTGTACTGAGCATGTCGTTGCCACCACGCAACCAAGGGCGTTCCAGCTTGTGGCTTAGTAGCGTATTAGGAAGGTCAACAAATCTTAGACAAAAACTGTTTCTTTCCGCTATGCAATTGGTTGATTAATGTCCTTTAATTTCTGTAGCAGCATTCTGGATTTGTGTATTACCAGTGCATTGCAAAAATTGCTTTTTACAAAGATGGCCCTGACCCCTACTACTCACGTTTGTTTAGGGTAATCATAGTGACACTTTATCACAAGGTAGTATTTGGAGGCCCATTGCTAACAAAAAGATGAGCTTTCATAGCCATCCATCTCTGCCTCTGTTGTTTATTTCCGGACCAATCTGCAATTAGTGTATTGAATTCATTCACTTTCTGCAAAAACTAGAAAGTTTGTAATATAAGAATATTATGTTTATCCAGTGTGTGGTAGGTTATTAGGCAAGAAAGTTCAGTTGCGGCAAGAGAACCTTTTGCGCTGAGGAGATTACGGTATAAATAGGACAGAAGCTGCAGCTAGACATTTCGTTTAATGGGAAAAGAAGTACTGCTAGGTGTAAGGTAGATAGACAAAATATGTGCTTGTTAAAGTGGGCTGAGGAAATATCAAGTTGAAGAAATCAGCATGTCAGGTTTGGTTGCCTAGCAGGAAGGTATTATACACTTTTAAGTAAATCTTCAACTAGAAGATGTATGAGATATTCTTTCCATTCTTGGTAAGGTGTTCCTGCCTCTCATCTGAATCTCTCTGACAAAATCTAACACCAAGCCTCCAACTTGATTAGCACTGAGCTTGCTGAGACCCTTAAAATTCTCTCGTATCGTCACGCTATGCCATCTTTGTTTCCTTTTCTATAAATAATTTTTTAGCTGATACAGCCTAACCCTTGAAACTATAACCCTTAAAACTGCCCATTACTTGACTGGTTGTTGGCTGAAGATCCTCTCATTCACCATCGAGGCTACTAAGTGTAGGACTTTTACTTCCACCAAGAGTGTCTTCACCTCACTCTTTTTCTCTGGAATCATCTTTTTCACACACTCTTCTAACTATTATAATCTGAATCGATTCCAGACATCTAATAACACGTATCTCAAAGTCAGAAATCTTACTTAACCGACTGTGCATGTGTATGTCCCTATTTCCTGCACCTCTTAACTATTTAGGGGTACATGATTCTTGTAATGAGCAGTATCGTTAAGAAAGAACTAGAAAGAAAAACTTAAAAAGATAGTGGTGGCTTTTTAGTGCAATTTTTTAAAGTTTATGGATAGAGTTGCTTATGCAATAAATACAAATCTAAAAAACTTGTTGCCCAACAAATTTCCCGGAGGAGCAAAAAGGTAGTAGCTTTTAATCTTAGAATATGTAGACCAATGCAACCCAATTATTTTTATATGTCCATCAATGAGAAAATCATGTTATGCCAAGCTACAAGCTATACCTAGTGCTCTTGTATCCTTCTATATCAATTATTTAAAAAAAGTGCAAAACCCCCTTGGCTCCCGAGACACATTTTTAGCGCTTCTCAGAGGTTAAGATAAGACCTTGAGCCTATTTCTAGTAACAACCTCTAGTTGACCTGAAGCAATCTTTCATACTGAAAAACTTTGTCAATGAAGTTTCCTTACTTGGTGTTTTGTCTCGTATAATCTTAGTTTTTACAGAATTTCACATCATTTTCATCACATTCAAGGTTATCAAAGCTACTCTTACATGGTGTCATGGTGAGGGTTTCGCAGATAGTTCTTCAACCGGATCCTGGTTACAGTACATTTAATTGCCAAGGCAAAAACAAACCACAGTCTGTACACTTTGAGCTACTGTTCAATTTTCAATCCCTTCAATATTTAACAAATTTCTTCTGAAATGTGTAGTACGTATTGATGTATTAAGTCTGACAAGGAATCGGCGAGTAGCTTTTCGAAACAAACATCGGAGCTCTTTTTCGGAGATAAGATATTTATATGACTGCATATGTCACAGTTCGCCTGCCTCTCAGCACTTCGTGTCCGCATACAGGCTTTTTCATAAGCAACACTTTATAAGCAACACGAACCTGGGATTTCATGAAAAAAATTAAGCAGCAAATAAGCAACAAGTCTGCCTCAGATTGGCAAACAACAAAATTTCAAGCGGGACATTTTAGTTGAGCCCCAATAGGAACGTCATGTAAACGTCTTTCATGTGTTTTATAGTAAAGAAAGTGTTCAGCACTTTAGAGAATGAGTAGCTGTTACGTGATTCTTGTGTGGAGATACTCTGCAAAGATATAAATATTTGATCTTGAAATAATAACTGTTGAAGTTTATTATTTTTCTTTGCGTATCACTAAGCATTAACAGTTGTTCTATAAGATATTGTAATTGTTTTGAGTAAAGCTACAGTAGTTTAACGACAATATGACGAAGAGACGAAGAGTGTCTCATCTTACCCCACATCACTCTAACACAAGCGTGTGTTCATGTTATTTTCCTTCGTTTTCAACTTATCCTCTGTATGTTTGCAGTATTCTTTTGTTAGATGTGTTTATTTCGATTCCCAAATGAAAGAGATGGTAATATATCTTACATATACTAAGATATTCAAGCGTATAAAACTATTGTATGTGAAAAACAAAACACGCTTCAATAACAACATGGTTTTTCTACAGATACACATTTTTTTAATAAAAGCAACTCGATTTTCAGGGTCAGTGCTAAGGTTGCTACGGGTATGATACACTTTCAGGGCTTAAGTTGCTTAACAGGTTGCTGAGGTTATTTTTTCTCCGTGATACCGAATCATGAAATAATCGAAAAATTTCACACACGTCCACACATTGCGAAAACTTACAGCCTCGGACATAAATATATACAATATCTAGTTATACATGAGTTATACATGTAAGCAGTTCGTTATGTATTTGTTTCAGATCAGAAAAGAATTCTTTTGTCTTTATTTTTAAGAAAATTAGTATATTTGTTGTGCGAAAAAAGTTGGTAAATAACTGTCGGGCTGAGGGTTGCTAAGCAAGTTGCTTAATTTGGGGGCTAATTTGAAGGCTGAAGCCTTAGCAACTGGGTTGCTTATTTAAAAAAACCCACATGTAATGGAAAACCTGGTTTCAGATAAAAAAAAATTATTGACAGATATCTTAAATTTTAATTAGCTCTTTTTGAGACTTCGCTTCATAATTATTCAGCAGCAATTAAACATTGAAAACCTTGAAAAATCAAGGAACGGCGAGCCTCAAGTGAAAATTTGTGTTGCTTATGAAAAAAGCGTGTGGTAGATTGTCTCCCGATATTGCTATTCATTGTTCAAGTTCCAGGCCAAGGGTAAACTTTAAAATCTGGGACAGGTACTTGCTCGCCTTTGCCATGAGCAAAATATGTTTCTTGACTGTGAAATGTATTAGCCAATGCTAGGGATGATGTGAGATATGATTATGTTGTATTTTTAGATACGAAAGACTTTCTTTACTCTCGCTTTCTGTGATTCTTGCAAGAAGCTGCTATTTCAAGGATTCAGGTATGTGTCCGTTTTTTATTGTTGTTTTTTGTATTGTTTTTTTATTGTTGTTTTCTTATATTGTTGTTGTTTTTGATTGTTGTTTTTTATTGTTGTTCTTATTGTTGTTTTTGATTGTTGTTGTTTTTGATTGTTGTTGTTTTTGTAGTTTTTGATTGTTCTTGTTTTTTTATTGTTGTTGTTTTTGATTGTTGTTGTCTGTTGAATTTTTCGCTGAAAGATTTAAATGCCACCTCTGATGGTGGAGTTATGGGTAGAGATTTGAATAGGGAGCGTTCAGTATTTAGATAAGGTTGCTTCTTACAATAATGAAAGATGGGTAAGCCCATCGGAAGTAACGGTAATCGGAACTGGCCGCTGTTGTAGAGAAGTCCACCTGGAGAAAATAGAGAGAGAGTTACCGTATTTTCTCCGGTATATGATGTCCTCCCATAAACTCCGCGTCTTGACAGACGGAGATTATTAGAAAGTAGACCAAATACGAAATAACAAATACTTTATACGAGTTTTACGTGTTTTCAATATACAAATTCTTCCACGACTAAAAATAAGAACTACTATTGCTTTTCCGTTTCAACAGTGCGCCATGAAGTATTTTTGCATGAATTTTTAGTAACTGATAAAATTTTTCTTTTTTAATAAACGCCGCCTTTTATTAACCTCCGCGTTCAAAAGATGGGATTTATAATATACACCACGGCGTTAATTAGAGGAAATGCGGTTTTGGATTCCAATTATAGAGACAATAGGGTGTTTTTAAGTTCGTTATTAGTGGAGATTACTGTTTCAGCGAAGAGAAGTCATTCCTAGAGTTAAAGTTACGAGGAGAGATTTGAGGAGGTAGCCTTCGACATATAGGTTAGGTTGCTGCTTACAATAGGCTAATATGACGCAGACGTCATAGAAAAACAAATAGAATAAAGAGAAGCCTTTGTATCAGAGAATCTCTGTTGCAAAAGCCGGTATGTTAAAAAAAAGAAACCCGCTTCCCACGGGAATTCCCTTACAGCAATCATGCTCAAGATCATTAACTGCAATGAATTTCTTCTACTGACAACGAGGCAAGCATAAGTAGTTAATCAGAATTTTTTTCAAGGTACAGTCGTTAGAAAATTTCAAGGAAATACCTTTCTGCAGCAGGTTGAAACGGTATAGAATTTTTTGTTTCTGACCCAATATAAGGCACGAAGACAACATGTTCACTAACGCTAAGGAAGCACTCGAAATGACCATCTCAGTAAATACATCAAACAGCAATAACCGCTGCATCAATAGATTACAGTTGTACACTAATAGAAAAAGTGTTTACGGAACGTAAAGTTGCCTTGAGTTTCTTTAAAGTAATTCGAATGAGGATGGTCCTTACATGTATTTTTCTACGTAAAAACATACGTAAAGGTCGAGGAATAAAAATGTCCCTGCTTGGGAGAATATTTGAAAAACTCTTACAAAGTTTTTGATATGGTAACTTAAATAAAGCCTCTATGGGATTACTCTGTCAAACCACCCAAAAACTCAAAGTAGCTCATCGAAATATCAAACCCTGTCTACGGTCACGGTCTACAACATGCCTGGCCCTTGAACAAGGAAAGTGAGTCTAGAAAAGAACACTAGAGAAATAGAAAATATGTCACGACCGGGGATCGAACCCGTGACCCACGTTTTTGCGGCGTGCGTTCTACAAACTGAGCTAGGTGACCTCCGATGTTAACATACTTTTATTTTTCCAGTCGCCACATTAGCTCCCAACCATCCACCGGTGGACGTCGACATCCAGCTCAACCCAATTGGTCACGGGTTCGATCCCCGATGGTGACATGCTTTTCTATTTCTCAAGTGTTCTTTTCTAAACTAACATTTCAAATCCTCTTTTCTCGATGAAAGTGAGTCTCGACAAGGTCGGATAAGAGTAATAGGCGACGTCACAAATACTTTCAAAGCATACGAATCTGTTGGCGTTGTCCATTCTACGAAATGGAGTCCAGAAGTGGATTTTTTTGTACATGTAAGATGTCTCATCCCTCTAGTATATTGTTCGATTAAGACGTACTTGGAACTTGCTGAATAGTTATATTTCAGAAAAGCAAAACGATTAAGGGTTGAAAGTAAGTGTAGGAGCAAATATTTTCTAAACACCACTTTGACTAATTAGTATGAAGCACCATTACGGTAATGACCTCAGTAGACTTTGTTTTGGTCTTCTCGACTTTCTTGACTTAGAAATGGAAACTTTGAAAGCCTATTCAACACTAAAAAGATCACTAGGTCCACCAGAAATAGGAACTGCAGCCTGCTGTTTAAGAATCCACCTGGAGAAAATGTAGAGGAAGTTATTGAGTTCAACTATTCTGTTCAATTGAGTACCAGCGGAGATTACTGTTTCAGCTAAGAGGAGTGTTTTGTTCACTAAACTTTGGCTCCTGTCATTGATTCAGGTTGTTGAACGCTAATAAGAAAGATGTGCTGTTGAGTGCTGACATTATAGCAAGTGTTGTACCGGTTTCTGGTCATCTATAACAATGAAGACGCCTTTTCAATAGGATCTAGTTTGGCGACATGAGACTCAGAAGTTAAATCAATGCATCTGGTCATTGGCCGGCTGTACTGCTTCCAAGTGAATAGTGCAGAACGGAAGTATAAGTAGCATGGGCGTAACCAGAGGGGGGGGCTGCCTTATCTGATCTCACTCGTTTGTAATGCCACCACGAATGACTGTAGTGGAAAGGGGGGCTCCAAAGGGGGGGGCTACCATGTCTTATCTCACTCGTTTGTAATGCCACCACGAATGACTATAGTGGAAAGGGACCGGTTTTTTACTTAAAAAGCGCATGCGCATTGAAATTTGATGCCCACAACTTCAAATTCAGAGTACGCAGTGTAAAGCAAACCTTGTTTTCATTACTGTGTGGAGAAAATACGACATGATTTAAATATACGACAGAATTAGTGAATACTTGGACTGAAAGAAGACTGTCAAGTCAAGTCAAGATCAGTTCTTATGAAATGAAATAGGAAATTGGACTACTATACTTCGCTTAGATATACGTACTGCGAAAATACAAGAGGGAGACCTAAATGATAATTCACCAAAACTTAAATCAAGATGGTTAATTAACCAAGAAAGTGAAATTTATCCTGCAGCTGACACGATGGTAGAAATATTACTGGGCCGATGAGAAGGCTGTTTGCAAAACTCTTTGATACTTGCTCAACTGAGATCGTAGCGCTTTAGCTAGGTATGCTCCCTCCATCGCAGTGCGATGGTAATGTACCGACGACCGTTATTTTTTGTCATACGTTAATACCTGTTAGTGTAGTATATGTTCTCATAGATGACAAATTCTTTCTATGATCCTCGAGAGGCGGTCCTACTGGGCCGTTAATCCTGTCTCATAGCTTACTTCTCTGCCCTGTAGCCCAACTTGAGGGACGTTGGCCTTGGACGCCCCATCTACCCTTTATATATCAGTTAGCCGGTTTGATGGTTTTACTGTTGTTTTGTGTATTTTTAAAATGGGATCCATTGCTCATCAGGGCGCTTTGATTGAGGGATTATGATCTATGCAGTATGTCCTATGCAGAAACGACTGACGTATCACGTGTTTACACTCTTATTTTACTTTTATTTTATTTTACATGTATCTTGTAGTCAGCAGCGATTTGACGTCATCTGAACGCTATACAGTAACATATTACCTTGTGTTTCTCTTTAATCTATTTAACGCAGATGCCAAACATGTGGGTATCGATTTCATCAACGATGTGCAAAAGAAATTCCAAGTTTGTGTCAACACGCTGAAGACCAGCATCTTTATAAACGGTAAATTATCCATAGTACATGTTTGAGGCGTAAATTTGGTTATTGTTTGTGGTCTTTACAACTGTATTTACATATATTAGAGATGCATTTACGGGGGCTGGTTCTCTTCTATTTGGCGTGCTGATGGAGTTCAGATCGGGAAAGTGTCCACTTGCGCCTGTTCTCCATAACGCCGTCAGCTGGAGAAGCCTCACTGTAAATTTGCTTCGCAACAAATAGAATGAGGCCGTTGATATTGCCCATTTATTGTAATATTAACAGTATTATCACGTGTAGAGTAGTATAGTTAAAGATAGTTTAGTATAGTATAGTATAGTATAGTATAGTATAGTATAGTATAGTATAGTATAGTATAGTATAGTATGGGATGGAATAGTGTAGTATAGTATAGTATAGTATTGGATGGAATTATATAGTATAGTATAGTATAGTATAGTATAGTATAGTATAGTATAGTATAGTATAGTATAGTATAGTATAGTATAGTCAAATTTACAAAAATACAAGGAAAAATTTGATAGGGATAAGGATCTACTCAGCTAAATGAATTATTCTGAGGCTATAATTATCACTGCCTGCTTGATTTTCACTCCTAGCATTAATTCTTAATATATATCAGCTTTTGTAAATTTAGCATATTGTACAATTAGGTGATGCCACAACAATTTGAACACTACAAAATCTATCATAAGGATTTCCTTATCTCATAGCTTTGTCCATTTGATATAGAAATTTAAATATAGTTTACGAGAGAATTTTCAAGGTTTTAATCCCAAGGTATTGAGACTTTAAATACTCAACACCACAATATTCTTATGACAAGTACACCCTATAGAACCACCTGGATCAAGTGTTATTTTTTACATGAATCATGCAAATCCAGAATACAATGAAATCCATTTGTTACATCCTGCAGATACCTTCGAGTAAAATGGACCTTAAAGTGAGACCAAGAACCCTATTCTAAACTTGTATTCTAAATCATGTATTAGTTTACTAAGCCCTACTATGTTGATTACATGCCACAGCATTACCCTCCTTAGAATGGGTCCTATGCAAAAGAATAAGTATAGATTAACTGATTATTTGCACTTCCTAATGATGTCATATTTGTAAAATATTTGCTTATGTATAGGCATGTATTTATAATCAACAAATAACTGAACATAGTCTATAATGGGCAGATATGATGCAGATTCACATTGTGAGTATGCAATTTTGTATCTAAATATCTATCCATGCATATCATTTTACTAAAATTTTACTAAACCAATACATATTAACATCAATTAAGCTTCTCTATACTAATACAGAATGAAAAGGTCTCTTCACGATAAAAAAAGAATGCTGAGCAATCCATCAGTCCTTCTTTCGAAAATTAGTACTATAAAAATAAGTTCCAAAAGTTGAATGACAAATGTCTTTGTTGTACTGTTACAGCTTGGCAGGAGTTCCAGCAGTCACCCTCACATATCAATGAAGTGAAACCTTTCTATGGTGGTATGTTATAGTCTAAGAGCTTACATGGTCAACATTGTTCTACTGCAGAAAGGAAAAAAAGAAAGCTTTGATGCTCTTTAAGAGTCGTCCCCCTCCCCCCTCCCCCCAAAAACATCATGATACATAGGCCTATGTACATGTATACTTTTGGAGAAAAGTGTGAGGCTATACCCAGCCCCCTCCCCACGTAACATGTCACCGTGGCTTTTGTGAGTGACAACAAAAAATCATGACAGAATAATACTCACCTATTACAAGTCATGTGATCGCACCCTGAAATCCTTTCAATGTAAAATTTACATTTAGGACACTTTCTTGCATTTGCTGTTACTCTCCCTTTACTTTTCGCCCAAGATTTCAAAGCTTTTTTACCACTTCCTTTCGCTATGTCCTTCTGAAATTGTTTACAGGTCATATTGGCATGCCATGGTGCATGGCATTGTACACACCAATGTAAATTACATCCTTTACATTGCACCTTCTTCGGTATTGGATTTTGCATAAAGTGACTAACTTTACTGCATCCTGGACATGTTTTTATCCTGGGATTATTTTCAGTCTCTACCCTGTTCTTTATATATATTGTGTATGCATGCTCAGTTGCCAACTTTTTTACTCCTACATCCGTTAGGACGCGGGTACAGGATTCCCCTGGGCAATATATGACCGTAAATCCGTCAAATATTTTCGCATTCAAATACTTTTCACAACAACTGTTGCAAAAGCATTCATAACAAACAGGACAGTGCTGAAAATCCTGTTCTTCAGGTTCTGATTGTTCGGACCTTGATTCTTGGTTTTGACTATGACGAACTGGAACAGTTGCGTAGCATATTGCGCATCCAGTAGTCGACATTCCGTCGAAGTCGAACATTTGCCAATCCTCAACCGAGGGCAGGCTTTCTTCGGAATACTCACTATAGGTTATTTGTACCACATCTGGTGATACTTCCAGCACTGAAGCTTCTGGAGTTGTGTTTGCTTCTGCCTCCTTCGAAAATGATGGATCCTCATGGATATGGATGACGCTTTTATCTAGGCCTGACATTTCTTCCTCTTTCGTATCATCTACTGTAATTTCTAACTCCGCTGTCACATCATCTTCTTGCTGTACGTTGAGGCCACCATCTTCAGGTAATACGTTATCATCGGCCGCATTGGCGTAGCAACTATCTGGCGGCATGCAGGTTAATAGTTCTTTAGTTGCTATCGAACATTGATCACTCTTAAATCCACTGCAGGTACTGCAAGTCGAATCCAGCCCAGTTACGTTGTCCTCAGAACAACCTACTCCACTCGAAGCACGTTGTAACTCCAAATTTCTCGACTCTGTTTTCAGATCTTCGCTTTCTGGAGATATTTTTAAGCAGCAAGTCTCCTGCTGGCAAGTTACTGAATATCCATCACCATTGTCGACAGTAGTACCTTGTTGGTGTGTTTCGTGTAACTGGCTCTGCGACAGGCTCGATGAACGATGAAAAATACCTTTCAACGATTTCGTCTTGATGCCTATGATGTTTTCTTCCTGGTCACTGGCAGTACGGCGATCTTCTGGAGCCGACTTGCTCCGTTTAACCTTCATGATAGCAAATAGATTCAAGACACCTGCTCTCCACAAAGAAACAAACAAACCTTCCCCTAGGATTCAACCTGCAGTATCCTAATCCATACACTCAACTAACACGTCGTCCAAAACAACTGCAATAGTTGGCAATAATCGATTATGTTGGCCCTGATGATGTTGTTTCGTCTTCCTCATTTATATACCAGTTTCATAAACGCTTTTTTTGTCTTGATGATGAGGCTAGGTTCCGGGTCCATGAAGTAGCTAACGTCAGCCATTTTGGCTGATTGCAAGTTTACGATGACGTCATTTCACTGCAATGTTTTGTTTTCCATCACTTTGAGCACGTTTGACTTATAGCGAGATTATATCCAAGATCTATGTTCAAGTCGGTCAAAGATAAATTTGCGGAGTGAAAAAGAAGAGGCACTCTTTGTATTAGTTATCGACCGACCTTTTTTATGCCAAAGATCGTGGTGGCCAAAGGTCGTGAAAGCAGTTTAACAAACGACATTTTCCCACAGTTCACGCCTGCCATCAACAATTCCTTTCTGATCTTTTCTCTGGGGAGTGCAGACAGAGTAAAACCAGACAAGACATTTATATTTTTGCTACAATAGCGATAGATTTCCGCAGTTTCCTGATGTTTTCCAGGAAGGAAAGGAAAGGAAAAACAGAGCCATAGCCAGAGTTAGATATTGGGAGTGGCTGCTCTAAGCTTTTTTTTGGGGGGGAGGGGGATATTCTGTGTTTTGAGGGATGGCATTACAACTACCAATGTAGTGACGTCAACCGAAACAAATGACATCCCAAATTTCTGTCTTGATGGTAAGGGACCATGGTGTAATGACTAGCACATCACGTTGCAACTACGAAGGACGGGGTTCGATTCCTCGCTGTTCTATATTTTCACCATTGAGTTTTTCCTCCTATGTCAACAATCTCCCACATCACCATAAGGAAGCCTGAGCTATCTGAATCTTGGCAGGAGGCTTTGGGAGAAGACGATAAATTTAGAGGGGCTTAGCCCATAGCCCACCATGGTGTCAATCAGGAGACTGCAATTATGCCTTTCCCATTAATATTGTGATTTTCAGGGGGCAAATGTTTCCTGTGACACCCTCTACGGACACCTATGATACCCCAAACCAAACACCATGGTGTCAACCAGCAAGAAGGTTTTAGATAGCAAACTTTTGCGAGAGTAGAGCGATCAACATGAAATCCGAAGCGAGGGGGCGTACATGGTTAAAAAAGACTGGAGAATTTTGAAAAGAATACTAGAGAAATAAAAATATGTCACCACGGGGGATCGAACCGGTGACCCGCGCTTTCGCGGCGTGCGCTCTACCGATGTGGGCTACTGCTGCTACTGTTTATTTGCATAATGTAGACTTTAGTCATTGCAAACTTCAAATGTACAAAACGTCTTCAGTGACCCCTGTGCCATGAGGTGAACTGAAGAAATTTGTTCTACTTCTTTTGTCAATGATCAAATCTGATTTGGAAAATACTTAGTTCTGCGATTGTAGATCTGTCTTCTAAAATCTGATATTTCAGTTCCTTTTTTGGCCCAAGATTGTGGTTTACAATTCTCGTGTTCTTGCTGTGTTGATTCAGCACCAAGGTCTTCATCTCCTGCTTCCAATGTCAGTATTTGGAAGG
>JAAAKM020006971.1:142589402-142612195 GCA_010016025.2 Alatinidae sp. Z8VKAUB7J3 | reverse complement strand
ATGTTAAAATTGTCCACTAGATTTTGGGGAATCTCTCCATTGTGTTCGAGTTCATGTTTGAAAGCAGGAGACGCTTTTTTCCACTCTTTACTTAATGTGTAAATAAATCTTGTTTCTTTGTAATATAATTTCCTTGCGAATGCTGTCATAATGACTCCTAAATGCTGGAAAGAAATTATTGCCGTTATACTTCACATTCAATACACTGCATTTATATAGCACCTATTCTGTGTTTTCAAAGGCACTTTACAACTTCAAGTTATTCCACAGCCCAAGCCTGCTCTTAGCAATCTCTTATGCACTTCTTGGTGAGTGTAGACATATCACAGCCACACAAAGCCCTCATGTGTTTTTGCCAGCATGAACACTTCTCAATTTACTGCGTAATATGGTGAAGTATAAGTTCATATCTTTTTCAAAGAAATTACAGTATGATCAAAGTCCAAAGCTCTGAATTGCATCACCCTTGGATTATGAGACACATGCTGTAACCACTCAGCCCTACTGCCACCTACTTCACCTGTCAGTTTATTTGTGACACAATCACCTTTGTTAGTTAGAATTGTTAGAATGGAGGAGTAACATTTTATATTCTTGTTACCATAGGATACGGCTGGAGAAGAAAGATTTTCTGGACTATCAGCGTTCTATTGTCGGAGTGCAAATGCAGCAATAGTTGCTTACGACTTGAGCGATGCCAGCACGTTTGAATCAATTACTGACAGACACTGGCAGCTCTTAGAATCTGCAGCGGATCATTGTCTCATTGCAATTGTGGGTACAAAAAAGGACTTAGTAAAGGATGGGAGAAGGGCAGTGCCGCATCGAGATGTTTTAGCAAAAACAGAAGAAATGAACAAAAAATGGCAGTCTCTTAGACACCCTTCCAATGCACTTCCATACTTTGAAACAAGTGCAAAGACAGGCGAGAATATTCACCAAGTGTTTGAGTTTGTATTCGAAACCTTAGTGCCCAGGACTCCAAACGCCCAACAGCCGCCAACTCTGATTAGGGGAGTTGATTTAGATCAAGGGGATGGAAGAAAACGATCTTGCTGCAAGTGAAGATAGGATTTGAGTATTTGTTTATTGGTGCGGAAATATGATGTTGTAACGTTATCGATTACTTATTTGGTAAACATGTTTGTAATTGTGGGGTGTAGAGAGTAATATTTTGTTAATGGAAACCATTGGCAAGTTTTGTACTAAGTAAATTTTATAGATTATAATGAGACTTTTTGTAAAAGGTATTGCTAGAACTAAGTAGGCATGCGCCACTTCCGGTAGGGAATCTCAGATATGACTTCACAAGGACTGGAAAGAATGATACTTTTACACATGTACTTTGTAGTACTTTGCAAAGCATTCCATAGAGCAGCCCAAAATGAGAGACGGGAAGTGGATGTTGTCCCTGAACTACATTTTTGCACCTAATACATACTAGTAATACCGTTTTTTGGCTGTTACAATGCAATTTGTACGAGAGGCATCAAAATATAACACTATGTTGTCAACGGTGGTCTCTCAGAATGTATTTTCAACTTAAATATGCCCACGATTTAGAAGTCAATAAATCCCTGTTTTACCGAGAAATCATCATCATTAAGTGCCTTCTGCGGTCCGGAGGTTGGCTATCAAGTACTTCTATCTTTTTCTGTTTGATGTTTCTCGCTTGAACTCATTAAACTCCATCCCCGCCCAGTCTGGTATTTTCTGACTTCACTGTGCCCTCTGTCTTCCTCTTCTCTCTTCCTGCTCACCATTCCTTCTAGCAAGTTTCTGTGTAAACGGTTGTGTCTCATTACATGTCCAAATTAACTCAGTTTTCTTTTATGAACTGTAATAATTGATTCTCTTTGTACCGCAACTAACGCCGGGGCACGTTCGTTAGACATCCCTCATCATTCTACGTATTGTTCACGTTTCGAAAGCCTCAAGTCGTTTTTTATAGACCACACATAGCACTGACGTCGCCGCATTCTAGATTGCTAAGGCAGCTTATGACAACACAGCATAACTTTCGTACTGTTGAAAGCAGATCTTGCCTGTCCAATCCGAAGTCTAATTTCCTCATCACACCTGCCGTACTCTGTGACGAAAAATAAAAACCAGCAAATCTGCGACCAGCCCGAAGGCTGGAGGCGTTTAATGGGCGTTGCCAGGTAGCCAAGGAATAAGAAAGGAATTTATACCCAATCACGAACAGAGGAAAGGCAAAGGGGGGTGTTTGTAGTCCCGTTTTCTCCAGTAGAGTTAAAGGCGATAGGACAGCTAGTGACCGTGTATGAGATGGGTACCTAAAAGTTAAAAAAGTAATAAGTACGAAATCGATCCAGTGTAGACAAAGGGGCAGGTTAAAGATATCCGATACTAAAGGCTTAGCAGTACTGCGAACTGTCACAAAGACGTCCTCAATACCTCACTTCTGCAAATCGCAACACCTTCAGTACATTGCTCAAGTCACACTGGGAAATTCATAAATGCAAATACAGTTGATGTTGAGGACTGAAGGGAAAAGGCATTCACAAGAAATGTGAATCAAAAAAGGAAACCAGACATTCCTATCGAAAATTCAACTGCGACGAGCAATGCAAAATAAGACTGGGTTCAAGTCTCTTATGACGAGGACAAAGTCTCTTTTGGTGTCTAAGAGACGCTCTTTCACACTCTTTGAATTCCAACAATTCACGTAGCGTAATAATGATGATGGCGATGATGACAATTTATAGCAGGTTACTAATCCGAGAGGTTACTAACAATCTGGAAATCAATGTTAAACACACATTTATGAAACTTGTTACGTTTGTTAGACAAATAGTACAATTTTTTGTTATTCTGTATCTTTCTGCGTCACTTACTCACGAATCGTTAAAATAATGTACCAAAGTTCCATCGATAGATGATACTAAAAGCATGAAAATTCCATGGCAAGTACCAAGTTATTTAGTCAGGTTTTTGAATTGCGCAGCATAAAAATAGTATATATATTATTGAGTTTCTTAGCTCTACTTTATGGAGTAGTATTTTAGAGAACGCGCGGATGATTATCAAATAGTTTTCTGATCAAAGAATTTAAGAGTATATAATGATCTTTCCTACAGAGTAAAATTTGCAAAATAATATTTTTGAATTAAAAGGTCTGTGCTTGTGAAGAAGAAACCGGATATTAAGGAACACATGTGCAGAAATCATTTATAGATAAATGGAAATCATGCAAATCTTTCACTGCTAACTGTGTCCTAGCAGGCCAACAGTGTTTTAAAAAAGAGTGGTCGGGAAGCTTTGAGTTAGACAGAACCAACGAAATCGCCTTAGCCTGTTGGTATTGGTAACGGTGTTAAAGAAGGTGTTCCTGTGCTGAATTCTCGATGTTCTTTTGTTTCCAATCACGTTGACAGCAGTTCCTTCTCACGAGTGCAAAGAGAAGAAGAGCTTTGTAACACATCGTCATTCTGAGAATTGGCAGGCTTTCCTTTCTTTGCTTAATCACTGCAACGATTCATCTGTTATTATTTCAGTCCCCCGTAGGAAATGATTTATCACCTGATAGTTAAACGTCTTAGCTGAAATTTATACCATCATCGTTGTACCGTTACCCTATTCTGCTCGGGCTTTTTCACGCCCAATACTGCAAATGGGGAGGGGAAGGGGTCTCTTGGAGCCCCATGTAATTGCGCATCCTTAGCTATACAACCTCCAACGTTTGGCACTCTATAAGTAGTATCGTTGTTGCTATGAATGGATAAACTTTTCGTTTGTAAAGCGTACAGTATACAGAGTGAAATTCTTGCAAATAAATAGGACAAAAAGTTACATTCGGTATTTTCACGTCCGTATCTCATTTTTGTGATCTTCGACCCCCTTTCCCCTTTGGAGAAGTCGTACCGCGCACTTGGCTGGCGAGGAAAAGGTCGGAAGAAACGATTTTGAGGAACCGTATCTTCAAAATCCGAAATGAAAAATTTCGTGGTAAATGTGCCACTCCCTATCCCCTCCCAATTTCAACTGAACGAAAAAGAGGTTAATTAAACAGGAAGTCGAATTACTTAAAATTTGAGCAACAATGTCGATCGGGGCGACGCAGCAACACAATAACGAAGGAGCAACTTACCAACATCTTCCACCGAGGTAAGAAAAGACGTATATTGATAATGATTCCACAAAAATGGAGACCAGACCTTAACAAAGCTTATTTTAAAGCTGCCCACTTTGGTTCTTGTGTGAGTATTGTTACCAGTAGCAACTTGACGTGTTGTAATTCATATCATCATAATATTCAGAACACAGGTTCCTTGCCTTGTATAAATACCAAATGAGAAGATCAAGGGTAGGAGTATCTGCAAAAACCCGCCGTGCTCGTCAAATGATGCTTAAATTACGTTTGCAGAAATACTTCTGCATGAATACTGCGCATCTGCATGTTTGGCTGTACCCCAAACGGCGACGTCACTCGTTTAATTTGGTCTTTCTTGCCATGATAACAGAGAACGCTTTCTATAGAAACGTCGACAAAAGAAGACTATTAATTCTACCTGATTCGTTCACATTAAAAAGAAAGAAGGATGAGTTAGGCCTGCTTATTTGCCACTGAATTTGTCATCAGGCGAACATCTTAACAAACCGCTAATGGTCATTGTCATAGTAATTATGCCAATGAAGCGAGGACTAGATCTGGGCATAATGTGCTTTTAGAATAAACTCACCGCTTGGGAAGCGGAACACGGCAGAAGGAACCCAACGTGTTTTAAAGTTGTCAGTCCCAGGGTCTGCGACTCTTATCAAAACGGGAAATCAAACCTCTGTTCTGCTAACAGACGGTCTCTCCTCAGTGATTGGAGCGACATTTGCAAAGCCATATGTCACCAATAATACTCTTGATGGTGGAATCACCTTTTGTAGTGATCGGCTGTGTGAGGTTTAAGAACCTGTTGTGTGCACCCGATCAGTGCTGTCTTTGGCAGGAGAAACTAGAAGGTTTTTCCATTCGGAAATCAGATTTACTGCTTGTTTGTCTAAAGCCGTTATACCTTTGGAACTGAAAGTTACTTGATTGAATTATTGGAGTCGAGAAATAGTCCAGGATGCCGGACCCTCGCGGAGAGCAGTATATGTATTTTGACAAATCGCAGTAAGTTCATTACGAGTTTGGTAGGGTTTTGTGTGATTTATGCCCAAGATTTAACGTTGTAAATTGTCAAGTAAGTCGAAGCTTTAACTTAAGACTTATTGTTTCGAATACAATATGGAGTTGAAACCCTAAGCTGATTTGTTTCCATGCGTTGCTATCAGGAAGGGCCTACAGTTTAAAGTTGACAGCCGTTTAGTTTAGTTTCCTTGAAAAAGAAGAACAAGTAGTGAGTGGAAGTCTTCGTTATTACGACGCCTTTTGCTTCACAGAATTAAAAAGAAAATGATACGAGTGTGATTGTGCATTCAAGAAACTTTGATTTTCGTCTGTTGTGAAACGCTGGTTATAACAGGTTGCATTATGATGGCAGCAAATGTGAAGTTTCTGTGGTAGGAAATTAGTCTATCAACATCATAAGGGAGTGAACGTAGCGTTATGAGTTACGATCAGATCACGTTCGATTATTCTGGCAGGTACCTTAATCTCTTTGCTGTACGAAAACATTTGATGTATATATACATAGTAGGGAAGTCAACTGAATGAATGTAGAAACTGTATAAATAGAAACAGTGTTTAGATTACAGATTCTACTTTATCAAGATCCAATATTCTGTGCATAGAAAACTGTATTAAGATGTTTGTCGTTTTCTCCCAAAGCTTGCAGCTCATTTTCATTTTATACAGCTTTCAAGTGTCTGTTCATTTTATCAAAACATTTTCATTAACACTAATATCTGAATTCCATATATGTCTGATTTAAGGTCACTTGGTTTTGAAGTATTTAATGTTGATGGCATTATGTCGTTATTTTTTATTTACATATTTGCTACAGGAATTTTTTCAGTTGTTTCTTTGTATTTGAAGCTAAAAAATTCCACTCAGTGTTCATTAAATGCTGAGGATAGTGCCATCTGTTAGTTTTTATGGCTTGATGATATTATTTGATCGTTTTTTTCAACAAGTAGATTGTACGGTGTAAATTTATCGTGATTCCCTTACTTTGCTAGGGTTAAAGTCAAGTATTATATTCATGAACGGACATTTAAGGAAAGACTGAAAAACATCTTCATAAATAATCAAAAAACAAGTAAGTCAATGACATCATGTTTACATTTCTTCTAGAAAATATGTACGTTTCAATCTGCTGTGCTGTACCAATTGATTAAGTTAAGATATGCCTTTGTACCAACAGGAAATAAGATCTTAGGTTATCTACGAAGATCACATGGTTGCAGTTTGAGAGCACAGTTTATAATGCAAAACATAAAGCAATTTGCTCTGTATGGAAGACTTCACTAGTTTGAGCTTTTTTAAAAACAACTGTGTTTATGTGTTTTGTATATATACATTGTAATACATTCATATAAATTGATCCGTGTTTTAGTCCACTTACTCTATCTTATTGCCCATGTGATTATCTTTTTCATAACACGAAAAGACTCACTGCTTGTCTGCTTGTATTTGTTATTGTATGAACTGTTATTAGCAATTTACAATCAAGAGCCTCATGACATTGTCATCCGGTCAGAATTCATTAAAAATGGTTACGCAACAAATGACTTCCATAGAAGTTAAACTTTGCTCGTCAATATAGGTCTTTCACTGTCATGATTTTGCTACCAATTTCAATATTTCAAGATATAAAATTTCCACACCCCAAAAATTTTAAAAAATTTAAAATATCTACATGAACACTGTCTACCCCTCTATGATATCAACTTTACATTATTACAGCTCTACTTAGTTACCTAAATTGCTTCCTATAATCACTTTACTTTCTAATGCTTCTCTCTAGATAAGGTACTAAACCAAAACCAACTGTAAAGGAGCTGTACATTATTATGAAATACTCTAATAGAAATTTTTAGTATTGCAACAGTTGTATATATTACTACACAATTGAAATGATTCTGTACAGAATTGTTGGTTACTGGTCGTATGAGTAATATTCCAGTACATGGCTATTTAGCAGTAAACTGTTTTGGGGCCCACAGTGACATTTATGTAAGTGTTTATTTATTTTGGAGTATTTTAACATCGGACGTCACCTTGCTCAGTTGGTAGAGTGCATGCTGTGAAAGCATGGGTCATGGGTTCCATCATTCCCGGTGGTGACATATTTTCTATTTCTCTAGTTTTCTTTTCAAAAATACAATTCCCTGAAGTACACATAAACAGTATATAATATTTTCTCAATTGTAAGTATATGTGCTCTAAGAAGTAGAACAACAATATAACACATTTTTAAACAGATGAATTTAATTAACCCTATATTCATATGTATGATAAACTGATTTAATTATCCCTATAATTGAAGATAGTAAGGACAACATGACAGAAGTTCCAAAAGACTTTACCACTATAATGGTACCTAAATAAAATAGGTGAATTTCTGAATTGCAGTTCGGGAAATTAAGAGGCACTGAAATGATACTGAAGTCAAATGTTTTTGTAGCTATCATTTTAAATTTTTCCTTTTAAGTTTTTATTTGTTTTCAGTGATCAATATATGATTGTATTGCCTGCTTTCATAGACATAATACTTTATCATCTTGCATCTACATGAACTGTGTAAATGCATTACTCGGATCATCTAAAGAGGCTAACTGAAAACAAACATAGACTCAAAACCTGGCAAAAAAGGAATGTAAAGGATGTTTACACTTTTAACACTAGATTTGTGAGAGATGGGCAACTAGACATGTGAGTTGGCTTAGTAGGTGTTAGCTTAACACAGCTGTCATATTTAAAAACAAAGGAAGTCTGAAATATTGGAAAGAAGGAAACCAGGTTATTTGTTTTCAGAATGTGTAAATGACTTGTCAACCAAAACAGTACTAAGAACAATCTAAAAGGTTGTAAAGGTACAGATGTCAAAGCTTTGCCAAATTGTGCTAGTCCAGACAATATTAAAAATCTCATCTACAAAGCAACAAATTGTATAGCAGGTGTGATATTTATTCTTAAAATTACTGCCGTGGAAGGTTCTTGAATTAAGCATGGTGAAAAATCAACACTTGTAAATATATATGAATGTTGATACTTGTCTGCTTACTGTGAGCTGTTGAAAACTATTTTACTTCATTTGTATCAAGGATGGAATAAAGGCCGTGCTCCTGCTCAAGGCCGCCTGCGCCTGTCACGCCGGCATGGCGACCTTCGCCGAGGCGGGGGTCAGCGGTCCGGGCTGAGGTTCAATTCCTTCGGGCTAGGGATTTTGCGCCCAGCCCCAGCGCCGTGTTCGCTCCCTCCACCGGCAGGGCGGCCGGATCGCGCGGGCGCCATGTGCCTTGCTCCACGGTATTCAGAAAGCGCGCGACGAAGCTGTTGAACAGCGCCGGGTCCTCCAGGTTCAAGACATGGCCGGAGCCGGGCAGGACCGCGAGCTGGGCGGCGGGCATGGTCCGCTTCAAGAAGAGGTTCACGTCCAGGCAGGACTCGTCCTCGTCGCCGACCAGGAGCAACACCGGGACCCGGACCGCGCGCAGCGCGTCTTCGAAATCATAGAGCGACGGCCGTCCGGCCTGGACCCGGCGCAGGGTCCGGGCCGCGGCGGCGGTCGGATGTTCGGCGAGGTGGGCGACGAAGCGCCGCCAAGCCTCCGGGGCCTTGTTGAGCAGTTGAATCCGGGTCGGCCCACGGGCCATCTGCTCGGCCGGAAAGCGGCTTGCCCCTTCGATCAGATCCGCGGTGGCGCGGCATTCCGCGAGGAAGCTGTCCCGGCTCGACGGCAGCGAGCCCGAGCCGCCGCTCGCCGCGGTCACCGAGACGCATCTTTCCGGCGCGGTCATGGCCAGCTGCAGCGCCGTGTAGGCACCCATGCTTAGCCCGACCAGGTGCGCCCGCTCGATGCCCAGCTGATCGAGCACCGCCAGCGCGTCCCGGTTGGCGAAGGCCTGACCGTAGTCCGCCTCGTCTCGCGGCTGGTCGGATGGCGGATAGCCGCGGGCGGCGGCGCGGATGCAGCGATAGCGGTTCGCGAAGGCCTCGACCTGAGGCGCCCAGCTTCGATGGTCGCCGGCGAACTCGTGCAGGAACAGCAGCGCCGGTCCCTGGCCGTCTTCCTCGAAGTAAATCTTGATCCCATCGCTCTTGGCGAATGGCATGACGGTCACTCTCTATCGTCCACCGGCCAGCATAGCCACATTTCTCCGATTCGAGGTCCGGTGAACAAGATAGGCAGAAAATCTGAGATGCCGATGCCCGTTGCGGCCTCCGCTCGCCTGGCAAATGGATCCACAGATCACGCACGCCGATTGCGATCACTCGGTCGTTGGTCCTGGATAACCGTCACCCCGGACAAGCGGTGAAACCGCGCAGATCCGGGGTCCACGGCAAAGCCAGAACCCGCCTTCGAGATGGACCCCAGATCTGCGGCGCTACGCACCTAGTCCGGGGTGACTCTCCGATATCGGTTCGTTCCAAATTGGAACCTTACCGGCGCCTCACGGCTTGCCGAGGATTTCCGCCAGGTCCGGCTGTCCGGAGCGGTTTGCCGACAAGTCCAGGTCCGCTTCGATGTGGGCCAGGTGCGAGCGGATCAGCTGATCCGCGCCGGCCTGGTCGTGGCGGCGCAGGGCGCTCAGGATTTCCAGATGCTCGTGCTCCTCACAGCTGGAGACCCCCGACGTGCCGAACAGCCCGATGATCAGTGACGTCCGGGTCACCAGCTCGCGCACCATGCGGGTCAGCACCGCGTTGCCGGTGGCAGCCGCCAGCTTGACGTGGAACTCGCCCGAGAGGCGGATCAGGTCGCGCCGGTCCCGGCCCCGCTGCGCCTCCTGTTCCAACTGGATATGGCGCTCGAGCGTCCTCAGGTCATCGGCGTCGGCGGCCTTGGCCACTTGGCGCACGATGCTGGGCTCCAATGCCAGCCGGGCGTCGAAGACATCGCGCGCCTCTTGCCGGTCGGGCTGGGCCACGAAGGCACCGCGGTTGGACTGCAGCGCGACGATCCCCTGGCTGGCCAGCAACAGCAGCGCGCGCCGTACCCGCATGCGGCCGACGCCGAAGGTCTCGCAGAGCTTCGACTCGCTGAGCTTGGTGCGCGGCGGCAGCCGCTGCTCCATCACCGCGGCGTAGATTCGCTCGACGATCTGTTGCTCTTCCGGCGCGATTTCGGTGCCGCTGTCCGACACGATCCGATCTGCTGTTTCAGCCACCGGGCATTCCCTCTGTTAAGTCCGACACCGGGAGTAAGGCTGGCCGGACGGTCCGTCAATATGCGGCTATGTTATCTCAGATTGTTAACAATCACACGGAAATTTTGTTGACATATTTCCGTACGCTTCGTTTACTATGACTCCAGCCGGTCAACCGGGGCGCTGCACCCCAAGAGGCGCACCCCAGAAGGCGGCACCAAACGGGGAGTTGACGACATGAAAAGAAGAACCCTCTTGAAGACCGCGGCGCTGGTGGCGATTTCGTCCATGGCGCTCGCTTCGGGCGCCCAGGCGGCGAACGAAACCTTGAAAATCGGATTTGTCGGCGTCACCAGCGGACCGGCGGCGGCCTGGGGCATTTCCAACGTGCGCTCCATGCAGGCCCGCGCCGAGTGGCTGAACGAGATCGGCGGCGTGAAGATCGGCGACAAGACCTACGACATCGAAATCGTGACCTTCGATGACCAGAAGGATCCCAAGCGAGCGATAGCCGGCATGGAGAAGATGGCCCAGGAAGGGATCCACTACGTGGTCGGCCCCAATGTGGATGACGGCGCGGCGGCGGTACGTCCGGTGGCCGAGCAAAACGACATCATGTATTTCCCCTATGCCTTTCCCAAGGAGCTCTACAGCCCGCCGGCCTCCAACGCCGTCCTGGGCATGATCGCCAACTACCAGTCCGGACCGGCGATCTACAAGTATCTGCGCGACGAGAAGGGCGTGAAGACGGTCGCCTTCCTGGCGGCCAACGAGTCCGATCCGCTCAGCCAGCGTGACGGCGGCATCGCGGCGGCCAAGGCTCTGGGTCTGGAGGTGGTGGCCGACAAGGACACCTATCAGAACGACACCCGCGATTTCGTGCCGGTGCTGACGCCGGTGCTGCGCACTCGGCCGGATCTGCTGGTGCTCTCGGGCGTCGCGCCGGGCAATGCGCCGCTGATCATCCGCGCGGCGCGGGAGCTGGGCTACGAAGGGCTGATCTCCACCGAGACCGCGCAAGATGCGCAGGTGCTGGCCGAAGGCGCCGGTGACCTGGCCAACGGCTTCATCTCGGTCGGCGGCGCCTCGACGCCTGAGATTCGCTCCGCCGCCATGGAGGAGTTCATCGATCGCTATACCAAGATGTTCGGCGAGTACAACGACGAGTCCAACACCAAGGTCTATGCGCTGGAGTACATCCTGGAGACCATGAAGGCCAACCCCGCGGCCATCGAAGACGTGGCCGCCTTCAAGACCACCATGGACAGCTTCGAAGCGCCCAATCCCTACCTCAAGGGCGACAAGATGCTGAAGTACGTGGGCACCACCTCGTTCGGCCAGAAGCGCCAGGTCGCGGTGCCGATGGTGGTGAACGAGTACCAGGGCGGCGAGTTCAAGACCCTGTTCATCGCCGAAGTCGACTGACCTCCCTGTGACTGAGACGGGCCCGGTCGGAGGACCGGGCCCGTTTTCTCCGGGAAATCCTCATGGAACAAGTGCTCGCCAACGGGCTCTATCTCGGTGCCCAGTACGCGCTGATCGCGCTCGGGCTGACCTTGATCTTCGCCCTGATGAACGTGCTGAACTTCGCCCACGGTCAGATGTATGTGCTGGGCGGCTTCGTCACCTATACGGTCTACGGCCAGCTCGGCCTGCCCTTCGTGGTCGCTCTGGCCGCCTCGGCGCTGACGCTCGCGGTGGTCGGCGCCCTGATCGAGCGCTATCTGTTTCGCACCGTCATCAAGCGCTCCCTGCGCGAGGAAAGCACCATGCTGCTGGCCGCCGGGATCGCGTTCTTCCTGGATGCGGTGATCCTGCTCATCTTCGGCGAAAAGCAGCGCGGCGTGCCCAAGATCGTCGACGGGGTCTTCAACTGGGACTTCCGGCTGATCATGCCATACGACCGGATCCTGGTGGGGATCCTGGCGATCGCCGCGATCGCCGGCTTCGTGCTCTACATGCAGTATTCCAAGACCGGTCGGGCCATGCGGGCTTTGGCCCAGGACCGGGTTGCCGCTCAGCTCATGGGCGTCAATGTGGACCGCTACTCCATGATCGGCTTTGCCCTGGGCGCCCTGCTGGCGGGTGTGGTGGGCGGTCTGCTGGTGACCATCACCGGGGTGAACTCCGGCATCGGCGGGCCCATCTCCATCAAAGCCTTCATGATGGTCATGATCGGCGGGGCCGGTGTGATTTCCGGAGCGATCGCCGGCGGCTTCATCCTGGGCATGCTGGAGTCCGTGGGTCTTTCGGTCCTGCACGCCTATGGCGACATCACCTACCTGGTGATCTTCGCGTCCCTCATGGTGTTCCTGTCGATCCGCCCGCAGGGGCTGATGGGCAAGCCTTGGGGATGACCCCATGACGCGGACCCACAAGATCGGAGCGGTTGCGGTCTTTCTCTTCGCCGTGCTGGTGCTGGTGCCCTGGCTGATCGAGGTCAGCGGACGCTGGGACTTCTACTACACCCTGACTTCGGTCGCGCTGCTCTCCATCGCCAGCGCCGGCGTCTGGCTCACCTTCTACATCGGGCGGATCAACATCGGCCAGGGCGCCTACGCGCTCATGGGCGGCTACGTCTCGGCGATCCTGGTGGTCGACTACGGCGTCTCCTTCTGGCTCACCTTGCCGCTTGCCGGCCTCTTCTGCGCGGGCGCCAGCGTGCTGATCGGCCTGCCGATCCTGCGCTTGCGCGGGGTCTACTTCGCCATGATCACCCTGGTCCTGACCGAGGTCGCCCGACTGCTGGCGCTCGCCCTGCCGATCACCAACGGCGCCAAGGGCATGTCCAACATCCCGCTGCCCGGCGGAATCGAGATCCTCGGACTGACCTTGATCCCGGACTTCGACTCGCTGGAAAGCGTGAAACCGGCTTTCTATTACCTCTCGGTGATCACGATGATCGCCAGCTTCGCGGCGCTTTACCGTCTGATCAACTCGCGCCTCGGCCAGCTCTGCCGGTCGCTGCAGCAGAACGAGGAGCTGGCCTCCTCCATCGGCGTCAACATCGCCTATCTGCGGATCGTGGCCTACGGGATCTCCTCGTTCCTGGGCGGTCTCGGCGGCGCGATCTTCGTCACCATCTCCCAGTCGGTCTATCCTTCGAGCTTCGCGGTGCAGGATTCGATCAACTTCATGCTGAACTGCTTCCTGGGAGGGCTTGGCTACGTCTTTGGCCCGATGCTGGGTACCCTGGTGCTCTACTTCGGTTGGGACCTGCTGTTCCTGACCGGCAAATGGCAGCTCCTGATCTACTCCTCCATCCTGATCACCTTGATGGTGGTCCTGCCCAACGGCCTGCTCAGCATCCGGCTGCCGGGGCGCAAGGGTGGCGGGACATGAGCAAGATCCTGGAAGTCAAAGCCCTGACCAAGCGCTTCGGCGGCTTGACCGCCGTCAACGAGGTTTCCTTCGACGTCAACGAGCGCGAGATCCTCTCGGTGATCGGCCCCAACGGCGCCGGCAAGTCGACCCTCTTCAAGCTGATCGCCTCGTTCCTGCGCACTTCCGGCGGCGAGGTGCTGTTTCGCGGCGCCCGGATTTCCAACCTCACACCCCACGGCGTGGCTCAGCGCGGCGTGGTTCGGACCTTTCAGGAGACGACCATCTTTCGCGGCATGACGGTGCGCGAGAACGTCATCGTCGCCCATCACCTGCGCGCTTCGGCAAGCCTCTTCGGATACTTCATCGGCTCGCGCGCGGCCAAGGCCGACCGGGCGGCGTTCGGCCGCTCCGCCGACGAGATCCTCGACTTCCTGGGCCTGGGCGAGCTCAAAGGCGAGCTGGCCAGCAACTTGCCGCAGGGTCATCTGCGCGCGCTGGGCATCGCCATCGGCTTGGCGACCGACCCGGCCGTGCTGCTGCTCGACGAGCCCTTCGCCGGCATGAACCACGACGAGACCATGCGCACGGTCGAGATGGTCCGCAAGGTGCGCGAGCGCGGCGTCACCCTGCTGCTGACATGTATCGCGGCGTGGACCCTTTCATCCTGCGGCATTTCGCCGTGCTGGCAGTGATCATCGCGTTCCCGCCGATCGTGCTGTGGCTACCGTCGGTGCTGCTGGGCTTCGATTGATATCGGTTTCGGTTGTTCCGCTGCGCCGGGGCGATCAAACTGTAGGTTCGGATCAGGGAGAGGGACCGGGCATGTCGAACGACACCTTGAAACAGATGGCGCTGGACTATCATCGCAACCCGGTGCCCGGAAAGCTGTCGATCCTGCCTTCGAAACCGCTGGGCAATCAGCGCGATCTGGCACTGGCCTACTCCCCCGGGGTCGCTGCCGCCTGCGAGGCGATCGCCGAAGACCCGGCCGAAGTCGCGACATTGACGGCGCGGCAGAATCTGGTCGCTGTAATCACGAACGGAACGGCAGTTCTCGGCTTGGGTGCGATTGGCCCGCTCGCTTCGAAACCGGTGATGGAAGGCAAGGCCGTTCTGTTCAAGAAGTTCGCCGGGATCGACGTGTTCGACATCGAATTGGACGCGACGGACCCAGAGAAGATGGTCGACATCATCACCAGTCTGGAACCGACATTCGGGGCGATAAACCTGGAAGACATCAAGGCGCCCGAATGTTTCATCGTCGAGCAGCGCTGCCGAGAGCGGATGAACATACCGGTCTTTCACGACGATCAGCATGGGACGGCGATCGTTGCCGCTGCGGCGATCCTCAACGGGTTACGTCTGGTCGGCAAACGCTTCGCCGATATCAAGTTGGTGTCTACAGGCGGCGGCGCGGCAGGCATTGCGTGCCTGAACCTGTTGGTCGGCATGGGGGTGAAGCGCGAAAACGTCACGCTGGTCGACCGGCTCGGCGTCGTGCATGTCGGCCGCAATGAAGAGATGGATATCTACAAAGAGGCTTACGCACAGGACACCGAGGCGCGGACGCTGGACGATGTCATCGATGATGCGGACGTGTTCCTCGGTCTGTCGGCGCCCGGCATACTGACGGGCGAAATGGTCAAGCGGATGGCCGACAAGCCCTTGATCATGGCGCTCGCCAATCCAGAACCGGAGATCGAGCCGGCCGAAGCGCGGGCCGCTGCACCGGACGCCATCATCGCCACAGGTCGGTCGGATTTTCCGAATCAGGTCAACAATGTGCTGTGCTTCCCGTTCATTTTTCGCGGCGCGCTGGATGTGGGCGCCACGACGATCAACGAGGAGATGAAGCAGGCCGCGGTCAAGGCGATTGCTGATTTGGCGATGGCCGAAAGCTCTGAGGTGGTGGCTGTGGCCTATCAGGGCGAAGATCTCAAATTCGGCCCCGATTATGTCATACCGAAACCGTTCGATCTGCGCTTGATCGTCGAGATTGCGCCCGCAGTGGCGAAGGCCGCTATGGAGTCCGGCGTGGCGGCGCGGCCGATCGAAGATTTCGACGCGTATCGGAACCGGCTGGAGCGGTTCGTTTTTCGGTCCGGTATGCTGATGAAACCGGTGATCGAGCGGGCGCGGGCCGAACCGCAACGACTGGTTTACGCCGAGGGCGAGGATCTGCGTGTCCTGCGCGCGGCGCAGGTCGTTGTCGATGACGGCATTGCTAAGCCGATCCTGGTGGGGCGGCCTTCCGTCGTCGCCGACCGGATCGAGCGGCTAGGCTTGCGATTGCGCCAGGACAAGGATTTTGAACTCGTCAACCCGCAAAGCGATCCGCGCTACGAGTCCTATTGGACGGGATACCACGGAATCATGGAAAGGCACGGCGTGTCGCCGGATCTGGCGCGGACCATCATCCGCACCAACACCACGGTGATTGCCGCGATGATGCTGCGCCGTGGCGAGGCCGACGCGATGATCTGCGGGACCTATGGCAATTACGGCTGGCACTTGCGGCATGTCACGGATGTCATCGGCAAAGGAGAGGGCGTCCGCGACGTCTCCGCGCTGAGTCTGCTGATCCTGCCGAAGGGCACCTTCTTTCTGTGCGATACGCATGTGACGCCGAATCCGACGATGGAGGAAATCGTCGAAATGACCCTGCTCGGGGCGGAGACGGTGCAGCGGTTCGGTGAGACCCCGCGGGTCGCGCTGCTGTCCCATTCCAATTTCGGGACCGCGGACACCGACTCCGCAATCAAGATGCGCAAGGCGGTAGCCGTGTTGAAGGAGACCATCCCGGAACTGGAGGTCGAAGGCGAAATGCATGCCGATGCAGCCATCGATCCGGCGGTCCGGGAGCGTATCTTCCCGAATTCAAAGCTGAAAGGCCGTGCCAACTTGTTGGTCTTGCCAAACCTGGAAGCGGCCAACAATGCGTTTAACCTTTTGAAATCGATTGGCGATGGTTTGCCGGTCGGCCCGATCCTTGTCGGTGCTGCCGCACCGGCTCATATTCTGACGCCATCCGTTACAGCGCGCGGTATCGTCAATATGAGTGCGCTTGCCGTCGTCGACGCGCAGTCGCGCATGCGCGCGGCGCAATACGAACTCCTGGAAACCCAGCCATAGGGATTTGACACATGAAAGTTGGTACCTCCGTTCCGCTTCCCGCCTACACGACCGACCCTGCCTTCACCGCCAAGAAGGCGGAGGAGCTCGGCTTCGATTCGATCTGGTACGCAGAGCACCCGGCCGTGCCGGTGCACAGCGAAAGCCCGTTCCCGGCGACCGGTGGCGAGATCCCATGGACCTATTCCCACTTCACGGAACCCTATATCGCGCTGGCCCGGGCATCGGCGGTGACCAGTACGATCAAGCTCGGCACCGGTATCACCTTGGTGCCGGAGCGCCATCCGCTGCTCCTGGCCAAGGAGGTCGCGGCGCTCGACTTCTACAGCGGTGGGCGTTTCCAGTTCGGCATCGGTACCGGGTGGCTGAAGGAGGAGACGGAGATCTTCGGCGGCGACTTCCCGCGCCGCTGGACGCAGACCCGCGAGGCGCTCGACGTGATGAAGCTGTGCTGGACCGAGGAGGAAGCGGAATATCACGGCAAATATTACGACTTCCCGCCGGTCCGCTCCTTCCCGAAACCAGCGCAGAAACCCTATCCGCCGATCCTGATCGGCGGTATGGCGCCGAACGTGCTGAAGCGGATCGTCGCCCATGCCGATGGCTGGCTGCCGAACCGGGTCTCCGCGCAGGACATCGAGAACAGCCGCAAGGAACTCGCGACGCTGTGCGCCGAGGCGGGCCGCGATCCTGCCTCGATCCAGATCGTCATCTACGGCCAGGAACCGGACAGGGCGCATCTGCAGTCGCTGGTCGATGCCGGCGCCGACAGCGTTGTGGTCCGACCGGAATGGGTCGAGACCGAGGCCGAGATGGGGGCGCAGCTCGAACGGATGGCCGAAGCGGTCCTTTAGCTACTCGGCGGAAGCGGTCTTGCGGCGGTAGTGGCGCTTCGCCTTGGCGCGGTTGCCGCAGGCCTCCATCGAACACCAGGTGCGGCGGCGGTTCTTGCTCTCGTCGAGGAACATCCAGGCGCAATTGTCGCCGGGACAGATCTTCACGCGCTGGATTTCCGAGGCGCGGTTGAGCAGCGCCATGGCGGAAACCGCGACCGCCTGATCCAGGGTCAAGGACGGGCCCAAGGCGAGCCCCTTGCCGACTGCCGGCAGCATCGCCTGCGGCGGTAGCGATCCCAGCGCATCGTTCAGGAGGGTGATATCCGCAGCGGCGGGCGTCGCGTCGTCGAGGGTGGCGACGATCACGCGCCGCAGGGCATCGCGAAACGCCAGGATTTCGACGAGGCGGCCTTCCTGGCCCGCGACTCCTGCCAGTCCCGCTTCGTGGCACCAGGTCGCGACGTCCTCGTCGGTCTCCAGCTTCTCCTCGACCAACGCGCCGTCGGGCGACCAGTTGGCCGTGTTCACGAAGTCGAGGCAGGTGCGGCCGCCAATATGGCGGATGGGGCGATCACTGAGGCTCATGGGTACATTCTAACCGTTACAACGGTTGACAACAAATCGGATGATCCGCAATATAACTAGAACAATGGTTAGATAAATTGCGTAAGGAGACCAAGGATGTCCTACACGCTTTTCGGCTTTCCGCGTTCGGGGTCCTGCATCGTCGAGTTGGCGCTCGCCGAGATCGGCGCGGAGTACGAATTAATGGGGGTCGATCTTAAAACCGACGCGCAGCGCGAGGCCGGCTACGCCGCCGTCAATCCGCAGCGCAAGTTGCCGACCATCGTTTTCCCGGACGGCGAAACCATGACGGAATCGACGGCGATCATTCTGGTCCTTGACCGGCGCCATCCGGAGGCCGGGCTGCTGCCCGCGGTGGAGTCGCCGGACTACCTGCAGGCGCTGCGCTGGTTGACCTTCGTCGCGACCGAAATCTATCCGATCGTCGAGATTAACGACTATCCGGAACGCTTCACCGCCGATCCGAAGAGCGACCCCTCGGCGATGCGGGAGAACGCCCGACGCCTCTGGCGCGACCGGTGGCGTCTCGTCGAGGGAAACGTCGCCGGCGATCCCTATCTGCTGCCCAGCGGTTGCTCTTTGGCCGATTTCTACATCGCCGTCGTCAGCCGCTGGGCGCAGCAGGATGACTGGCGCCCGACGCATATTCCCAAGGTGGACCGGATTGCGGAAGCGGTCTCGCAGCGCGCGGCCTGCGCGCCGGTCTGGAAACGGAACTTCGGTTAGCGACCTCTCTTCGCTGTGATCCCGCATCACTGTCGTTCCGTGCCAAATCAAGATTTGGAGGAAAGCCGCGTCCGGGATGACAACAGAATTGGCCGTTTTCGTACGGTTCTAATCGGTCTCCAGGATCAGGTTGCCGTAGCGGTCGCAGGTGACCCGCTGGTCCGGGTGGATCAGCGACGTCGAATCGAGCTGCACGACAAGCGCCGGTCCCGCGAAGGTGACGCTGGCCGATAATTTTGTCCGGTCATAGACAGGCACGGTCCGGGTCTCGTCCGCGAAATGGATCGGCAACCGGTCGACGATTGCCGCGTCCAAGCTGCCGCCGGTTGGGATTTCCGTCGGACTTGGCTGTGGCAGGCTGCCTTCCGCGGCGACCTGCAAGGTGACGATCTCCACCGGTGTATCGTGTTGGGCGAAGGTGTAGAGCCGCTCATGCAGCGCGTGGAAGGCCTGCAAGGTGGCCTGGGTCGTCTCCGGCGTGACCGTGTCGCCCTCCCAGGGAAGGGTCAGTTCGAACCCTTGATGTCGGTAGCGCAGACTCGCCGATCGGGTCAGTTGGCGAGCGGCGGCCGGGACCCGCTCGCGGTCGAACCAGGCCGTCGCCTCACTCTCCAACTCGTCGAAGGTTTGCGCCATGCGGGCATGGTCGTAATCCGGCGGGCCCTCAAGACAGGTGCGCGCGTAATCGGCGCGGAACTGCGAGACCAGTAGGCCCATCGCCGACAAGACGCCGGGCGCCGGCGGGATGATTACGGTCTTCGCGCCAAGCAATTTGGCGAGCGACCCGCCATGCAACGGTCCCGCGCCGCCGAAGGCGACGAGCGCGAAATCGCGCGGGTCATGCCCGCGTTCGACCGAGATGACGCGGATCGCGCCGACCATGTCGTTGTCGCCGATCGACAGGATGCCGCGCGCGGCTTCCTCGGTGCTGAGGCCAAGCGGTTGCGCGACCTTGCGCTCGATCGCGGTGCGCGCGGCGTCCACGTCCAACGTCATGGTGCCGCCCAGCAAGTAGGGGGGCAGATGGCCGAGGGTGAGGTGGGCGTCGGTGACCGTCGGTTCCTCGCCGCCGCGGCCGTAGCAGGCCGGCCCGGGGGTGGCGCCGGCACTGCGCGGGCCGACCGTCAGTGCGCCGATATCCGAAATTCCGGCGATCGAGCCGCCGCCGGTGCCGACCGTGTTGATGTCGAGCATGGGGAAGCTGAGCGGCCAGTCGCCGACCCTGCCATTGTTGGTAAGCTCGTACTGGCCGTCCTTGATCAGGCAGATATCGGCCGAGGTGCCGCCGATATCGATGCCGATGACGTCCTGGTATCCGGCCGCCGCGCCAACGAACCGCGCGCCGACTTTGGTACTCCAAACATTCTGGTCATCATTCAACAGTTATACCTCTAAAAGGCAACACACGTTTGTAGTTGAAAAGTTTCGTCGAGTGACTATCTATAAAAAGCTTCCTAATCTCTAATAGGAAAACAAAAAAGTGATTGTAATTTGATTTCTAGTTAGATGCTATAACCTAAGGTTCTGATGCGTAGTCATATAAAAGAGTTTTTTCTGTCTAAGCATATGCCGGAGTTGTCCAGATTTAGCTGGATTTTCTAATTATTAAAATATGTAATACCACTCATTGTTTTTTTGAAAAAGAGCATAGATTTTCAATGATGCCTTTGATAAATGCATCACAAGAACGTTTATTGGAATTGTTACTGTACTTAGGAAAATATAGGATATTGATTCTGAACTGTATATACTGCAGTCAATAGCAATAAGCCGCAGTTATATAAGATGAGATGACTTGATCTGATTAGCAAATAAGGAATAAATTGTGTAATCACTAAGCAGAATCACCAGTAAGTGAGAGCTATGTTCTTGGACAAATTTCTCGCCGTGGTTCTCATCATACAATTTGAGAGTATGAGTGAATGGAGATGAGCAGTATATATTGAAAAACACAAGTAACTGATTCAATATATTTACTTGATCTATTATGTACTTTATATAGCTATTTGAAATAGCTTGGTATTCCACCTGAAATCATAAACAATCTTAGACCTGGCTCTATAACGGTTTAAAAAGGCTTCCTAAATTTAGCGCAAAATAATATAATGTAACATGGTAGGCAACTCATGGCCCGCCAAGTGATTTTATGCGGTCCGAGTTTACTAATCAGAGTTCACTGTAAAACAGGGCCAGATTTAGGGCAGGGCTCTAGGGGCCAGGAGCCTGGGGCCTGGGCCTCCCAACTGAGGGGGCCTGCCACCAATAAAAGGTTTGCTGTTTGAACTCAACGGGTATGACTAGTCTGAAAAAAATAAACAATGTTGTTTGTAGACAATAAGCGGCAACCATTAGTTACAGTTTTGGGCTTCGTAATCAAACAGAAAAATGCAGAACAGAAAGTTTCTTGCCTGTTATTGATCAGTTTATTGATTTTATCGACCAGTGTCTGAAAGCATTCACAGATAAATAAGCCAATTTAGCCTTTGCAGCAATTTGAAATAACTATCTTAAGATGTGATCTTGGCCGCAGCACAGCAAAAGTAAGACCACTACATTTGTTGATTAATGGTGTCAGTCCGTAGCATTTCTAAAGATCTTCACAGACGAGAAGATAAAATGTATCAGCGCCCATTCTTTTCCGTATAGACGTATCATAGATAAGGGTGTGCACGTTGCTTTCCCAAACAGTTAGATAGCTCTACGGATATACCTTGTTTTGATGGTATCAAACTGCAGCGGCGAGCGCTTCTTCTCAAGCTCAAATTAAGTGGAAACCGATTAGGAATATCCATAAAGCAAAAACGACTTGTAAATGTGGCTGATGATGAGCATCGATTTATATATATTGGGTGAGGTCGACATTAGTGGCAACATAAGCGACTTTGCTGCACGAATATCACAACAAGTATCAGGAATTTAATGGTTACAACGCAGCCCATTCTCTGGAATTTAGCACGCAAACTTGTTAGTTATAGCATACAATTTCATTAAATATTACGAAATCGTAAGTAAATTACCCCTCTGTGTAAATAAATTCCATAAATTTCCACCGTTTAGTATTTCCTACCTAAAATTGCCCAACAATAAAAGGCTTATTATTCTATAGTGTATGCAATAAAAGTTAAAAAACCTAAACGTACATAAATTGTCTGTCACTAAACGCGAGGAGTGTGACAGCTAATTTTGTACATTTGTTCCAGAGTTTATTAGCGTTGTGATCTCCACTGTACAAAGACATGACGAAATCTTGAAGAGAAGACGAAACGCCAAAATTGTAGATTCTTGGCGTCTTATCTTTAGTTTGTCGGCGATTTTTTACCACAATATTTATTATATATGTCCTATAGCTAAGGCATGGACAAAATAAATGGGTTGGATATCAGGGGAGCCATAGAAAGGGCTCAGAAAAGTAGCTGTGTCCTCTCTCTTCTAGAAACTTTCAAGATCGAGGCCTAAGCCTAAAAATGTGAATATATTTACCTTACAACATCTTACCTTATCAAGGCTTTGGCTGTGTGCTAAAAACGTCAAGCACATATACATACCACCAGACTAAATAATTGTAACAGAACCTGTCATACAACTGATTCTTTAAACCAATTTTCATTAAATTAAGTTAATTGTCAGTACAAGCATCGGAAATTCTTTAGACGTTAACTTTTGCAATATCAAAAACATTATAATAAAATTTCGAAAACTATTAAAGGGAGCTATCAGGGAAGCTTATAATTGGGTCTTTCTGATTTTATGACAAACATTTACTTTATTGCTGGCGCCAGGTAAACCTACGTTCAAACTGAGCAAAGATGTTAAATCACGAATTTATCAATATTGAATGTTTTTAACTTCTTGTGCGATTTCTTATAGCCAGAGAATTCTTTATTTTATCTGTTAATCCTCTGGTGCTAGGTGGAGTAATTC
>JAAAKM020006971.1:142563805-142581423 GCA_010016025.2 Alatinidae sp. Z8VKAUB7J3 | reverse complement strand
CAAAGAAAAAAAAAGAAAAAGAAGAAAAAAGAAAAAAAAGAAGGAAGGAAGGGAGAAGGGGGGGGGGGGGGAGGGGGGGGGGGGGTGGGGGGCGGGGGGGGGGGGGGGGGGGAGAATAGTCATCTATCCGTTGAAGAGGGAATGAGCTGGAAAACTTGAAAAGTACATTTATTTAGCAGTGATAACGAAAATTCATTTGTCACATCTGGAAATATTCTCCTCTTGTGCACTTTACATTACAAACAGAATTACTGCTAAATTTAAAGGGAGATCATTGGACAGAGCAACATCTAACACTCATAAGACTAAATTACCTTTAGCAATTTATCATTTCCTTACCTGATAGGGACATCTCGGTACTCTGGAGGCTTGTTGTCTGGAATTTAATTGTATAGCAACAAGTATATTAGGACAATAAAAGGGAAAGGATGCACAACAAAACAATGGCCAGAATCTCCACATCTGCAGAGAGAAGTACCTCAAAACAATCACAAATACACGGAAATAAGTAAAATGTAACTAATTCATAAATATTCAAATCATAATAATACTAAAACTTCTTACAAAACTTAAAGTTTATGCATAACGGTAAACAGAAAACTATCCTTTCTTGCGCATGCGCAGCGTTACCTTGCTATAATATGTCACGAACTACAAAGCTTAGATCTGCTGTGGTAAGCGTTTTTAAAGTTGTCTATATAAATTCATTGTGGTACAAAACGTGAAGACAGAAGCTAGTACATTATGATATCATATTTTTGAAATAAGTTTTGAATTTGTGATGAGTTACGGATTCATTTTGCTAAACGTTTTCGCCATACACTGATCACAGCATTCGTATGGAGCACTCACGAGTGGCAGAAAGGTGTCGCTCTCGTGAGTGTTATTTTCTACGACGTGTTTTGTCTTCATGCTTCCTGTAAATTCACCGTAAAAGCTTCCTCGTTTCACTCCATACGATTGTTGTGATCAGTGTATGGCGAAAACGTTTAACAAAGCGAATCCGTTACTCAACGCAATATTCAAATTTTGCACAAATAACCGACTTTTCAAATAATTTTTGATATTAGATTGTTCATTTCATTTTTGATAATTTTGAATTTGAATTGTGTGTTTATATATGTGATAAATAGATGCAAGGCCCTAAAATTAGGGATGCTTTTAAATATAATAATATAATATAATATAATAAATATAAATATAAATATAATAATAATTTAAATAAATTACAAAATAAACGAAAGGATGCAAAATTGTAAACTTAAAAAGTGTGCACTCTTACACTCCGAAAAGAGCTAGAAAGGTACCGGACCAATATACTTAGGGCATGTAGTGGAGCGTCGTACACTTTAAGATAGGTTCCATTTCTAGCGTCACTCATTTCCATCACGGGGAGGGGTGGGGGGGAGAGGGGATGATTGTGGCTTACTAATGCATTGTATAAACAGTTACCATCTGCCGTAACACCACAAAAAAACCAACAGGGCTTAGGGAATTTACATAAAGCTTAAGGACAACATTAAAACATAAATACATACCTGAAACATACAAACATACATACATGCATACATACATTCAGACATACAGATATACATACAGACATACATACATTTATACATACGTACAACATACATACATACATACAGGCAAGCAGGCAGGCAGACAGGCAGACAGACAGACAGACAGACAGACAGAAAAACATATATACAACGAACAGAAAACGTGGAGATTGCTCTGGCCGATAACATGCAATGGCACAAGATCTTACTCTGGTTTACGAACAATCACTAACTTGGGCTCTATCAGATATTGAAGGTTTCTCAGGAGTCTCAGTCGGTTGTATCTGAAAGAGATATAAATAAAGAAATATTTAATTCTCTCTTCCTTGAAAGATTTTCCAGAATCCGTAAAATGTTTTCAATCTCTCAATCAAAGACGCCTGATGAGTGGCGGTTCTATATTAAAACTACCCTAAATAAACAACCAAAGTAGCTAACAAATAAACAAAGGGCACCTTGAGCGTCCAACGGTTAGGCCCTTCAATTTAAGCTATCAGGCAAAGAAAAAGCCATGATAGCTTAACCACCCAGTAGGATCCCCTCTCACGGATCGTGGAAAAAATCTGTAATCAGTGAGAACAAATACTACACCCAGTTTTTGCTAAAAGGGAGAGAAGGTAAGACTGGCGTTACTACGGTCACCCTTTCTAGAGAAAGCACAAAATTCTTCCAAAATCTTTAACAAAAATCGCTGAATAAATTATGTTGGTAAACTGAAAATCTTTTTTACGTATTTCTACATACTTGTTTCTAAGTCAACTGTTCTCATTATTAAATAAGTCTCCCGGTTTCTTAGTTTTTGAATGTACTCATCTGAATGTGAAACTAACACTCTTAGACATTGTAAAGCTGAAACGGTGTAAAACGCGTCTGTCGTGTGACAATTTAATGTTTATCATAAAGTTTCTCAAAACCACACTTGATACAACATGCTACAGCAGAAACTAACTATATTTGGGTGCACTGGCGCCCAGACCTCTAGAGGTTGGCACGTCGTTTGCCTTGTGAGTGAGAGATGCCAGAGATGCAATCGACGTTTTACATGTTGACCTTATGTTAGCATAGTAATTGTAAGGGGACTATGATGTTAATTACACGCCTTTTATTGCTCCCAGTCCTCGTAAAAGAGATTGCGTGAATAATTGCAATGGATCCAATGTTCTCTCTGATTTGCTTCTTGCTATGCACGTATACGAAACTGACCCTCATAATATTTTTGAAATGTCATTGATCCACAAATAGCTGAAAGATGGCAAACTATCTCTACGGCAAGGCCCATTTGCGAATGCCATTATTATTTTCATAAAGATGAATGGCATACTCGTTATTTCCAGTTGGTAAAAAACACTAAAAAGAGTCGGTCACTGTGATCCTTGCCCCATAAACATCCTCAATTTCAACAGTTTCACATTTTAGTCCGGTTCGAGGTAGTGTAAATTACTGTGGATGATAGTTGCATCACATAAAGTTCTCAATTTTTTAACTCCAGATGCACTTCATGGACATATATATTTGGCCATGCTTCTCAGGTATGTGTAGAGAGATATTTTTCCATGAAAACTCAAAAATCTTCGATTTTTCGATTTTTGAATTTTTGCCATTTTAAACACCCTACAAACTTCTAACACCATTTAATATAACCAGATTTTAGGTATTTTGATAGACCTCCAAGAATAATATGAGCATGGTCCTTGTAGGAGTTTTTGGTAACGGGTAGATGAAAATGTCAATATCTTTAGGCAACGCTGAAAAGAAATGGAAATTTTGTGATTTTGCAGGATGTATATTTGCCAAAATACCTAGGCTGCCCACATTTTTTTACTTTTTTTCATAACAACTCACAGAGTACTTTTAACCTATTTAGAATAAAGGAGTTGTACACAATTAAAAATTTTACTTTAGGGCCCCTAAAATTCTGATCTCCTTAAAGATCGTGAATTGCCACCATTTTGAGAATATTTCAATAAAATTGATAGGTTGCAGCTCTAAAGCTAACATTTTAAGAATGAACTTTAATTATAGATAAAAATTAATGGTGAAAATTTAAAGGAAATCTGACGACCCTCACGACGGACCCTCGGAGACATTGGCTGGAATGCCACCTCTTCGGTTCCATATCTACCGCAAGAAATATGGAGTGTGGCATCAACAGCGTACATGCTTTCATCCCTACTACCCCCATCTAAATGCCCCATCTTATCGCTAAATACCCACAAATGCCCTTGTTATTAAGTAATCCGAGCCTACTTCCCTATATATAGTAAATACATGACACTTTATACAACAAGATGTCCCGTGATTGACCCGCAAAAATTGGGAGTAACCACACTACGAAAGATACGGGTCTGTTGTTCGCAAATGGTTGAGATCGATGCAGTAAACCGTTGATTTTGGAAAGAATGTATTAGAGATCACAAGGACCGGCCAAAAAGGCTCAGCACACAAGCAAGTAAGTGAGTAAGCAAGCCCTTTTCCTAGAATGTACTTGGTGCTCTTTCTTGATACTGATGTAGGGTGCCTTTTACGAACCTGCATTAATTTTCCATTTACAAACAAGAAAAACATTATCCTTTTCTGTAGCATGAACTGCCCATTCCCTACACCTAATTTTTGCAAAAAGGGCGAGAAGGTAAGACTGGCGGTAAAATGGTCGCCCTTTCTAGAGGAAGAACAAAATGCTTCCAAAATCTTCAACAAATATCGCTGAGTGCATTATGTTGGTAAACAGAAAACCTTTTTTCACGTGTTTCTACATACTTGTTTCTAAGTTAATTGTTCTCATTATTAAACGAGTCTCCCGGTTTCTATGTTTTTAATGTACTCATCTGAATGTGAAACCAACACTCTCAGAAGTGTCCATTCCCTACAACTAATTGTAATCCATGTCCTTCTTATATGTGCACACCGTGCCACTTACTTTAAGCGCTCTTTTTATATATTCCTGGCGTTTTCATTTCCCAATGCAAAGTTCGATGCCCTATTCCTCTAGTAAGTGTCCTCTTCTTCAACGAGAGATAATGTTAAGCGTACATATCTTTGTTCTGAAACATCTATTTAAACCATCTTAGCCTGCTCATAAAAATATAGTTGTAGCTAACTCTGTCACGCCATTTCAATTAAGGTACAAATATCCTTCTACAGCATGCAGTGCCCCTGTGCAAAGATGGATATAGAAACAAGTGCATTTTTCATATGTACCTTCAGAGGCATTTTCCTAATACTGGCAAAGATGCCCTACTTTTATAACATTAAGTGCCTTGCATCTAAAGGAAAAGAGACCAGCGGGGTCCCTTTCATCTCTTCCACTTTTGCCAGCTGTGCTTTGGATATAGTCTTCTGTATGCCTCTTTCCTGAATAGATATGTTTACATGTTTCTCTCTATTAGGCTACAGTGCATCTTCGATTACTCAAACGTTGACTTTCCAGATGCTTAAATTTGGGGCTTCCTTGGTACTATATAAAATTCTCAATCAACGGAATGAAAAATCCGTCGCTTTGATTTATTGACTGGCATTTTCATAAATTCCAATAGATAAATGATAAACTTACCTGTTACAAGAATAGCTAAATTGTCACTTTCACTAACAGCCAGCGAAGATGACCGTACTTTCACTTGGCCTCTAATTCTCAGCAATGTAGGGTATCTAATCAATGACACCAGGTCTTCACTTCCAGAAGACGAGTCTAGGTCATCGTTTGAATTGTCAAGTGATTGATACGACGTAGAACCTAGAACAAAGGAGATTTTTCAATTAAAGAAAGCGCAAACACCAGAATCCGAGCCACGGAACTAGTAGAAATGCGATAAGATCAAAGATGACATAGCGAGGCTGCTGATATTCAGGGAATAAGAAGAATTTGCTTTGTCCTGTTTTCACAACGTTTGCGCATGGTTCAGCAACATCTGTCCTGGGAGTCCGAAATATTTATACCGGGTCCAGCATCAATTGCTAATATGTCGGTGAATCCAAAGCTATAACGGCCTTGGTTACAGGGTAGTAACGACACGCTCAGCACAGTATTTTCTACGATTTGTTAATGACATTTCCACAAGTAGAGACACAACAATGCATAGATATAATTGGGGAAACCATAGTAACACTATGCGCAGTACAAATAGCAATACAATTCCACCAGCGTAGCGCAAACCTACAGTGCTTAGCAACAACAAACAAGACAAAGTCAGCCAGAGGAAGGTAGCATTAATGGAGGTGCGTTGCTCTTGGACATCCCAGCAGCCCTTAATTTATTAGTTAGTCTCTTCGGTGTTTTTTCTGTGTATTTAGGGTAGTATCAGTGTTAGGCCCACGGCTCATCAGGGGACTGACTAATTGCCAGAGGAAGGTAAAACATCCGTTTAGGCCGTCCGAAGTAAAAGCGGACACTTAAACTGAAAAATTTGTATAGATACCGACTACAACACATCATCATCGTTCGCTTTCCACGTTAAAATAGATTGCATTCTAAAAGAAAATAAGCACCCCGACAATAGTAAATCTTTTTCTGCAATAATTGAGGGGTGGGGCCAAGTCTAGATCATAAATCCTCTTTTAAGGTAAAAGATATCTTCTCCTTGATTCCAAATATATATCAGGTCATATAATTCCCCTTTGCGGAGATCCAAATTTCGTTACAATCCCCTGATTCATTTTTGCATGAAAGTACATTCTTTCAAATTCGCAGATAATTCCAATCCCACACCCTTTCACTAACAACCTAAACTAATAGTACCTTACTCTATTACAATAGGAAGCCGGTACTAAATTATGTTTTGTTTGTTTTGCTTCCCCCAAATATTGTTTTTATTAAGGGAAGATAAACACTGGAAATGAAAATTGAATAGTAGCATCACGACCAAAATTTAATGTTGAAATGTAGATGAAATGTAAAGTAGCGACTTTTTTCTCGTGCTTTTTCACGCTTATAATGCGAACAAAAGTCATGCTGCCAGATATTACATATATAAAATTTAAGAAAGCATTCTTCTATGAGGATATTAGCGGATATTGACGCGTAGACTCAAGTATGTATTGATTGAGAATATGCTGGCTCTTCGCCATACTCTAAAAAAAGAGGCCATTAAAAAAGACAAAAACAACGCCTACCACTCTTTCATGAAAGGATAGGTTCGTAAATTGTTAAGGGCAGCACCGTCAATTCTAACTAATGGCATAGGCTATTTTGCTCCACATAGCATCACCAGGTAACGTAATGCAGCCTCTTTACTTCTTACTTATCAACATCGACTGAGTCAGATCTAAGCGCTTTGGGTGCTAAAAATTTGGGTCTTACATGTTTTATTTTCTCTTAGTACCGAAGCTCTCGGGAAGTTTTCCATATTTCAAATAACTATTCATAAACTAGAGGGTGCAAACCACTGCAGTGCGTGGGCAAAGTTCTACATAACAAAAATAGTTCTGTACTTTCAAGGAATGGGAGACTATTGTTTTTCTTTAAAGGTTGAATTTCTTTAAAGGATCTTAACTACAGAGGATAAATAAAACGCACAGAGTTAGTTTGACAGGGGGAAGGGGGGTTCCAATAATTGCTGGGTACCATATCATAGACCTATTTAGGGAACGGGGTAGCAATTCAAAGTCGTGTTTGAATTAAAATATCAGTCCAGTTGCGTTACCTAAGACACGCTGGAACTCATTGCCGGCAGGCCTAGGAGCGATGCTGGCAAATAAGGCACAGGAAATTGGAGTATATACAATTTTCAGGTAGTTTAAGAAAATATCGACTTATCGACTAATCAATAAGGTGTGGGCCGAGAATGTTTCTGGAGAAGCACGGCTATGTTTCTCTTAACTAAAGACCTTTTCAACTGTCGGAAAATGAAACTATAACCAATATATCAAACGTCGCTTCTTTCTACAAAGCTGGTAACAAAGCCTATTGTTCTGACGATGAGTCAGCTGGGTTCGCTTCTGGGTTCAGGTTTTCAGCTGGGTCCAGCTGGGTTTCTGCTGGGTTCAGATGGGTTCAACTGGGTTTAACTTTTATAAATTACGTCATTCTGCTTATACATGCTTATCATGGAACATTCTAGAAGTTTACAGAATAACATGGAATATCAGAGAAGGTTATGGAATATTCTAGAATATACAAGAATGAACTAGATTATTCTATTATCAGCATAGTCACTATTCTAGAAGGTTCTGCAAGGTTATAGAATATTGTGGAATGTTCTGGAAATATTGAGAATGATCTCGAATCATCTGATAATATGACAGCCTAATTTTTCTGATTATAGAAGACCAGGCACCGTGAATCGAAACGTGAATTGAAAATTATCGTTTGATCCACTGCTCATCAGGGTATTTTATTCAGAGATTGCAAGTCCGTCAAGTGATACCAAAGCAAAGTATACAGTTTCTGGCCAAATACAGCACGGGGTAAGTAAATTTAAGAGTGAGGCTTTAATTTAAACAGTCCAACAAAAAAATCCACCTACATATACTAAATTTTCAACAGGTTACTTGTTGCAGAAGTATATGATGCTGCAAGTGAATCGGGAATTGAGATGATTACAGACCTGAGTCTAGCCAGATTATAAGAGAAGGTAAGGTATCATCCTGAACAATGAGATCTTGTATAGGCCTATATATATACTATTTTATACAACTACAAGGTACAAGAGAACATCTGGCTTGAGGTAGTTATAGGGGCTTCAAGTTAATACTTTTAAAAGTATTTGAGAGAAAAGGAAAGAAATAAATTTGATAAGTATTGATGAGATGTAGTTTGGTTTTATTCTTGATCAATGGACCACTGATGCTATTTTCATTCTGAGCCAAGGGAAATGTTATGTTAAAAGGAGCAAGCTGTACTTTGCATTTTTAGGTTTGAAGAAAGCCTTTGACAGACTTTGTGTAAATTAAGGGCTAGCCAATGGTTGGTAAATGTTGATCTTGAAAGTAATTTACTGAAATGTTCAAAGTTATGTAAGGACAAAGAGCACACTCAGTAAGATTTTGGTTTAAAAGTGTTGTCAAGTTAAGGACATGAAAGGAGGGTATGGGAAATAATTGAGTGAGAGTGAATATTACCAAATCACAACTGATGATGAATGCTTGCAATGTTGGATAGCCTCTGGAAAAAGGCAAGTTTCCTGTTAAGACTGCAGAAAGGGAGTTGGTACAAAAAAATATTTATTGTTGCTTGTTATCATTAGGTACAAAAAAGGTGCAGTGGAATCACAGTTAGGCTAAAAGATAACAACCAGTTCATATGCAAGAGGTGCACAATAGGAGTGCCTGCTACTGATTGTGACATTGATGCAGCATACTTGGATAGATACTTGGACATCAAACCAATTCATGTTGTTCAGAAGTTTTGCAAGCTTGGCAATACCATCACAGTACAAAGTGCTGGTGCTGGTGTAATAGCCAGAGTACGTTTAGAGAATGCTTTCCAAATGTTGCTAACCATTGGATCATTAGCATTGTTGACAAACGGTAGAGTTTATCAGGCCTGTATGCAAAGTGTTATGTTGGGAGTGAAACCTGACCCGTCAGAGCCTAAAACATGCAGCATATGGAGCAAAGTGATATGAAAATGATAAGATGGATGTGCAATGTAAGCCTTAAAGATAGACTATGATCTGCAATTGAGAGAGTCTGCAATCATCAGTTGGGGTTGCTCTTGCTGTGAAATATCACAATTATTGATAATATTAATGCTTAAATTTCTCTCATAGTTGTGGTTATTGTTCGTTGGGTTGATTCTCACCATTGTGAACTGTGGGTAAGGTGGGTATGAATGCAGGGAGTTGTTGCAAAATTGGTTTTCGGTAGACAATATGGAAATTGCATTCACAGTATTGCATTTTTATTAAACTTACTAAATTGCTCCACTCCAACTATTTGGACCATCCATAAAAATGTACTATGTTTTATTTATTTGTTCATTGATATGAATCTTGTAATCTTGTTTGTATAACAATTTGCCCTTGTCCATGCGTTTCACACACAATTTACCTTGTGATTTCCTTTTGTATTGCAGTAAATATAAATTTTCATGGCTTAACCTCTCCAAATTCAGAACCATTTCAGTGCCATTGATTGTATTAAGTAAGGGGTTTCATTATGTCAAAAGGAGAAGATTAAAACATACTCTGGAAATTACATGTAGGCCTATATATGTGTGAATGGCAGATCATCTGTCATTCACATTCTTAAAAAAGTACACAAGGTGGATACAAATAATTTTTGTTGACACAGAGCACTGGCTTTTTTGCTGTGCTGAATGTACCACCCTGAAGTTCCTGAACAAATTCTCTCAGTAGTTGAAGGATATATGGGGTTTTCAGGCAAATATCAAGGAATTCTCTACGAGTAGTCTCTTTCCTCTTTTTTTTGATAGAGTATTGGCTTCTTTGTTTCTAACTGTAGTTTCTGATTCTAGTGTGAAGATATTAAATTAGTTAATTGTTTCTTTTCATGTGTCAACATTTTCCTTCTGTCATATTTTAATGTATTTTGTTATGGTACATAGCCAATATCTGACTTTTTTAAAGGGAAGGGAGGGTAGGATTAACTCAAAAGTACTATTCCTTCATCTGTTCAACCCTCTAGAATACCACCCATTGGTGGCTTATGTACTGACAGTGTTGTACAACTTTCACCCATTTGCCATTACTAGTCTCCCCAAATCCATCTCTGCACCTTTTCTTCTGCATATCACTCCCTCTCCTTACTTCTGTTGGTGTCCATTATGTTATCCTCTTTTGCCTACTCTCTAGCTCAGAGTAATAGGGGTTGGCTTGAATAATGGGAGTGGATGGAAATTTACCTCTAAATTTCTTGTGCAAGGTAAATGAAAGGGATTGATGATATTTTTAAATAAAAAGTTTCTAAATGTAAAATGCTTCCCCTTTTCAACAGTTGTTTCCACAAGGGCTATAAAATTTTTGGAGTATAATGCTAAGTCACCAAGTAAGAGCTCAAGCAACTGATTACTTTTTTAAAAAATCAAGAAACATTTTGTTGCCTTTTGGGCAAAAAGAGGGTCAGGAGTACACCTCTCAATAGTAAAAATACATTTATGAGGTGATTCAGGTGTTTAAAAGCTATGTTTAAACTGGAAGGTGACATAAGTTTATTTCACATCTGTGCCTATTGCAGGCCTAATGTAAGTGCACAAGTACACCACCTCCATAGGAAACATACTTTTAGGAAGCAATTTAGGGGTTTGGGAGTTTGTAGGGGCACTGTTTCAATATATAAATAGATGCCTATATTAGCTGTTCAAATTTACATCAAGGAAAGTGGGCGCAATGCCTCTATTACCCCTCTGTATGCAATGGTTGTAACTCCAAGTAAGCCTATTTGATAAAAGAACCAATTGAAATATGCCCCAAATGCCATTTCTGTCGCTTTGTTTATATCTTTGGGTAGTGACTGAATGGTATGTAACCTTGCTTGCAGTATTTTGTTTAAATGTCAAACTATTTTTTTCTATTTTATTTTTAGTGACTTATATTGAAATGCTAACTGAAAAGGAGAAGAAGATCTTTAGCAAAATAATGGAAGGAATGGATTTTAGAGATGTCATTTCATTGACACGGATAGTATCTTTCAGGAGTGTTAGTGTTACAACTGCTGAAGGTAATCAGTTTTTTCCAGGAAGGAGAGGCTCCTATTTAATATCACTTTGCTTAAAATAGGAGATTGGCCAGGCTCTATCACTTTTCAAAATTTTTGTTTGCAGTTTGTACCCCTAACATTCTGACAGACGAAATTTCTAACTTTACCTTCATGAAAATATCTATCACTATATCAGGTGTTCTAGACCAACTCTAATGATCTGTCTGAGAATTGGTATTGTGGTAAGGAGACAAGTGCAACGCCAAACTCAATTTGTAACTGTTTTGTACCCAAACGAAAAAATTGCAATGAATGTGAAAATACCTTTGTAATATTAGGTATGTTCACAATATGCCATCAGGTGCATCAATATGCCATTATATTTTGGCCATATGAAAAGCAATATATGTAGTATGCAACTATGAATGAGAGGTGCTTCTTCTGGGTATTTGAAAATGGCTCATATCTAGCTTGTCCACCTGGCTGCCTAAATTGAGGGGCATCGCCCTTGGATGACCCTGCTACTTTTAATTTATTATTTAGCCTGACTGATTTTTTATGCCTTGGTTATGATACTGGGCATACTATACATGAGGGGTCGTTGATTGAGAGGCTGCTAAGAGCCTCTTAGCATTTCCGAGCAGAAGTTTAGGGTAGATTTTGGAAACCTTTACTGCATCTACTAATGTTTCCAAAATGTTACCGAATCGCGTAAACAATGTCAAGTCAACAGATCCCAAAACTGACTCTGCAACAGGACACCAGTTGATTGAAAACCTGTGAAAACGTCATGTGCTGACGTCTATCATAGGATTCCTTTAGGATATTAACGAGAGCCAGATCTCCTTTTCATCTTGCCACTTTAGAAGCCACATTTATCAAAACAAAGAAGCCAGTATTGTCAGCCACGGGAACTGAATAATATTAAATAATAAACCGGATTTAGCATCTTCACTGAAAATGTCATGCACATTTATAGCGGATACTATCGTATCATTTCAAAGACATACAATTTCCGTTTGTATTGACGATAGTCACGTAGTTTTATTATCCTAGTTAGTTGTCAACTACTCGAGTTAAAGTTTAGACGTGTTTTACCTTGGATCATTTTTAACTGTACATACTGGGTATATTAATCGATATGGCTTAGCTGAATATTCTTCGTCCTGGTTTTGTGTAGTCTTCGTCAGTACAATTCATTTGGTGAGTACGTTCCTTTTAAATTTCATTTTGTATGTTCCGTCGTGGCCATGTAGCTACATATCTTACAATATGATCCATGTCGATTGCCGGATCGACAGTACTCTGTCGACAAAAAGAACTTGTTTACAATTTATGCCTTTTTTCAATAACACGAGTGACACAAAAAGTGTCGCTCGTTATTTTCTAGAATCTTCTCGTTTCCTATAAATTCATCGTAACAGCTTTCTCATTTCACTCCATACGATTGCTGTGATCAGTGTACGGTGAAAACGTTTAGCAAAATGGATCCGTTACTCAACGCAAAATATTCAAGTTTTGTACTACAAACCACCTTTCTAATTTGAAGCTTCTTGACTCCCAAATATATAGTGCTTATATGTACCGTTTGTCACAAACTTTTGCATTTCCTATTAAATCTTCGTCATATTTACCTCTTATTTAGCACTAGCAATATTAAATCGATTTTGATATAATCACATCACCTTGCCTCTTATATCTTGTACTTTTAAATCCAGAGGCTGTAAATGCCATTGCAATGTATAGTCACTCGTTGGAGGAACTACTCCGTCGGCAAAAAGTCAGAAGGGAACTCCTCTTTCGGTATATGTGTAAGAAGGAGCCATCTTTACTTCGGACAATTGGAAAAGAACAGCTGATACAAAAAATATTATCACAGTTAAACTTTGAGGGAGAAAACCATGTGAGTATGTTGTTCGTCATTTATTACTTCCACCAGTAAGCTACTTTTTCAGCAAGTATTTTAAAGCGAGATTGGTTCTTGTGGCGGACTAAGACATCAAAGCAAGTTCTATACCAAAACACAAAAATAAGTCAGTATCTCTGAACATGTATGTCGACGGACAGACTGCACTACAAGCTAAAGTATTGGCCCATATCCACCCATAAGGCAACAGAGGAAGGGGGCTAAATGATGGGTTTAGAAAAGTGAGAGGGCCGTTGCCCATGTACCCCCCCCCCCCCCCCCCCGCCCCCCCACCCTCCCCCTCCCCCCCCTCCCCCCCGCTTTTCTCGCCCTTCCTATATATTTTATTATGTTATAAGACCTAGCCTTTGGCCCTAATATCGACTCTGATAAGTCCTTCCACATTTCAGAACGTCTCCAAATCTTGTTTTTCAATGCCTTCGGTGGTTACTCTTGAACTAATCTACCTCCACCTATTGTCGTGGAAATAAAAAAAACAAGACTAACTATTTAAACGTTTCTTGCTTTTCAAGAATGGAGCAAATATATCAAATAAGCCTTTTCCATGCCAAACGTTACGGCCTATTCCAATTTATCAGATCTGTTCAGAGGCTGTCTGCCAAGTCGTTTCTACAAATCATTCCGTTCAACACTACCATGTATAGTTAAGCAACTTACCTCCCAGCAATATTGCATCGTTCTGGAGTCCTGATTGATCCTTAATGATTGATGAGTTACCTCGTTGAAAGCCATAATGGATTACCATTCTGTTAAATTGACATTGTTTGTAAAGTGCGTGCACATCACTTGGGCTCAGTGCTTTTGCATAAATGTAAACTTCGTCCACGTAATGTATACTGTCGTCGCCGAAGCTTTTACCAATCCCGTTCACCAGCCAGTCTTGCATCAGTTTCTCGCCTTTTGTTTGTTGGGTCTCTTGGACCAAGTCTCCGTTAATATATACTCTTGATAAACCTTTGGAAAGAAAAAAGGTAGCTTACCTCGGAGGTGCTACTTTGCGACAGATTTTCATGACAGATAACATAGAACGTGCAAAAGTGTTCAACTTGCAAGACAATTTGAAAAAAGTTAAAGAACTATTTCTGTTGAATTTTTACATATATTTAAGGATCAACTTATCTAAATTAAGGCTTAGACGGAGGTTGAAAGGTATTTTCGGCATTAACAGTCAATATGCCAAAATAGATAACTTCTTCAGTCGCTTTGAGGCTGCAAGGGACTGAAGAAATACATGGCACTATTCACGAGGTCCTGAAGCTGCTTGAAATTACGTAGATGTAACAGGCACAAGAAGCGACGAACAGGGTATATATGAAGACTATTGGCAAACTAATGTTTCTTACTTAAAGGCTTTGGACTGCGGAACATGGATGACATATGACTTCTCTAAGTTTCTTTACTCAATACCCCGGAATCAGAGAAAGTTCTCTGATAATGTATACTTTATTAAATATATCATCGAAATCGTTGAAGATTAATTTCTTTGGAAGAACCTTCTTTTTTAGGGAAACAATGTAAGGCTGATAACCATGATGTGCATAACATTTTTATTTTTGTTAAAACCAGGAATCACATGAGACAATGTAAGAAGTCTGGTAACTATAGCTATACTCAGGTCAATCAAATCGGATTAAGCATTTTGGTTTGTAAGGGGTTAGCAATACAGCTCAAAATTAGACTAGCTTTACGAAAGCTCACTATCTGAACAGTAATTTACACCTATCTACTCATACCTGATTTCGAATCATATGTTCCAGCCACATGTGTCCAGACCTTCGCTGGGACAACTGTTCCTTGTGTACTTAAATAAAATGTCTTCCCTTGGTCTCCATTTGCAAACCAGTTAATGCTGCCACTCTTTTTCACCTTCACCCACATTCCGAGGGTTACTGCATCGTCTGGCTTTTTGGTAAACTCTTTTCCACTCCAAGAAACATCGCCTCCGTTAATCTCCACTGCCTTGCCACATGTTCCTGCACGTTTCAACAAGAAATCGTAATGACTAAATTTATTAAAGAGCAACTTCTTACTATATTGTCCTATCTAAGGCATGTATACAATTGCAGATTAAGGAGTTTTGTCAGTGAGGAGTCCGCAAGATAAAACTGGAAAGATATGAGTGCAGGACTCAAAACAATTGTGTTTACACATAAGATAAAAAGGTTATTTACATGTAATAATTTTAAAGCTTAATTCTTTGAATTGGCCTACCCTTTGTTGTGAATAGAACCCGATTTTGTTAGACCATTCTACATTAGCCGCTGACAGGTGAACTGAGCCTTTAGACTAACACCCTCGTCTTGAAAATTCTACCATTAGCTGAGTTTAAATGTAATTTTTAATAAAGCTTCCACATTGATACGGACGATTAAGCCGCCAAGTTATTTTAGTTTGACTAGTTTGTTAACCTATTGAGCCCACCAACAAAATTCACGACGATTGCACGATCTCGGTATGAAAATAGCTGTTGCATCGAGTCTCATAATATGACCTTATGGGTTTGCACCCGAACTTCTTTTAAACCTCTATTATCAAAAACAACCGTGAAAATCACGGAATCTGACCGTGACGGTGAGAATTGAATTACGTATTTTAACAAGTTCAGTAAAAATTACTTCGTATTTAGAAATTTACTATGTCAACTGTTTTAAGGTCTTAAAAATTGCTTTCAAAAACATATGCCAGTCTTGCACTGTGTGCAAGATAAACTCCAAATAAAAAACTGCTAACTAGCGTACGTAACATTAAGATAATAAACTATCGCTTCATTAACACCTTATCTTAAATTCTAACAAAGCTGCGAATTTCCCACTTTGATATTATCCTTTTGCAACTTTTCTTATGCACAAATCGGAAGTGTATTTTCTCAGGATGTTACTAGTTTTGGTAATAGACAAAGGTGCGCTTTTTGTGCTTTTGATAAATTTGCTATCCCTCGCCTACACGTTCTCTTTTGAAAGAACATTTGCTTACCGAGCTTCCTATTTGAGAGTTTGGCTCCTTTCAGCAAGACGCCTTTGTTTCCGTTCCCAGAATCGTCATCCACGACCGTTTCTGAAGCCATGGAATCAAAACTTAAATGCATTGATGCGCCTTCTGGAACTGTAATGAAAGTATGACAACATTAGAGATATATAACGAATCAAACAAGACAGCAAAATGTGATAACTTCTCAAGTAAAATTGAAAAGCATATTAAGGTGTAATGCAACATGGCGAACTCTTGAGCCTTTGGTTAAGTATATGTTTCCTGTATTTCAAGCTAGAAATTTTAGAATTCTCCATAACGAGACGTTGATAACAATGGTTTTCGAGACGTTAAAGTCAGCTTTTGCAAGAAACAATACGTTATCAATAGTTTAGATGGGGTGCTTAACAAAGTTACACCTTGTACCTTAGACATTCACTTACGACAGCGTTTTCTACATCTCCCTCTTACGGCAGATATGGGAAGGTGGAAAATTTGAAGGCGTGTTAACAACAAAATGTAACGACGTAGAACAAGGAAACCTAAAAACAGTGTATCTAATAAATTTTTTGGTCTCTCAGTTTGATTATGATTGCTCACTTTGAAATATGGAGACCATTAAGATGAATGCAAAGGGGATATTGTGAAAGGCATCGAAAAAGATGCGTAAAGTTATTTCATTATGGTTAACTCTTTCTATGTTGGAAGGGGTTATAGCAGCTATAGTGTTTGATGTTTTAAAAGGTTAGATCATTTAGATAATTTTTAAATCTGGAAAAATAAGTACAGCTCTTGTGTCTAACGAAGTAATTTTATGTAGATTTCCACAGCACATTTGACAGGTGTCCATGGTGCATCAGAGGAGCATTTCATCGTGATTGAAACTGCAGATGTATGCTGTATCAGCTGGGTCATTGTTATCATGATCATCATGATCATGATCATCATGATCATCATCATCATGATCATCATCATCATCATCATCATCATCATCATCATGACTATCATCATTTTTATCGTCATCGGCAACATCATTGCAAACTTTTTTCTATTGCAAACGTTATATAAAAGAAAGCCAAATAAAAATTCTCCTCAGTCAGAGAAAGAAGAAGTAGTAAACGTGATAATGGCGATTTAAGGTCTTGTCTGATGATGATTGAGATGACCTACAGTGTTTGATTATTGGGAGTGACACTAACCTAAGCCCTATATATCCGAAAGTGACCACAATAGAATTCGATTAAGCCTGAATCATAATATCCTTCTACGTCACTTTGAGTGAGTTAAGGGTAAAAAGTACAATAAACCACTTAACTCTTTAAGGATGGAAGCGATCGTAAAATTTTGGAACATACAATGTAACACTAATGTATTAAGTATATGTTTTCCACATTGACCTTGGGTTTCAAATTTTGTTTAAAATCTACTCTGTCAAAAAACTTCGTTTCCATCAAAGTCCATTACATTGCCAATCCAAACCCTTAGTATGATTAATGTAGTGGGTGTTTAATAGAGAAGGAGGTTTATTTCAATATTATAATCTGTAAAAGAATGGGGTCATGGGGTGTGGATGT
>JAAAKM020006971.1:142540522-142563705 GCA_010016025.2 Alatinidae sp. Z8VKAUB7J3 | reverse complement strand
AGTGGGTGTTTAATAGAGAAGGAGGTTTATTTCAATATTATAATCTGTAAAAGAATGGGGTCATGGGGTGTGGATGTAGTATTTATCATAAATCTTATGATTGTAACAAGTGAAATGCCAGGCGATATCTTATGATAAGCTTCCAGACCTCTCCTCTTCCAGACCTCTCCTGGAATAAGAGTTTCTAACCAACCAAGTTTGTATTTTCTATCAATGTACCTGCATGATGATAGAAGCAAAAAGATGAAAACCACAGTTTGGGTAGATACTTTACTTGATGGTATAGGGCTAGCACCTTTCAAGGGAGTCAGGACAGCAATGTTGTATGAGGATGGGGAGACAGGGATGATTCATAGTGAGTGAGCTATTGATCTACAGGGGTAGAAAGTGAAGTAAATGAGTAAGTTAGTATATAAATAACTAAGACGTATAATAATTTTTTTCAACAATAAGTAAAAATATAGCCTTCTAACTTGATTGCCATGCAATAGCGTAAGGAAGAGGGGGTTGGAGCATGATAGCATGCCGCCCTTTTGTACCTTGAACATTTAACTTAAAGGAAAATTGTAATAATTAGGTTTAAGAGCCCTTGATTATTGTACCGCATCGCAAGAAGGGTGTGCACAAATATATCTCATGTAACTCTGAAGCAGAAGGAGGAGTGAAATCTTTGTGTAATGGCAACAACTATTCTTTTCCAGGCTTATCAACTAGTCCCCACTAACGATCTGTTTTAAGTTCATAATAAAGAATTTGATACACTGAAATTAACTGCAAATCAACATTAAACAATAAAAATATGAAAACTATAAGTAACTAACTTCATTCTGTTTTTGTACTCTAATAATATCTCACGCATCTTAATGTCCATTAGATCTAAACAATGGTTTCAATTTAGAAATTAGTCCCCTGAATGTTATCATTATATCAGAACTCATTTAGGAAACAGTTTTATAAATTTTTGTCTGTCGTGAATCTCCAGTTGGCTGACCGCATTGTAATGCAAAGTACTTTGAGTTGGAACGGAAATTTCTTTGGAATAACCAATTTTGTTTTACATATGTCTTCCTCTGTGCCAGTAAGATGTGGCAAACAGGTTATGAAAATACGTTTACCTCCCTTTCCATATTTCTGGACTCAAGAAACAGTCGACACCTAGGTATGAAAGTCTACATACTGCTTAAGTATCTTGTTTTGATAGGTTATTATAATAATAGAGTAGTGTCTCTCTTGCATATATTTACTGACGTTCGTTTGCAACCGCACGCTGAGACCCAGAGGATAGACGTGCTAGCTTAGGAATTCTCCCTTTAACACTCAAGGCAAATGAATATTATCCAAATACCTTTAATACTTTAATGTCTGAACGTCATACTAATACTGAATAGAAAAGGAAATGAGGATCCTGACACATGCATACACTATAGGTCAATATTTTATGCTATGGCGCGAGTGGTCATAGAGCTGTATGTTGTTCGATAAAATATAAACTCGTCAAAATATTATGTCAAAACACTAATAATATGTGTTTCATATGTATATCCTATATAAAGTCTTATGATTATTGAAAGGTATTTTCTTCTGTTTTAACCTTTTTATAGAAAAGTTTTTAAAGTGTAGGTAATGGGTAAATTATCGCCAAGAGTAGAAACATATTTGACTTTCGTTGTCAATCAATACAAAGTAGAGGTGCTGGACTTTCGTAACTTGTTAAAGATCTGCTTTCCTAGACACGACGTCCCCCCAAAATGTGCTATGTGAAGACCACAGCCCCACAAAGCTGTGAGGGCTTGGGACGTAGGTTAATAATCTTTTATTAGTAATTTCATGTGTCAGTATTGCTACATAGTTCCATGATATCTAAGAATTTAACTGTTATCAGAGTGGGCGAAGAGCACCCATTACAACAATATCTGACATGTGAAATCCTTTCGCTGTTCTTGGTTATGTAATAATTGTTGCTACTAGGAGATGTTATGGCTACATTTACTTTCAAAGTGGCTCAAGAACGGGTCCTCAACCTTAACGTCTAATCAATTCAAGGTGTGAAATCCTGGTGTAAACTATTCAACTTCGCCGTACAAGAAGGCACATTGTCTGCTCAAGCGTACTGTATCTCGCTGAGCAACAGTGCTGTGATTATGAGGATTTGCGTGACATCTGAGGAAATTTAATAGTGTTACCCGTCCAAAAAACGTTTTAGAAGTGATCAGACCTTTCTCTGTCACTCGCCAATGAATTTGGTAAAATTGATCAACCTGCTTTGTAATAAACGTTATCGAGGTTGGAGGTCTATCACGTGACCACAGCCAAGTGCGTGGCTGGTTGCAGTATTGGGTGTTATAGCCAGCACATAACAAACTTCATGGCAGGGAGGTACTTTGTCAAAGCTTGAGTGGAATAGTAAACGAAATAGGCTGTTCGATGAGCACTTATAAACTGTTCCGCAAGTACTACGGGTTGCATAGTATACTGTAAATACAAAGAATCACTGGAAACATCGTGATTTATGCATAAACGGTGGTTGTTTTCGGTTCATCTATGAGATAAGTTGATGAGGTTGGATTAGCAGTTGAACAAACTACATCTTAAAGACATAAACTTTTGCGGAAACTTCTTTTCATAAATTTTGCCCGCCTTCATGGGTCAAAAACCCTACAAAAAGTAGATCTGGTGAGATAGCGAAAAAAAACACTGAGACATATTGGCCCTCTTTCTATATTATTTAAAAATCTTTCTTTCTTCTACCGTGTAGAATCTAAGACCTTGAACAAAAAATTTCCATATTCAGTTTTGCAACAGCGGAGAAACTATTAAAGTCTTGAAACCAATGAGCTAATGAAAGCAAAAATGGATGAAAAAGGTACATAATCATGAAGTCCAGTTTCTGCCATTATGTTGTTTTAACTCGCTGGTTTTGGAATCATTATAGGCCTACTTTTCATCTTCAACAGTCATCAAGTAACAAATAACTTTATTACTATGTATACAAACGCTCCTCATAGAGGAAATCCTTTCGTTCTTGCTTCTTTCTGTCAATATCTTCAGGCATTAAGCATTAAAAATAAAAATGTTTGCAATGTCAACAAATAGCTTATAAGAAAGTAATTAAAATGATCCGTCTTTACAGAAGGCATTAGACCTACATTTACAACAAACCCTTTAAGTTGTTTATATGTAAAAATTTAGGTTCTGCTTGTTCAGAACTCTCTCTTCTCCAGCAAAGTAGTGGCGGGACTTAGGATTATCGATTTAACAACCGAGTTGACGTTTGTAGGCATTTCATTTTAAATTTCACTTTAGTGCTTCATCGGGGGCAGTTTCACAGGGCCGTAGCCAGGGCTAGAAACTTTGAGGGGCTTTTTCGAACTTCGGGGGTGGCTAGTTTGAATTTTGGGGGCTAAAATTGAAACTGTTTAAGGAGAGCATAGAGATGCCGAATCTTGACAGGAGAATTAGTGATAGGACAGATAGAAAATTTAGGGGATCTAAGCTCTTCCGACACCCTTCCGTGGCTATGGACCAGCAATGATATGCACTAGCTTATACACTCAGTGGATATATGTCTCTCCAAGAGAAACATATTTACTTGGTATTGGTGAGGATATAAACCAGGGCCTCTCGTGCCATCAACATCTGCTCAATGAAAGGATACATTAGTTCTATGAGTGGTGAGCACTTATCGAAACAAACACTCGCTACTTGTTACGCTGTCGTCATTTGCAGATGTCTCGCCCCCTTCCTTTTTGATCTTTCTAAAGCAACAAGTGAATCCAGCATCAGTATTCTTGTCTCCTTTGTCAAGTGCAGAACACCACAAAAGACGACTCGCGGACTATGTAACTTTATCGTAAAAGGAGATCAAGTTTATGATGTTTTATTATTTTGCCGTACTGTTAAAGACATTTGGTGCTTAAGACAACATCACACTTTCCCGTTCCCATTCCCGCACTTCCCTACTAGAAGTGAAAGCTTTAAAACCGGGAAGCGCTCCCGAAACTGTTGTTATCTGAAAAGCATACACTTTGATACACCAAGATGGACTGCTAGGAATTTTTTACTGTGCAAACACATTTGCCACACTTTTAGGAGATAAAGTACTGCATCTACGGAATTATGTTTATAGTTGCAATCCAAGAACGTCTGCCCAAACTATGTTTATTTATTCTTATTCAATTGCCTGTGAAAAGTTCTAAATGTAATCGCCATTATTATCAAGGTTTTGCAATTTGACTTTGCTTCTTACGTACAACTGATTACGTTACGTACTCAGTTAGATTAGCACAAGAGATTCGCTAATTGGGCAGCACCCAGTGCGAGAGCGAAAGGAGCACCCTCCTTTTTACAGTACTATTCGCTTCGGCTCCCACGCTAGAAAACATGAGATGAAAGAAAAGCTTAGGAAGATTCGCGTACTAGCTTGGTACTTGAGTGCACATAGGGCTGTTATGTGGTATCTTTGGCCATTCCACTCTTGGCTACGCCCTCCTCATGATTACGAATCCGGCACTGATACTATAATTTCAATCAACTATTGCTGTTTGTGATCATGAAGTTATAATCTACTTGTATATTCTTCCATCACTACGCTCAACTTTCCTATTATACTTTGTATGAGATGCATTTAAAACTTAATATTTTTTACACCGATGATTTCACTTTGTGGGACAATAATGTAGCATGAAATTACATTCTTCTGAGAAAGGGAGAAAACTCTGCAACGAATATTCAAAGTTCTTGCTAATTAATTAAAACAAACCGTAGATACTACATTACATTTCCAGGTTCAAAAGCAGTTCGTGAAATGGTCTTTTGAACGTCATTAATTTGTTTGCATCATAATTAGATGTGCAGTCTGACGACATATCTTAAACACTACTTCGATGGAGCTGAAACTCGACGTATTATACAGTCTGAAATTATTTTGCCGAAGGCGATACATAATTTAATCTCGGCATTGTCTGATGGATCATTCTAGAAGAAGTTGCAAATTCCGGAGATTGGTCGACTGTCATCTGTCTGTAAGTAACATGCTTTGTAGTGTCACTTGTTCAATAGGAGGTAAACCGAGAGAATTATCTATCTTAATCTAGCTTTTATTCACCTTTTCTTGTTTTTTCCTTTTTGTCATACAATAGTTTGATTCATTAACATCGCTACATGATCACCCGGATGTACCTAAGAAACCATTTGGAGATTCATTGAAGATGGAAACACAGTAAAGCGACCAGCACGCCTACTATTTAATGGCAATGAGCTTCCGTTGAGAGCATAATACGTAGTAAGAAACCTGAAAGACTACTACAGGAAAGAACCTAGGTTAACAATGCTTCCAAATGGTTAAAATTATTGGCCTCAATATCGGACGCTGAGCATTGGGGAAGAAATAGTTTTCCCTATCCGTACAAGTAGATCTGTTTTCAGAAGCGGAGAGGTACAGAGGACTATACTCAAGTTAGAATCCTCTTGCAACACTAGGGTTCAAAAATCTTGTGAGGGAAAATTTAAGTGAGTTTTTCTGCACTTTTATACTACCCGTAAGTAGTATGCGGCATAACATTCAAATAAAAATTACAGTTAGGAGACTCAGGTATGCAAACATAGCACGTAGTTTTAATATTAGCAAAGAGACTTTTTTTCGTAAAACGAAAATTTTTTTTTTGAATTTTTTTTTCGTATAATATTAGCAAAGATATTTTTCTTCGTAAAACATCAACAATTTTGTTGGGATGTGACTTGTGCATATACCGTAATATATCATTGATATTTTTTAACAATTCCTGCCAACCTAGAATTGGCCTCCAACCTTATAAAGTAAATGAGACGTCAGGAACATAGTCCCAATTTAACTGACAAATTTCTGAACTTCTGAACACCAATATTGTTGCAATAGTTGACTAATAAAACAAAAATTAATACAACGACTGCTACACATGATTTCAACACCCGTCTTTAGATGCAAACAGTTCTTGTAAAGTTAATACGATCAACTTTTGTACCAATAATAACCTTGATAGGTCCTTTAAAAAACAATTTCTGTAACAGAAGAAGCTCTTAGGCACCGCTAAGTACCTATTGGCAAACTTATTTCTTTCTTTAATGACCAACTTTGACACCTTTGAGGCCAAAGGATAACTTCTTCCGTTGTCCAGGATAGTTTAACCAACATTTAGCAACTTGATAATCAATATTGTGTTTGACGCCCACCACACCCAAAGTCGACACGTCCCTGCCTTCACTGTGCAAGCAAAGATTAGTTTGGCTCTGTGATACAGGTACATTATGAATGAAAGGAGAATAGTCCACCGACAAGTTATCAAAGTAAAACGCCAAATATAGAAACTTTATTGACAACGTTTCGTCTAACAGACTTCTTCAGGTCACTACTGAAAACTGGCTAAAACGTTTTAGCCAGTTTTAGCCGTTTTAGTTTTAGCCAGTTTTCAGTAGTGATCTGAAACTTCAAATGAATAAAAAGAAAAATGTGAAGCTCTATATTTATTATGTAATTCGTGGGGATCTACTGAGGAAGCACAATGTACAGAAAACCACAATTAAGATCTTGTCATTGTTGGATACACCGAAAACCGTGGGACAGGATTCTTGTGAGATTCAGCAAAACCGGAAAACGTCTACTTAGATGTTGCTTTGGGGGAGCAGCTTTAATCTTGTATGACCTTTGGACATTCTATACCAGTGCAGTACGTGGCAACTCGTATGAAAAAGAACACAAAACAAGTAGGATGGCTCCTCAAAAGCACAGGCAGGCATTTGTAACATATATGTGAGCGCTATATATAGTTTGCCATGCAGCAGTGATCAAGATGCTTTGAAAGAGTATAAAACACTCAAAGAAGAGCGAAGCATCAGTCAAAAGTCATTAGATGAAAATATATGCACGCAGTAGTTACATTACCAAAGGGGGTTCTCTACCCGAATGCTTCAACGGTTTACTTTTCCTGTCCAGCGCCTGATAGTTTTGGTATCTTCTTAACGCCTTACCTCGCCTTGGATAAGTGAAAGAGCCATGGGGGTAGTTGAGGGTTACGGGTATTTACCTGCAGCATCTCTCAAGTGTAGTAGCTGCAATCGTTCCAAATGACACAGAAACTACTAGCAATGATCTATTTCTCTTACTAATCATTCACTCATGCATTATAAAACGTTGAATAAGTGAGCATTGCTCATCTTCTAATCTCGACAGAATGGCGTTGTGATAGCTGGGCCTCATAGTAACACAGGCCCAGTTTTATGCTCCCATTCTGTAATCAATTTTGACTTATGGAACCTCTAGAGTGAATTGAGTCACGGTTCAGGTTTGTCACTCTCTCTCAATGTGCCTAAAAGTTATATAGAGGGGTTAGATAACTCTAGTCTGCTCAACCACCTTTACTATGACTAATGGACTAAGTCAGTGGTTAGCAACATTCCCCTTTCCGCGACCCCCCCTCCCCTCCCGTGTAAGAAATATTACTTGTGGACCCCTTAGTGCTTGGAATAAAAAGCAGTGATCCACATTCCTAAGGGTTTGATACGGCATATCAATGATGACAATAACACTTGTATAGGTTTTGTTGCTTCTGTTTCGGAGATGATGCCCAACATAACCAGAAATAACCATCAGGGATTTTAGGTGGAATTTCTCTGTTCCCAGTTATTAATTTCTTACTTAATAGGTTACCATCATCATCATCATCATCATCATCATCATCATCATCATCATTATCATCATCATTATCATCATCATCATCATCATCACCATCATTATCATCATCATCATCATCATCGTCATCATCATTATCATTACCATCATCCTTATCAAACTTATCCTGAGTACTATCATTATTGTGGACATCAATTCCGGCTTAACTGAGGTAGATTCCATAAACTTTCCCCTGCTATACACTCTTAGTCTCTCCTCTTCCACATTGTAATTGTCCTTACTAAACATGCTGAACCAACCAAACTACCCAACCAGCCTATCTTTAGTCGAAATGAGCAAGCAAAACAAGGATTGTGGGGGGCATAGCCAGGGCATACACTTTGATCCACATGGGGTCTTTCATGTCCCCTTTTCCACCCACACATCTTAGAAAGCGCTTTACACATGCATAGAAATAATTCAGATTAACCTCCAGAGTGCTCCTTAAATTTCTGTAGCCAGAGTGGTGGCAAGAGGGTGCTACTAAATAGAGGGGGGGCATGGAATTGATAAAATTTCGAAGTTCATTTTCATGATCACAATGCTTGTACATGATTATGTTAACAATGTTGCTTTGTTGAACATTCTGTGAACAGCAAATAAAGGACTACAATTTTCGCGTGTGACATACTCAACTGTGACAATGTACTGATCAATCCACCTACTGTAAGTCCTTCATTAAGCCACCAGGGGCTTATTTTGAAAAACATATTTTAGGGCATGGGCTTATTGGGGGGGGCTTATTTGAGAGCGGCTTAATCTGCATCAGCCAAAAATGGTCAGTAAGATAGGTTGTTTTCCTGGTGATATCTAAGTCCAAGTATGTTGAAAAAACAAGAAGGAGGTCAGTCAAAAATTGAATCAGAAGAATTTACTAAAATAACAAACAATCTTCACAGTTATCATATATAAAGTTATTAAGTTTTATCAAAAAGTTATCCAACATACTTATGATCACATTTCATCCAGTTATATCAATATCTTAAAATAGTAAGAACTGTTATATATATTTTGTACAATTGAGTGAAAGCTTCAAAACTTTGAGTAATAAATTCTTATTATGAAGATAAGTGCCCAGCATAAGGCACGTAGGTGAAACATAATGACAAAACGTAATCTGATGAGCTTTCGGTGTATTCTACCACCATCCTCAGATCAATTAATTACAAGATATGAAACACATTTGGTTAAGACCGTAACATAAACAATAGAATACATTAACAACCAACAAGAGACATACTAGAAGAGGGAGAGGGGACTTGAGCTTTTGCTTACGTTAAGTGAATAAGCGTGTTTGGACAAAAGAAGGCTTTCTTTCAGAAGAAGTTTGAATTCAGAAGAAGCAGAGGTGAGAAAAGTGAACTCAAAGGCTGAGAACGGATGAGAACAGTTTCCAGCATGTAGACGAATACTAGAATATGGAGGGCTAGAAAGCGTTTTTCCAGTTAAAGGTGAAACTCCCAAATGATCAGACAACCGCCTATGAAATTGACGTATTGTCTGACCTAAATACGCTTCTTCGCAGAAGCGACACTTAAAATGATATACTACGCCTAAGCACAGTAATTTAGGGGTTCGGTCCTTAAACTGAAAAAAGTTAGATAGACGAAAGGATGAGCGGAAAACAAAATGTTAACGTGAGGATAAGCATTATATAAGATGTTTATTTGAGTAATAAACATTAACTCTGAGTGTTAACTTTGATAATTGAGAGGAAATTATGTTGCTTCTGCTTCACTCGAATAACTACCCATGGGGACTTATTAGAGGGTGTGGCTTATTTTGCTAAAAGTATTTTAGGGTGAGGGCTTATTCAAGGGTGGGGGCTTAATCGAGGACTTACAGTAAGTACAGTTATTGAGCTTTCCTATGCTTAGTGACTCTTGATTAATATTACCTCCATGCAAACTTCATAAGAATCTTATGGAGGAAAAAAGTCCACTTGGGTCTTAGACAAGGCCAGACGAACAATTAACAGAGTCAAGTTCATTTTGAAAAGACCACTAGAGTAATAGAAAATATGTCACCATGGGGGATCGAACCCATGACCCACGCTTTTGCGGTGTGCGCTCTACCAACTAAGCTAGGTGACCTCCGATGTTAACATACTTTTATTTCTCTAGTTGCCACATTACGTCCCAGTCATCCACCAGTGGACATCTACATCCAGCTCAATGTAATTGGAGACCAGCATCTGTGCACCATGTGACTTGTCTTGAAGAATTAAGTTCCTTCCTTGGCCAGGAACAGACGAGACTGGTATGCTCTGACTTCCCTTGATGCCTTTAATCTTGGGTGTTGCTAATTCTATGCATGGTAGAAAGCAATTATAACAGGTCCATTTAACAAAAAGAGTAATTTACACTTACTGCTTTCATCATCATTGATCTTCACAAATTTTATCCAAATTTTTCTTTCCTCTGCCATGCCCTTTGGGACTGTCTGAACACCCATGCCATGTGACATAGAGCTATCAGATAAAGTCATACTTGGTAACAGAAGACACCTGATAGATCTGAAAGAACATTGGAATAAAGAAATACATTTGGTAATGAGAAATATTAATGTATACTGCAGTGCTAAACAAGAGTTACTGAAAAGCATTAAACGTTGCTAAAGAACATGGTTTTAAGGACTTCCATCCCACTCCCTCCCCCCTGCACTAGCTAAATAACATGTTCGTAATTTTCAAAAGATATATGTATATATAAGATATATGTGTGTACATATATAAGTACTCAGCTGAAACATAGCAATTATTATATATCCATCATGAGTGGAGCATTACCACAATAGCTTGCCTTTCTTCACTGAGAAACCTGAGGGGATTGGAACCCACGACCCATTTGAAAACCCAAACCTTAACCATTAGACCAAAAGGTCCAATAATTAAGGTGAGAAATTTTCAAGTCAATCTTATCATGTTTTCTACTCCACTCAGTGGGTAAGGGGAAATTCATTGATTATAATTATCAATTGTTTTTGGCTTTGAGACTTTGTCAGTGCTGAGATTTACTAGTTCTCGGCAACATGATGAGAACTAGTATATCTCTAGTACAACGAAGAAACGAAGAAAGAAAGTAAGACGTTTCTTCATCCATACATCCAAAGGATGTATCCTTTCTGGTGCTATTCTTGATAATGGAAACTGATCGTAGCTTAGTTCAAGATGTTCTATTGGAAATAACTATTATAAGGAGTAAACAATGTATAGCCTATCAAGCTCTCAAACTTCTGCTTCATTGAAGATACACATTGTGAAATTCAATACCATCTTTTTAAACCCATGGTTGTGTAACATCAAAAATTATTTATATGAATGTTCTAGCATTTCAATCTTGCTTTGATTTATTAGGGAGAACATACTAGGAAATTAAGTTTCTTGGAAAGTACAATCTCTTTATAGAATAATAGAAATGTGGATCTCTGTATATGCAGCATTGGCATAAACCACTTAATTACATACGGTGGCTTTCCACAGATTCGTGGCTTTCCACTACATTATATTGTTTTCTTTATGCTTTGTCTACCTGAACAAAATATCATTTCCCATTTTCAAATTCCATTTTATGATAGGCTTTTTCATCTGTGTTTAAGTTGATTGTTGACACTTTAATCCTTTATGCTACTTAACCCAAAGCTAGAATGGCCTTGGTTATGGGGTGGCAGTGACATACGGTACTCAGCGCGGCATTTTCTACAAGATGCTGAAAATATCTACTATTTTCAAGTTCTAAACTACACAAGGATTCCCTCAACCAAATATACCTTACAACGTAACTTGATTTATCAAAAAAATTTAACTCATCTTGTGTGATACCTCTAACAGTACAGGTATTTTTGCAGTGACATTTAGAAAATATTGTATTAAGCATATTGTTGCTGTTGTATCAGCACTTGCAGCCATATTGCTCTGCTGCCATTATATGTAGCCATTATGTAAAACCTCGATCTCAGTGCGTTAAAGGTTCATGTAAACGACTTACCTGAGAGTTTAGCGATATGAGCCAAGAAATAAGACATAAAAAGTTAACCTCTCGTTTAATATGATTTTTTTTATCTCGGCGCTGAACGCACACAGGAACATAGCAGTTGCCACCACACAACCAATGTCGTCATGGCCTAATGAGCGTTTCCCGTTTAAAATGGTATCCTCCTTAAAGTATGACTTCTTAAGCTCCCTATCAAGCATTTAGCTTCAATTTCTGACCTCTAGTTTATAGGAGCTAAAACTTCCCAACTTTTACTTAAAACTAAAATTAAAATATACTGTTATTTACCCTATACTTGATTTTATCCTCATTTTTAAAAATATCATCAGATAGGGTCAATATGTACATTTAAAAAATGTTGGCAATATCAAAAATCAAGCAAAATCGCTACGAGTATTAAATATGGCTATTGTCAGGGTCAAGTTGTTGGTTTACACTGAAGTTATATAAATAAATAACCAAATAACACTTTATTTACTTAAATTTGTCCAGTTCTTCATATAAGTAAATGAAATGTAACATTCTATCTTAAAAATTGCTTAACTTTGAGACAAACTAGAAGAATTCACGGAAGTTTCATTAAAATGCAGTTTTGATGCACTGTTACCTTTGTAATACAACGTCTCCTTAATTTGACAATCACAGCATTTAAAACCAAACGATTTTCAAATTTTAGTCACAAAGGATAATTTAAGGGTGACCAAACTGTAGAGGCTGGGGTGTGCAGTTGTAACGATACACAAGAGCTAAAACAGCACTCAACCACACCCCCTAGCAGAACTGTACACCAAAGAAAGTATGAGAAGAATATTGTTAAGTGTACTAAAAGCTGGTTTATACGGCATCCTTCCGATTTTGTTCTCAAAATTAAATCTGCTCGCAGGGCTTCCAATACTCTTTGATGTCAACTGAAGTCATGTTCACATGTACTCATGAAACCAAGCATGGCTAAAGTACCTATATGCCTTGATTGTGGGGCCAATATTCCTGTACATACCAAGTTTAACTTGCCTATATTTTATTCTCTTCTATGCCCAAAATTTAGATTTGTAAGGATTAAATCTCTTACATCCAAAAAACACATTCCAGTAGAAGGCAACAACCATCCAACAAAAGGCTAAACATTTTCCTACCATTTTGGAAAAAAAACTGTATACATGAATTTAGCAACTTTTTTGTCAAACGACATAAAGTATAAACTTGCATATCACCTGTACCATATTTCCCTGGGTCAATGGAAGACTATATATTTTTTCGGAAGTGTACAAAACATAAAACCCACTTCTGTTTTTGAAAGAGCCAATCAGAATTGGCCTGCCTGACTAGTTTCTGTTTTTGGACCAATCAGTGTCTGTTACAATAATTGAATAGGCCAAGTGAAAACAACAAATTCTTCCTGTCTGCATAACAAGGGGTTTCTTGCTTTATATGGACTGACTCCAGAAGATTTTTGATGCTTGTGTAATGCATACCTTGAGGAATTATTCGATCAATCACAACACACAAAACCTATGGTTCATCAAATACAGCAAGAGTTCTTTTGTATGAGGGCACTATTTTGATACGATTTAAAAATGGTAAATAACCAAGAATTAACTTTCTGTTGCACAAGAAAAGAACTGTGGCCTTTCAATCCCTACAAAAGTTCATAACAAAAAAAAATACCATCTATATCTAAGGTGTTATATAATGTTTTTATGCCCCCTACCCCAAAATGTGCACATGTATTACAAATAATTTATCATCTTTAACCTTTAATCTGAAGAAACTATTAAATTGAAATGGTCAATTATTACTATCAAGAGCTACATAGAGGGGTGAATCATAGGACTAGAGCTCTATAAACATATTTATTGGTTGCTCCAAAAAATAACTCATTGTTATTCAAGCGAGTGCTGGGCTCTGAGAAAAGAAGAACGCTCACGTCTGCTCCGCAACGACCGTGCCATGGTAAGATGGATATGTGGTGTGAAGACCAATTTAGGGGTGATTCAATTCTATGACAACTAGCCTTAAAAGATCACTTGCATCAAAATGCTGCCCATAATCATGGTGAATACCTGACCAAATATTCAAATGTGATGCGACTAGTTTCAATGATGACCATTATATAATGAGCTGAAAGCTGTTATTGTAAATACCTTTTATTGCAACCTGTGTTAAGTTCAAAAAAACATGTAGACAGATCATTCAACAACTAGCTAGCTAGCTGCCCTCGACATTTTCCCAGTTTCAGCTAGCTGCATTCACCTCCTCGCCACCATTCGTTCATTATCACAATTGGGACCAACCACATGCAAGGTGTACATCACAACACGATCTCTGGCTGGTTTGATTGACCAAACGTGCATTTAAAACAGTATTCTGGGCCCTATTCTATGTAACTAGAGATATATAGTAGGTATGTGAGTATCGTTCTGTTTTAAGCGGTGATTTTTGGTTGAGTGGAAGTGCATCCAAATTCGTGGGGTGGTCCCATACCATGGTCAAGGAAAAGAGATTTCTTTCAGGATTGCTGATCAACTGCCTACTGGTTTTCTTGTAATTTAAAAGTCCAGGCCTGTCTGATTCTTCCAACACTTTATTCATAAATATTGGTGTAGGAGAACTGCTATCGCTGATGCTTTGAAAATTTGCTTCGTTTTAGTTAACGATTTTCATATCGAAGGAAGGTATCACTCTCCTTCAAAAGTAAATAGTCAGTAAATTTCATCTTTTTTCTTTCTTTTGCGAAAATTTAAAGATAATCTATCGATCACCAAGAATTTTATACCATCCCCAAAATTGGTAGTGGGAACTAAAATGCCCGCCTGCCATAGTAATCACCTCAGTTCAGTGGTCATCACAAAGTCTCTTCAATATCATAACGATCGGTAAATAAAGTTCACAACATTACACAAGTACACAGTAATTTGTTCTTTGGGTGTATTATTTAATTTATATCTGTCTGCAGCAAAGCAAGTAAATTACTAGTGCATAGTCTACTATTGGAAGTTTTGTATTAAGTTTTCATACGAGGATGTAGTTCGTTGATAGTTTCTCAGATACTTTCCCAGAGGGTCACATTTTCTCGCCTCTTTTTCGTACAAATCACTATACCAAGTTTTGGGTGAAATTTCGGGTTTTAAATGTCCATAACTCATTTGTTACTGAACGTATGTAAATGATTAAGGTAGCATAGGATTTCTCATTTCGAACTCTTTCAGAATATATGCATATTGTAACAATTTTTTAGAATTAAAAATTTTACTCACATACCTATATATAGGCCTACCGTACATATTTCCATCTAATCTAATGCATATATGTGACATGTGCTTTACAGGTAAACGCACGAGACGATTAACATTCTCAATTCACGTTGCGGTTATGATGACATGGTTACGACATGAAACGGGTACAGAATCATGATCAAAACCCTGTGACTTGTGAGGTAGATTGTACAGTACTTGGCAAAGCTTTATCATATCATAGGCCTAGGCCATAGGCCTACCTTCGAGCTTCGGATCGGAAAGACCTTAACCCTGTCATAATGGGGTTTTCTAAAGAAAAGAAATTTACATTACCGGAACTAACGCTGTAAAAAAAATTTGTACCGCCGCTTAAAATTCTAAAATCTTGCTACAGCATATCTAGGTATCAAAATACGAACTAAATGAGAAACGTACCTCAGCCACATTCACCAGCATGAACACACTCACATGAGAGACTGTTGTCTATTTGTACTCCCTTTCAAGTCGCTTCACGATCACACCATTCATGATTGTTTTGGAACGAAGCGGCCTCAATGATCTTTTTGTTCCGGGGCCGCCGCATGCTCAAAAATGTTCGGTGCTAGGGAAATCATACTACTGACATTGACATCTATATGAGACACTTTCTGGTATCACCTTCCCCTCGCCCCTAGTCTTCATTTTACTGTTATTAAGCTTTCAACTTTAAATAAATCGTTTAATGAATACGCAAATAATGTAATACTGTTTTAAATGTTATTTTCAATTTTTGTCTGCTTTTGCTCTGTTATGATGTAAAACGTTATGATCGGTAAATGGTGCATGTCAGTAGTGGTAGAAATAGTGCTCCTTAACAGTTTTGCTCTTGCGAATTTATCTCGCCTTTTTTGAAATGCGAGTCCCTTAACCTTGTCGGCCTGTCCACTCACTAATGCCTCTCGCGTATCTGAGCGACCACCAATAGGCAATGTCGTACGTGAGATTAACCAGGCATTGCGAAATTATTGCTGTTAAATTAGGTAAAGTATATCATATAAATAAACCTCGTATGGGCTCATTCTTTCAAGTGATATAACAGAAACAGTTTTCGTACCAAGAAAGGAAGATAAGGAAGACAATATTCGAACCACGAAATTGTATTATTAGGACAGTGTAAATCATTTAGTGAAACTTCATAATGTCTACCAGAACAGTTTGAAACTTATAATAATAAAGAATACATTGAAATAAAATGAAATCAACCTCTCGGCCGAAATCGGCGCATTCCCCTGCGACCTCGGCACCTATATGTTGGTGGCTTCAACCAATGGCATCTACCAACCTTTTAAACTGGCGAGGTACTCTCTCGTAATAGGCATTCGCATTACGCATGAAAAATTATTTACTTTTCATTCTCATATTTTGATATTTACTATTTTAATCTAAGAAATTATTATACTAACTAATCTTGTTATTCGTAATAAAGGCCTTCTTGATTTGGAACAAATTCAGCTTTACCACTTTCAGGTCCCAGGTTCAGTCTTTAGGTTTCAGCGACACTTTCCTTGTGATGCAAATGTGTAACAAAGACCTTATAAGCTTCCTTTTCAGAATACATTATCGCAGAAGTGAAAAAATTTACGTAGGCCAAAAATTTTGAGAGTAAGTAATACAATGGGCCATGGTCTGTTTCTTCTCAAACTGCGTAGATAACTTACGTTGTATTACAAATTATTTCTTTCGTCAAAAAGTACCAGATTGTGCAATTCGTGTTTAGGTTTAACATCTGTGCTGAAGGTCTTTGAATTCAGCTCTGCCAAATTTCATTAACAGTCTATAGGTGACCTGAAGAAGTCTTTTAGAAGACGAAGTGTTGTCAATAAAGTTTTCTTATTTGCCATTTTATCTACTATGACATGGTTCTTATTTTAAAAAGTGTAATCAAAGGCAATAACGTTGGCATTAGGACTACAAAATATACAAAGTTTTAAATGACTAGTCGAAAAGCAACTAAACTTAAACAGAAGAAAATTAAAGCAACAGTGAAAGGTTAATCAAATAACCAACTGTAAAAAAGTATTTTCTTACTTAACGTTTTTGTAGTTCTTGAATCCATCGAGTCATAGTAACCATAAAATGAAATATATTCCGTAAATCAGTGCTGCAAAACTGGTCCGATAGCAAACGATTGTGCAAATAGGAAAGATTTTGATGCGAACGAGGAAGGGTATGAGAATAAAAACGTATAAAGGTTGGTGTGCTTACTTACACTTTATAAAGACGACTTCGTCTGTCTATCTATTCGTCTGTGAAGACGCACAAGTAGTATCAAAGAAAATTGATTCAAGACATTGTTTCGTATTGTCAAACATCTGACAGGCAGTATTGGGAACAGCTGTGTCCCGATAAAAGACAAAAATCGGAAAGTTATCGGTTCATAATGACTATTAGTACCAAAGTTAAGTTGAAGTTATAAATACACTTGTTGAAACAATTGTGACATATACGCGACATGGAAAAGCTGACAAAGATAGCTGAGACACTGAATGTTTTTCATCAACGATGCCTTCAGAAAATTTTGTATGTCAAATGGAGAGATCAAGTATCAAATATCAAGGTCCACAAACAGTATGATCGGCTACCTTTAAATGACATAGTAACCAAGGATCGCCTGATTTTTGCCTGTCACATCCCCCGTTTACCCGTTAAGAGGCCAGCAGGTACAGTACTGACATGGATTGACATGTGTAATAAGCACATCTAAGCCCAACAGGATGAAAGGACACTAGAGAAATAGGACATATTTCACCACTGGGACTCGAAACCTTGACCCACAAGTTCATTTGCTCAAGTCCCGGTGGTGATATATGTTCTATTTCTCTAGTGTCTCTTCATAACTGACATTTGAAATCCTCTCTTCTCAATATTTTCTACCTTCCCATCACCCTCTATTAAATAAATATCATTTGTAGCAAATGTACATTAATAAGACGCTGCCTCATCAAATTGAAAGATACGACACTGTAACATCGCGTATGCGGCGTTTATTAAGGTCTAGAAAAAAAGAAATTTTGAAAGCCGCACCACAATACTCTAGCAAAAGGACAACTACAATTAGAATATGACCCACGAGATCACAGTATCCGAAGTTCATATTCTCTAACAACATTTACATTCCTATCACTGATACATTGATGATTCCAGGTTCCTTACAAAATCCACGATACAAAAAGGGACTCCTGAAATTCTCCAAAAAATTCATTTTCTCGACTATCGAAGGCACAGCCCATGGAGTACTCGAAGCTGAGTCATTTTTTCCGTGTTTGTAAACCTCATGAATTGGCAATCAGCTACACTAACACTCTCTTTCCGCGGTAGCTCATAAAGCTGATTTCGTCAGCCATGTAAATTCCTGTCAAAGAAATAAGTTATTTCGACATTAATGTCCTCTACTGTAACACATATTACATCATTAAACGGTCTACTACTTAGAAAGAAAGGTCATCTACTAGATTTAGAACACAGATCAGCGAAGTATACGCTGTATTCAATAGCTAAGAATTCCATCATATCTTGAAATGTTTTGGAATCAAAGATTTAGATCCTGCGCTGATCAAAACAACGCGTCAAAACAATTCATTGTGCTTATGAAACAGCCATACCACCATTCCACTATTCCACTTTTCCACTATTTCACTATTCCCCCATTTCACTATTCCCCCATTTCACTATTCCTCCATTTCACTAGAAGTTCATGTTTTTCATAAAAAACGTTCCCACAGTCTGTACTAGCTGCAATACACTTCATTTTCATCTTAATAGTGTTGCATCCTCTTACTGGCGTAGTTAACAAAGCAATCTTTGCCATTTATCTTAATATCATTAACTTGTATGGAAAGGGGCCTATTAAGGGGTGTGGAAGTTTAATTAACATTTTCTGAAATTATCTTAAGTATCCTACTTATGTTATACGTACAAATAATGACATGATAAATGAAATAATAAACATTCTGTCGGAAGGAGAATTGGCTTAACAATAAATCAAGAAATGACGAAGCAATGAAAGAATATTGATTAAAAAACAACCAGATCTAAGAGCGGCAGCAAAAGCTGATACTTAAATATTACGTTCGATCCTAAATTTGTAATAATCTCTAGCTCTCCTAGTAACTGCGGACGACAAACATTACGATATCGGTTGGATCATATCTTAACGACAAATTACGCTACAGTACGCTTCAGTTAATCCCCCATTCCCCTCAAAATTTTAATTTCATATATCATGCAACTACAGCACGTTCTCCTTTTTAAAATTGACGCTGCGGGAGTTGCATTTATCAAGAACTTATTATAACTTATTAAGTGCTGGGCACTTATCTTTATCATAAGAATTCGTTTTCCGCCTGGCTTGTCCATTGCAGACGCCATTGTTAAAAAGAACTTGTTTACACCACATGCGTTTTTCAATATCATGAGTAACAGAAAGGGTATCACGCTCTTCTCCTATTATTTTTACCTTTAGTGAAAAGTACCCAAGCTGAATGTTCGAATTTAAGTAGGAAACGAACTCTGCTCAAAACATCGAACAAACCACGTGTTTGTGCGAAGCAATACAAGATTCCCCTATTTCTATCATGCATCGCCATTTTTACACAGATATAGCAGCTCTGCTTTGCGATAATTTTTATCACAGAACATAGCGAGAGCACTGACATGGTATCTATTGGACTGCTGTTTGTTCGGCAGTCATGCATTTATCTTTGACGGCATAGCAGGTTTGGTTTCTTCACTAAAATCCAAATCATCCCGTTCCTCTGAAATCTTGGTGAACTGAAAATACGAAAATTAGGAAACTTAAAGAATGACCAATCCGTAGCTTTCATTTTGCCACTAACGCGATCAATACTGTGGTCTTGTTAACATCTCCCTTGAAATAAACATAAAAACAACAAACCCGACTTATTGGCAAAGGACCCAAATACAAGCATCTTTTTCGATGCTACGACTAGGGCATCTCAACATGACTTGGAGAGAACAGTTTTGTCATTTTCTGTATAAAACTATAATTTGGCAGAGTGATGTAAAGTCTCTGATGCCTTTTGGGTAGTATACTCATAAACATTGTCTTACTTGAATGTTTCTCTTAATGATACAGTAACGATGACGAAACCTATCATTTTGTGAATAGCATTCTCTATGGGAATTTGGCTGGTCATAATCATTGCTTTGACTGTAACTACTGTAAAAAGCGGGGGAAATTATGATGTTTTTTTCTTGTGCCCTTAACGTCATGTGAACAAAGTAATTGCCAAATGGCAGTGCAAAGTCTGCACTGAGGTTGCGAAGAGCCAGTGATATTGACGTTGAGTGGGAAATATTGCAAAATACGTGTAACATTAAAGCAAACTAAACTGAGAACACAATAACACAAAGGGTTGCAGTCGAAATGCTTGGCTGTCAAAAAAACTTACCGAGTCTTGTACCAATCTTCTCAGGTAACTGATTCGTTTTGATCGCGAAGTCTGCCGAAGGAGTCCGCTTCTCAGCTGAGGCAGGCTACGACGAGAAAATAAATAAATGAGCAATCATTGCTGGTATTTTCTTGGCTTCACAAAAAATATATTAAAAGTTGGATATAAGGTATGTATATACATTTACACACTAATAAGTAAAGTATCATCGAGCAGAGAGGATTTGAAATGTTAGTCAGAAAAGAACACTAGAGAAATAGAAAAGCATGTCACCACCGAGTAAAGGTTCGATCCCCGGTGGTGACATGCTTTTCTATTTCTCTAGTGTTCTTTTCTAACTAATAAGAAAAGGTGATAAAGGGCAAATCCAATTACCGCAGTGCAGTTGCTTTCCTTTTATTACCAGTGCTTATTAGGATTAAGCTCTACCTTATATTTACCACTCTTGTACCCGCATCGACAGTACTTATTAGCTATATATATCATAGAATATACGCAAAGTCTGTAGAAATTACATAACAAGATACTGATACTGATAAGTTCGTGATGATTGAGGGACTTGTTGGATAACTGATGGATGCATGGACAAATCTAATAGACTGACAGATACATCGATTGATTAATTGATTGATTAATTAATTGATTGATAAATTAATTGATAAATTGATTGATAAATTGATTGATTCATTACTTAATTGATTGGTTGTTAAGAAACTTACTTGCTCATATTTTGTAGTGCAAGTGGATACTCTTTGTTCTTCATTGTTGGTATTTTATCTGAAACGAAATAACTTCCCGTATCGTGATCTCAAATACTTGGAATTAAAATTCAAAAACTCAAAAATAAAAATACGTTATCATTTTTTACGAAATATACTAAACACACTTCTAGTGAAAGAAACGGTGGTTACCACGAGCTTATAGACATAACTTCCATGCAAGAAAGGTGAACAGAAAGCTGTACAGAAAGGTGTTTCGATGCCTGGCCCCAAGTAACATGTTCATCAAGCTACTCCTGCAGTGACCTCAGGCGATCTCAAACTGTCTCAACCTAGGCAGCATTGCAGATGCCTACGTCTACCTTCACAAAACTGTCTGTTATTTGTTTACAGGCGATCATTTGACACTGTAAAGCACCTCATTCTGCAAACGAAGATTATAACTTGAGTCGAAATTGTAAGATTTAAGTTTTAAAGTTTGATTCAGTCCGTCGGGAGGCGGTAGGATCTAATGAAGCTCACGAATTTCCCAAAACTTTGGATTTTGCATGAATGAAATTGAGGCTTTTAATAAGGAATCACCGGTCGCTTATCTGAATCTCTAGTGGCCCCGTTTGTTAAAATGCGCTGATACAGCGGAGCATTCACCATGCCATCAATTGAGCCTCGGTATAGGATATATACACAAATCATGTAATGCGTGGAAACTGACGTTGTCACTGCAGCTTTACTGATCCCTTTTGTTCATTCTAGAAATGTTCCTGCACTTTGTCATATTTTCAATAATTCTTGTGGCCGAATTCGCTGTTGCCGAATATTACAGTACTTATCAAGATCTCGTGTCATTGCCAAAAAAAGAAAATAAGAGGACGTGGTCCATGTGATCCCTTTCGTTGAGCTCTTTACGTTGTGACTTGACGTCCGTAACAACTTCGTGACAGCGCAAAGTAAAAGTGTTAAAGCTATTACTGGCTAAGTTATTGGTGCCAGCTGCTATTAGGTCGTCTCAGCGACGATTTTAACCTGATTACGTAGATTTTTCGTTCTAATAAACTGGATAAAAAAGTTACTACACTTGAATAGATGGAGCAGCTGTTCATCTTTATAACAACTTAGATAAGAAAAGGGGGTCATCCACAGTATCTTGAATCGGCAAAACTTCTAACTCGTTTCTAGCACATTTGTTTTAGATAACGCCAACCAATATCACAAAATTTTAGTATTTTCTTGGGATCAATACATATTCGAAATCTACACCTCGACGTTAAGTCGTACATCCACAGGATCATTGTTCGGCTGGCTAGTCTTCTTTTTGCATGTATGCATGAAAATACGTGTGCACCGATTGGATCCAAGGAAGGTATGTTGCATGTGGCGTATGGTCGGTCAGTAATAAATATGATGAGCAGATGCTTCAGCCGAAACCAAAGGAACCACAACACGAATGAAATTCGTTGAACTCTTGGGCGAAATCAATCGTTGGGCTGGTCTTTACGTGGTCTTTAATTATAACTCCTAGTTTCCTTTGACTTTCGATATAATTACATTGCTTTTTAAAGTCTAAAGTACTATGAGTTTTGTTTCACCTGCTACTTACATATGATTTCACTTATAGCCGGTTCTATCTCCATGGCCTTCTCTTTAAATGGTAAGAAAGTCGGGTGGTTGATCTTTTCTGTGTACACTGCCAACCTGTCAAACGGAATGTACAAAAATTTTTCTGTCATACCATCAATGAAGATTAATGAGGGCTGTAGGAAGATCCCCTGACTTTGCTAGGCGCTAGATTTGCAGTAGAAAGTGTAACTAATAGCAATAACGTTATATTTCTTCAAGTGTGTTGCTCGGTGCTACGTACATGCTACCTAAACTCAATGTATACCAAACTACTTAATCAATATCAGTTACGAAGTTCACCATGACTTAAATGAAAGACATAAGTTGAAGAAAGGAGACAAAGAGAGAGGACGTAAATTAGATGGGAGTTGTAATGGGAGAAGTTCTGAAACGGTTGACTATAAAGAGTAAAATGTCGCGGGCAGATGACACTCCAGATAAGATTGGAATAGTTGATTTCCTTCCAAAAT
>JAAAKM020006971.1:142517261-142534769 GCA_010016025.2 Alatinidae sp. Z8VKAUB7J3 | reverse complement strand
CCCATTGGTAAGAACAAGTGTGTTAGGTTTAAAGGCGGTCCACGAAAATCTGATCGCGAGTCTTCGTTTCTGCGAAAAAAATTGTCGGGCTAGATTTTTTTGTATTGTACGAAAGACCCTGTGGCTTCTTCAGCAGTCTCTCAATCAAAGATCCCTGATAAGCCGTGGGCCCGTCATTGAAACTACCCTAAATAAACAGAAAAAACACCTAAGCTGGGCACCTGGGGCGTCCAAGGGCGCCGCCCCTCGATTTAGACTATCGGGCAGATAAGTAAGCCATGAGACAGGCTCAACCGCACAGTAGGACCGCCTCTCGCGGATTATGGAAAGAATCTGTCATCAATGAGAACAGATACTACATCCATTCATAGCCGAAAGGCCTATTATTTCTTCAGCGCTTTCCCACTTTATTTCAAATTGTCGCAGTGGAATCCATGCGTAATGAAACTTCTCATCAGCATACACCTCCTGCAGGCTGATCTCTTCCGAAGTCGTGACGTGCAAGCTTAAACCGGGCTTGCTGATTATGGCTTAAATTGCAGCGTGCTGTGCCTCGCGATTCACACGACGTCCAAAGACATGCTAAAATTATAACTGTCAAGCTCGAAATAGTAGTCTGACTCATCTGTATGCAATGTTCAGCATCCAGACCACTTGTTAATAGAGTGGCAAGATTTAAGGGAAACGGAGGCACAGCAGGTAAAAGCGATGACAACCTGGCTGAGGAGATACTGCTGCCAACAGCAAGCCGGTTCTGGACGGGAAAAGGATGGAGACGAAATACATTCAAAGTTTCCTTCCATTTTCTAAGTCTACGTTCCCGACAGGCACACCTTTGTAAGAGCCGCAACATCCATGCCAGATAATATAAAGATCTATTCTGTGCCATTAATTTTTCTTGCGCTTGTGATCGAAATCCAGAGATAAATAAGACAGTGCTGATATAACCTTAGGTGTGAATCATTTTTCGTGCGGCTGCCACATGTGCGAATTTTTAGATGCAACTGAACTCGAAGTGGGAAAAGTTTTAAGCAGCTCATGAACCGAAGTTTCTATCCAAGAGTTCTCTGGTCCAGCTTGATAGTTTTAATTGGACACTTAATAAGTGTTTCAGCAAATCTGCTTTTCTGTCTTGCAGCTTGAATTAATGACCGTTGCCATTCGACGCTACAGCTGCCCTTTATTTATTAATTAGCCAGTTTGAGGGGTTTTACGGTTTTTCCAGGGTAGTTTCAAAATCGGACCCACTGTTCATCAGGGGTGTTTGATAGAGAGATTTTAAAGCCATTGTAAATGGCGAAGATTAGCTGGGTTTTTACCCAAATTTCTGTTGTTCACACTTTCCTGGAGGAACACGTGCCCATTTGACACCCTCAGTGGACGCCCGTCTTCATTATACTAGCTTTAAACAAAATATGCTTGTTCATTTGATAAGCAATCTGCAGAGTTTGTTTACTGTTTTCAGTGTAAAAATTTAGCAATTCAAAATGTGACGCAAATACCCAAGCTCCTTAAAGCCGGGCTGTGTAGGAAACGCTAGATTTGTCAAAATATGTTTATGTCACTCAAAGATTTCTAAATAGTTTTGATATTTATTGGTGGTACCAGATGAGATGCTATGGAATTCTTCTGCAGTAGCAATGCCCACGTAGGCGTCTGCCCGCTGTTTCACAAACTTCGAACTGTTGTGTGAATATTGCTAAATAATTTTTGGCGTGTTCGCGTTTCTTCAGCTAAAACAGATCACAAAATTAAAAAAGTGTTGAATGTTTGGATTATTTCAGCCTATAAAACTTTAACACAAGACTGGAAAAAGCTAGTACGTAACCAACGAAAAAAGAAGAGTTCGTAGCTTCCTAGAAACTATTTAAAGCATATCGTTCCTAGTCTAACTCCGGAACTGCATAGTGGGAGAAGCAAGCGGGAACTCTGCTGCAGCATGCACAGTCTCAAACATTTGTGGGAAAAACAAAATCAGGTATAGCCATGACGTCAAGATGCCCTTGCCTGTTGACAGACGACATTAAACAGACGCCACGGAGGGATTAGGGGACTTGCCCCCCAGGCGCGTAACAGGCGGGGTTCAGGGAGTGCACGTCCTAGGGGCCCCGACCAGATTGTGATATCATGGGGACCCCAGCACTTCTATAAAATTTTTTATTTTATGCAAAGTTTGAAAAACAAAATTGGCAAAAAGATAGCTGTATATTTTAAAACAGTAAAACCGCCCTAAAAAGGGCTCAAAATAGGGATTTCAGGGCAATGAAATAGTACAAATCTCGAAAGTTTCCGGAATGGAAGACCTTACAACGCCTAGAAATACCCCAGCTGTATAAACACCCACTATGCGAGCTGAGGTCCTCGCTTTGCACTAATTTGCCAGGGAGCACCATGGTAAAAGTGTTATAGGGGGCCCAACTACCGTTGTTACGCGCCTGTTTCACCCTCCCCCCCCCCTATATTCTTAGAGACTGGAGGCCAAGATATACAAGGTTTTTTATAAGCAACTCAGTTGCTTAGGTGTGAGGCCTCGATTTGGTGCAAAACCTAAGCAACAGGCTAAGCAACTCGAGGCCTCAAATTCAAGAGGTACATTTTTTAAACCGCCTGAAAAACGAATCAAGAAAAGTTTTTTATTAAAAATTGATTACAAACTGTTGATTTATAACAAATATCACACTGTTGATAATGTGTCAAGCAAAGATATCGAAGATCCTCCAAAGTTAGCATGCACTGAAGAGGAATTCATCTCTGAATTTGACAGGTTGTGGCCTGTCTTCAATCGAAGTTGGGAACAATTCAAATGCCTGCCTGATGCGATGCACATAATCAGTGATTACGTGATCAACTTTCCAAATACATGTGAAAATGTTGCTCATTTCAATGTCAGCCCCAGCAAACAGGAGTCCGTTGGAGAGATCTTAAAGCAAGCTGACCAAAATTTGTTATAAGGATAGAAACAAAATACAAACAAAGAAACTCGAGACTTCTTATTTGCTGGTCGTGCACAAAATTAAGGAATTGAACAAAGAAGAGCTCTGCGTGGGAACTTATTGGAAAAATGATTTTCTCAAAATTGTGTGATGTTGCTTCATCGGCATTTTGTCGTAGAAAACTGACTCCAAAATCATTGTTAAGTTGTGTCAGTTATTATATTTTTGTTTTTGCCGATTTTTCTTTGACGAAAATTTAATTTGACCTGACAACAGCTTGGTTTCAAAGAAACTTAAATTCTTCTACAACTTGAATGTGTTGGAACCTGAAAAAGTGGAGGAGTAGTGTTTAAGTTGATCAGGAAAGAGTCCAGGGGCAAGAACGATGCTAAATCCACTCAAGATAATCGCGTTGAGTAACTTTTAAAGGCACTGCCCTGCAGTTTACAGCTTCGTTGCAAGCTGAAGTCCAACATAATGAGATGGGCACCAAACCAGACTCTTCTCTGATTTGACTTCCTTTGGGTTTTTGAATGGTTGGCATTTTGCACTCAAAACCATTTCAGAATGAGCAGATGCTAGATGTGCACAATGTCTAGAACCTATTTTTAATATTTTGAAAGATTACTCTTACCTCTTGGTTGAGATAAACATGACCATCCATTTGAGAAAGCAAATCAATTGAATTCAGGTTGACTGTATCATCATTGGATGTAAACTATTTTGGTCGTTTTTGTGATGTTATGATGATGTAAAGACTTTATTGAGCGCCAATTTGCCAATTGGCCAATTCTTGCTATCAATTGCCATCATTTAGATTCAACTGTTGCATTAGTTTTTGTCATTCTCATTACGTGAATCCAGACTTTTCCATTTTTTGGGTCCACCCTGATTTATGAGAGGACCTTAAAATTTTATGGTGCACCAAATTATGGGGGGCCCTGAGAAAGTTTTAACCATGGGGGACCTAGAATTTATGGGGGGACCTGAAAAGCTGGATGAAACCATGTGATAGAGAGAGAACAAGGTCTTTAGTACCTTCAGTCTACCTTGAAACATTACAAGGCTAAATAACGTCAGGTACCTACGTACGCAATGACGTTGACTAAACGCGAGAAGAGTTGTGGGAATGGTCACGATTGGTATGGTTGTACTCCTGCTCTTGCAGCAGTGCCACGTCAATTTCTACCAATGTAGAGAAATTAAAGGTAACAATTCAACTGGGTACATGTTATAGTAAATTTAGACTCCCTTTGTAAATACAAGTTTTAAGAATTCGTCATAAACCTTACTTCCTCTTATTCTTCTCTATTTGTATGTTCACGCATAAATGTAGGCGCATTTGGTGACATGATACTTTACATTGCTATTTTCACTTTGTTTTATTAGGCAACACACAATCTCAGAGGATGAAAATGAGAAATCTGGAAGACTTCGAGCGCAATGGCCAAGGTTCTGAGGACCCGGAGAATTGCACAATGCAGTAGAAGTATCAAGGATACCAATGTCGAAGTTTCAGGATCCCGGTGCTAGTAACTGCCAAAAGAGACAGGAGACATCCACGAATAATCGAAAGAGGAGCATGCTAATAGAGGGAAGCGTAATACAAAATGACAAAAACGGCATCGTGACGCCCCATTTCAAAGCCGGGAACGCACTTGCTTCGAGTGACATTTCAAATTAAACAGAAGCGAAGATTTTTATTTGTTTTTACAATTCTTAACGATTTTAGTATTTGCTTTGCTTACCATTACAGCATCATTTGATGTTCTGAGAGAAAGCCTATGAGGCAATTATCGAGTAATAATGGGGAGCCTGGGGTTTAGAAGTAGTTCATTTTTTATGGTTCTATGATCATACTTTGACGAAATGGTCTTCTAGTTTTGTTAATGTTGACTTGTTTTCTTGAGTGTGTGATTTTAGGCTTTGTAAGCACATCTGTAAATAGCTAACACAATCAAAGAATATTCTGTTCAAATTATATCTTGTTGTTTCATGAAATAGGCACGATAATATCAGGCGATCATTCTCCCATTTTAGATTGTTGATATGTTAACAAACTGGAATCACTTGTTAGACCATAACGGCCTGTGTTAATTGGTGGCACTGATTCCCCTTACATATCGATGGGAACGACAGTTCTACATATTCGGAGTGACCGCCCTAGATCTAGTACGGATCTATTTCAGATTGAGCTACTAAACAATTTATTCTGTCCACGAAGCCCCTTCCAGATGTGTAGAAATGTTCTCGCGAGAAGAAGAAAGTATTGTTCCAAACATATCGTTGCCACCACCTAACTAGGCTTTTTCGGTCAAAGAAGCGCTTTCGGTTTGGTCACTTATAGACGTACCACTAGAATACGGGCAGTTACAGTTTTTTGCGATGCTGATACTCTATGTGCCGATCTATAGTGGTTGGAACTAATACTTGAACTTGCATTCCCATAAAAACCACAACACGTGCACACTTGAATTTTCCTGTACTTGAAGATCGTTTATCAATGACGTCAGTATTGACTCATTTCCAGGACCCCATTTTTTGGCAATAGGGGAAGTAGGCAATTCCTTGAAGAAATTGGTGTTCTGTCCGTTCTCAGTGCTTTCATAAATGTATGGTATTTAATCACTTTCCAACTTGTCAAAGCAACCTGGACCCGATTTCTGAAGCCATATAATTATGATATCCGTGCATTGATTTTTAGCTGGATTTTAAGCTAGCCATATTCACGACGTTGTAAATTCATACTCACCTCTTCCTTTGTTTTTCCCTGTACGATCCTGTCGATCCTATGAACACCTGAAGTACTTTCTTGTGATAACTGCGTTTTCTATCAATCGTTGATATCGAACTATTGATGGCAGTGTCCCACCAATAAGGCTTGTAGATATTTTAATTGATTTTAAAGGGTTTGATATTTGTGTTATGTATTGTGTTTTGATTAATTGTATTCTGTTAACGCACGCTATGCACTCGAGGAAACATCATTAAGTCAGAGTTCTCTTGTAAATATTATCAAAAAGGTTATTTTCATCAATTATGAGGATTGTTGTGCTTCTTGTTGCCTTTTCTTTCACTCCAAGACGATTTGTTCCCTGGTTTGCTTTGGCTGTTCAACGCCCCGTCCCTAACAATCGTGGCAAAATCAGTGTGTAAGCCAGGTTTATTTGATTATTAACTCAGATGCGCCGGATTGAGAATCTAAGATGTGCCGGATGTGCCGACCTTCATTAGCACTCTTGGGTGCCTAATAGAGTTTTCAAAAATTTTCCACCCAGGGCATTCTTATGCCAATCCCCTCGCCAAATAATTTTTACGTAATCTCCCACCCGTGAAAATGAGGTTCTTTGGCGGGCAAGTAGAAAATATCTTATAATATGAACATTAAAATATGAAAATCACACTTTAAAAAGATGAGGGTGGCCTTTTACTAGGTGCGAAGAAGTGTGAAGACGCACATTACAGATGTTAGCAATAATACTTTCATTGAGCAGGAGGATGAAGCGAACATTTTTAAAATCTTGGATCACATGTAGACTGCCATGTAGACTGCCATGACTTCGAATAACTGACTATTGTTTGTGCTGACTTACCTTACGTTTAAGCAGTTGCAGTTGATTCTAAAGATTAATTCTTGACTTCATTTTTTACATATTTTGGTCATCCCCATCCCGTTTATTCCAACCCCCCTTCTATTAAGCACGGAAGAGTAGACGCAGTAAAGTTTAGGTAATTTTTTCGAATCGTGTAAACAAAGCCACGTGAAGAGTCCCCCAAACAGAATCGGCAATGAGAGAGTATTTGCTTTAAAACACATGTCCTGACGACCATCGAGAGGATTTGTTTAGGGTATTCGCGAAATCCCGACCATATCATCTTGACGCTTAAGTAGCTGCATTTATCGAATAGGACGTACTGGTGCTCTGTGGACACAAAGAATTTGTTTACAAGTTAAGCGTTTTTCAATAACGAGAGTGGCAAAAATGTGTCGCTCTCGTCCGTGTTTTAATTCTACGACGTGTTTTGATGTTCTCAATTCCTATAAATTTATTGCAAAACTTTTTCTTGCTTTATTCCGTGCGATTGCTGTGAACAGTGTATGGCACCAACATCTAGTAGAATGAATCCGTACTCAACGTAATATTCAAGTTTTAACGTTTCAGTCAGCTACCGTTGCATCTCCCCCCTATGTAATCAAGACAGCAAAAATTGGAATTTCTCCCTATCGACGACATTGCTATAGTTTTACCTTTCCTCCAATTTAGTGTTCAATGAATTCGAGACCAAATACGCATCTTACTCGCTTCAAATTTGGAAACAGCTATCTTGTAATATGCAAAGATTGTCTGTTTTGCTTCCATGTCCTTTACTATGTGGCGTCAATGCTTTACTACGTTTTTTCATAAGCATAAACAGGCTAAGATTGCTGAAAAATATGCATACATTAAGCATATTGCCCAGCCTGTTTTTCTGAGCAGTGACATTCTCGTGATTGTGCCAAAACGGCAGGCCTATGATTTAAATTCACGTGCAATGCTTTTACTGTATTTGTTGAGAGAATTTAAAAAGCCTATACTTACCATAGAAGCCTTATGTTATTATTGAACAGTATTTGAGTTGAATTTTTCTGGATTTGAATTTGACCATATTATAAACCTGAAATGGATCCTTGGTTAAACATATCCAAGCCTGTTTCGGAGAAATCATACGGTTATAAAAACAACAATATTGATTTCTAATATTTGTCCGTCTTATGGAATCAGCTATTGATAGATTGATGGTCTTATTTAAGGGCCAGTGCTTATTTGAGGAACAATGAAATAATTTAACTTAATTTAATTTAAGTCTTGCACCTTTATTTACATGGAGGAATGTCGCGCCCTCAATAATCCGTAGTAATGAGTTTTTATGACACTGAAAGAGGATGGATTTTCTATGTACTCTTTACGGTTACTAAATTCGGCATTAAGAGGGCAAAATACCCTAAGGGGGTTACGGAGGGGTCCCAGGAGAGGACTTTAATAAGAGTAGATGTAAGTGTACCAAAGTCTTGATAAAAGTATAGTTTGGCAAATTTTATGATTAATTCTCAGAGTGAAAGATGATCAATATATTAATTAAAATTTTTGTTTGATACATTCAAGTGTCAAGTTTCTTCTTCCCGGATTAAATTGCATAGAGTTGGCAGGTTGACGATGAAGTTACAAAAATCTGGGTTAAACACACTGGATAATGTTTTCACCTCATTACCAAAGTTTTTCAGCTAAAATCGAGACGATCTATGGTAAGTTTTAATGGCATGGTTTGTTAGGAAAATTGTCAACAGAAAGATCTTTGCATTGGATTCGTTAGCATAAAATTAAACATGAACAAACTGAATTATAGACACAAGAAATAAATTCAATAACTCTGAGCAAACGTTTCTTTCTTCGTAAGGGCTAGCCACGAGTCCACGTTTCATAAAAGAATGTTTCGGTAGTAAAGCATTAGTATCCATACGAGGTTGTATATAATGGATAACGAGGCTTGTTATGCATTACTTTATGGTAAAGTTTAGGTATAGGAATTGTATTCGGATACTACATGCTTTCTCCAGCGGATATTGGTCATACTAATATGTGCTTTACTACATGCTTCATATAACAAACTATTGGTTTGACAGGAACACTAGAGAAATAGAAAATATGTCACCACCGGTAATCGAACCCGTGATCCACGCTTTCGCGGCGTGCGCTCTACCAACTGAGCTAGGTGACCTCCGATGTTAACATACTTCTGTGGGCTCATCAGTGCAGCACAGAGTGAAGAGACTGAATCTTAGCTATGAAGCAAGCACGCTTGCAACAAGGCAATGTAAAAGATTCATGTGGTATCATGCCAGAATGCTCAAATCGCACGCGCTGTGAGCATTGCATAATCCAAAAAGCATTGGTACCGTCTCAATATATATATATATATTTATATATAATTAATAGACCATGAATAGGGCATAAGGCGAAACTAGTCGGTCAAAACAACCTGTCTTATCTTACTTGTCTTACATATCTATAGTGATTGTCTACAACCACCGTACACTATATATATATCAAAACTAAAACAGAGTATAAAAGCTTAAGTTAAAATACAATATAAAAACGATAAAAACTAGCTTTTGCTCAAGGCCTTGCAAAAGCTCAAGGTATTATATAGGTATTATAAGGCTTATTGTCTTTGCTTGTTGCTTTGCTCTGTATTGAATTTATTGGTTTTTAGTGGAAATAGATTGCATTTCTGATACATCTGGTAGGAGTTGTGTCTTGCTTTTCTGACTGGTTTTACGCTAGTTTATACTGTTCGAGGTAAACATAAATGGCAGTTCTGTCAACATGAATTCTGAATTCTGATACTGGGGGAAGGAGGAGTCATTTTGGAGTGCACTGTAATACAAATTCATACAAACTTTCAATTAGAGCTTCCCAAAGACCCGAAGTACTTTCTAGCATTAAGATTAAGATTTACTTTTGTAGCTGTAACTGTAGCAGTTAATGGCCAGCTACGGTAATAAGGACGAAAAAGTGTTGAAGCAAGTTATTTTCCTTTCCCTTGGTTAGTCACTGACTACTTTCTGCGCTGTTGGAAGTTTCATGCTAACAAGTACCACCCTAATCAACTTCTAATCAATTACTTGATGTCCATATTCTCGTTTTCTGTAGTTTCAAATGCCTGATAGACCAACGGACCTTTTAAGAAGCCTCCTGATTACTGAAATATCTGCTTTGATAAGACCTCTCCAATAATGTTCTCTTGTATTGGTGACCCATTAGTAAATGGATTTTGTCTAACAAATGTACCGTTCAAGGAAACTCACAAACGTTGTAAGTTGGATGAATTATTACAGAATAAAGAAAGAGGGCTTCCGAACGCGACCCCGGCCCAAATTTCAAGTTTCAAGTATCATCGGCAAATAAGAAGCCAAAAGATGCTCAATTATATTGATAATAATATTATCGAGAAGAGAGGATTTGAAATGTTAGTTTTGAAAAGAGCACTATAGAGATAGAAAATATGTCACCACCGGGGAACAAACCCGTGACCCACCTTTCGCGGCGTGTGCTCTACCAACTGAGCTAGGTGATCTCCGATCTTAATATATGTATCTAGTTGCCATATTAGCTCCCAATCATCTATCGGTGGACATCGACATTCAGCTCAATGTAATTGGAGACCAGCTTGTCTGCGCCATGTCACTTGACCATGGAAGGACTGCCCTCTAGCCCGTCATCTGTCCAAAGCCCATTAAAGTTAGAAACTATCGTCTGGCGAGGGTCACGAGTTCGATCCCCAGAAATATTTTGTATTTCTCTAGTAATCTTTTCAAAGATAACAATATAGCAGAACTTTTATTAATGAAATATAGCGTCCCCAACAGACGATTCAATGTCATTGACAATAGTGGCTCATTCCATTAGTGTCCTTGGTCATGGACGAGACAGTTATCCTGCCTTTATATTTTACAACAAAAGGAAAACGAGGTAATAACAACGAGACGGACTAAATGGACCGAAGAATCGAAGTACTGGACATTTGGTTTGTATATTTGGTCAGTTCCAGCTCACTGTGTGACTGAACCTTTTAACTGTATAAAGTCCGGTTTGCAATATATTTAGCTTCTTCCTTTAATCCTTCCTTTCTGCTTCTTGACTTGTAAACTCTTTATTTATATTTTCGAGTGTGCAGGAAGTCACTCTTGTAAGTCATGTAATCTTGCCCAGTTGTCATGTTTCTTAGAATATTGAAGGCTTGATTAAAATACTGGGTACAACTTCAATCACCTGCTGCAAACAATTCAAAAGTACTGACGGATCAAAAAAGATGGTTTTAATTTCGTAAATATATTGTAAAATGTTTCAATAATTACCCACAGACGATCAATAATATTGTCGATATTATTGAGCGTCTATGGAACGCTTTAGTTTTACTTTGATCGGAAAAGGAAGCGAGAAGGAAGAACTATGGAGGCTTACCAAGAAGAGGAGTGGTTTTCCACTTTCTTGAAATCAGAGTTGGTTATGGCCACACCTATGTGCTAACGTAAACCTTGACAGAAAAATTTGAACCATTTGAGGTGTTCTTTGGCTAAATTTCCTGTTTCGTATTAGTGCGGAAAGACACTGAATTCTTTTAATTATTTGCTGTAAACGGATGGTCCTGGAAATTGAAAGACATTTGAGGAATCCACTGCATTGTACTGTGGTTTTAAGAAAACTCTTTTAACATTTTAAACATGAAAAGGAATGGGAACATTCAAGTTAAGACTCTTACAGGAGCACATTCTCCTTCTATCCGGAGGATTCCACTTGGGTAGACTTCATGACTTTCTGATAAGAGTATACAGTAGCTTACTTTTAAAATTCGGAGAGGTCTACTTCAATCGGAAAACCTCTTTTTGGAGACCAAGGTAAAAGACAAGGCAAAACTATTTATATATTTGAGGAAGTTTAAAGCAAATGTAAAGAAAATAGTGTTATTAAAGTATTTAGTCCTCTTCAGGCATGTGATCTTTCCTGCGTACAAACTCGTAGCCAAGGGAGTATTTAGGGGTCATACCCCATCCAAAAATGCCAGCCTCCCTATTAAACTATTGACAAGCTACTTTTCCGATGTAATCATTGTTATCAATTGGTGATTGATGACATCTGTGATAGAAAGCCATATTTTGAATATCAAAGTTTTCTTACATTACTATATGTGCCCTCGAGTATCAATTATCGAGTGCCCTCTATAATTGATGGTTAATTATAAGTTTCATTTCCATGAATGATAATGTAATGGCCTCCTGATGGCACATTTGTCCCTTAATGCTACAGGCATGCCAGTGCCATCTTATTCTTGAGAACTGAAAAACTTAAGAAGAACGAATAAAATACCATGGGGTACGGCTCAAATATGTTTCGAGGGTGTGACGAGATGTTTTCGTCATATCCAGAGAATATCTTTTCAGATATGATGCAGTCTTAATCGACAAACTTTAATTTTATTGCTCAAAGACAATATCAATACATATTACCATTGAGCTTCCGCTTTGTCACGCTCCTATGTAACTTTGACCCATTGAAACCAAATGATGTGATTGAGTACCGTATTTCCTCTAATAAACACCACCCTCTATTAAACGCCGCAAGTCTAGCCCAACATTTGTAGAAAACGCCGCCCTCTAATAAATACCCCGTCATCAAAGAGTGGAATTTATTAGAAAACAGACCAAAAAAGAAATGACAAATACTTTATACGAGTTTTACATGTTTTCCATAAACAAAACTCTGCTTTTTCCGCCTTAAAGTTTGTCATGAAGAAGTTTCGAATGATTTATTTTTGTTTTATATTTTTCACGTTGTAATAAACGACACCCTCTATTAAACGGCTCACCCAAAAGCTGGTAATTTCAGGAAAGTAAAATTTTCAAAATTTTTAGCCCGGTGCTAACCATGGTGGCTTCTCAAACATTCAGTAGATCTCAGTCCCACAACTTCAAATTCGTTTTACTGCCCATTTAAAGAAATTAAGTAATAAAATCAAAACACAGATGTTTGGTACCTCGAGGCTTTTGTCTCGCTACTCAACTTTCTCCTTTTCTATATTAGTGGACTCCTATCAGCATCCAAACTCTGGTTTTCCATATTTATAAAAGGTACTGGCCTAAACTATCTCTCTATAGTTTTCTTTTTAATCAGGCCACTAACGTGTAGCAACAAGGCAAGTAGCTAATGTTTCATGTTTCAAACGTATTCTACGCTTACCTCTTTACAAATCAGGTTATGAATCCCAAAAGTCAAAGCTACTATTATGTAGCAGAGCTGTAGAAGCCAGGGGGGACATGGAGACGGGCTTCCCTACCTTTACTTCAAAGTTCTGTATTTTGTGAGCTCCTCTGATAGCATTTGTTTATCATAAATCTTGCGACTCCTTCGAATAAATGCTCAGTAGGCCTAAGCTGCTCAAATAAAAAAAAGGCGAATCATATGTCATCCGTCCTACCCCACATCACATATTAACGACCGTTATTTCGTTCTTACAGTAATATTGTACGCTTAAAAGTCAGTTTTAACATTCATTAACATTGCTTCGGTCATCTTTATTATTTTAGTATCTTATATTGTTGTTGAGATTTACGTTTTGAATATCTATTTTCATTGAGAGACCACTTACTTCTGTATCAAAATGTTTACTGCTGATACTTAGAAGAAAACCTTATCAATCAATCAAAATCGTGAGTGTCATACGAAATTTTATGCAACGTCTGCCTAGATTTAAGCTTTTGATTCCTCTTAGAAGCAGCAAGTTTTCTGTTAGGTTCAACAACACTTACCATCCAGAAGTCGAGGAAAGTTCTTCAAAATAGGAAAAAGGAAATAAAAAGGAACTGGACCTCAGGAATGCTTTCAGGTCTCACGTAGGGTTCTGGGAAAAGCACCGATAGGTATCGCTATTTTTGTTACTCAAGGGACCCACAATCATTGTTTCGTGTATGGAGGTAATACAATGGAGGTCAATGTACTCTGCCGCAAATTATGTTACGTAAACCCACCTTAAACGTACGAGTATTTTACTCAGTCGTGTGTTTATCTTTTCCAGAGGGGAGGGGGCATGCCAGCTTCCACTTCTCCCCCTGCATCAGAATCATTAGGGAAGTACTACTCATTCTTGCAGAGCTAAACGAACAATGGCTGTTCACTTCGTAATATCATCATTTGCTCGCAATTTTGTCAAAATTCATTTGTAGGGCTGAGTTATATCAAATTGACCCATCTCCCCCTCTTGGTACGGCAGTGGTTATATCCAATCTAGCCTAAAAACTATCTGTGCCATTCATTGAGCCATAGTGCAGCTGTCTTAGTGAAAACACTTGGCCACAATAGTTGACAACAATATGCTTAAGAATCTGAAACAGCAATGTAGCTATTAAGACCTATTTAGGGTAACTAGACATGAAATTGCGGCGTATAGGCTACTACTTGCTTTCTGCCGAATCAGTTAACTCTCTCTCTCTCTCTCTCTTAACTTCAGAATCATACATAGGAAGTGCTTCTATTTTGGAAGTGCTTCTCCTCCACTCACGCAAGATAAAACTTTCGAACTCCGTTTCGCTTCTGCCATTTCCTTGACTCATTGTGGATTGGAACAACCTCGTAGTGGCATCTCATTGACATACAGTTTCAGAGCCGAGTTGGGTGCGAATAAGAAGTTGCCTCACGTCTGAGGACTGAATTAAAAAGATAGAAACATCTTTTCATAACACCAGTGCAGAAGCGGTAGGATACGTGAACCATAGAATAATGACCGACAAAAATGAAAAGGGCGGAGAGAAGGGAATACTGGCGCGAACAGCGACCTTCACTTCTAAGCGAGCACGCCGTGCGCAAGAAAAGGTTAGTGACAGTTCTCGATGATAAATCTGACAATTACACCAGATCTTCTTGTTTTCTTATCAACCTACTCCAGAAACTAACTTATTTTCAGATTATACTCTTGCAAAGCCAATGTAAACATAACTTAATTGTAATCCAATTAGCAAAAGCGAGTATGTTGAACGTTACTGGTGTTATCTACTGTGTAAAGAAGAGACTAAAGCAAGCGGATGCCAATTTGGTATGCGGTAGGCCTATTTATATTGGCACCGGCGGTTTGAGAATGGGGCATAGAACACCATTTTGATATATTGTAAACTTTTCACACAAAAACCATTTTTCTTGGAATTATTTCAATCTTTTAGTCGCAGTGTGATTGTGTCACTTGTTGGCATTTCCACTTCTTCTTTATTTGCTTTTCAATATACATTCACACAAACTTACTACAACACTATGACATTTTTTAAGTAAAGTTACTGAAACTGGGGCTGAAGATATAAAGATTTTGCAAATTAACAAACTCAGGAGAAAAAACTAAATTTCTCATAATTGATAAATGTAATGTTACAGATTGTCTGAATGGATTCTACCTACCATCGTCTGACTCGGTTCATAGTAATTACACGACAATATTATGGGACTTGTTCCTTTTTAACCCCAAATAATACGGACAAGTGCCCTTTTTCTCATGTACTGGTATTATTCTTATAGCGATAAAATGTGACATATGCACTTTTTAGTCAAAAACTTAGCTCCACAGGAAACATTGGACAACGACCTATATCAAGGGTGGGAAAAGTCAAAACATCATGTGCCCTTTTCCCCCTGTAGTCTTCAATTGGTATGAGGTTGTGTCATTTTCTTGTCTCGATTGCGCGTTCAGACAACAATAAATTGCTTTTGATGAAATGCCATTAAGGAAACTACCAAGGAAATAACACTTTGTCATATCTCAAGACTTCGTCAGGTCTGCAGCACGCTGAAAGGTTACAAAACCTGTGCTCAGTAAAATGAAGGTAAAGATAGTCCCGTATGGCAGAGAATCACATGTGCTGAGCCACGGCTTGGTGAGGTAGCGTGGCCAGTTCTTTCATGGCGGCCTTTTATCCTTCCTAAGCTAATCCCATGTACCCATTTTCCAGCTGGATTTGAAGTAGGAATTTCTCCACCTACTGAGCTAACGCGCCTTCTGAGCACAGTCGACTTGACGAATTCTAGAAATAAGACAAAATGTTGTTTGTTGCTTTGTTGGGTTTTCCACCTACAACTTGTTGGTGATTTATACATGATGATATTTACAATAAATCGTTTCATTGATTGGTCTGTTTACATGACAGATGCACCATCGATACTCTTTCAACACCCCCTGAGAAACTTTTAATGCTTCTTGTCTACCCTTTGGTCTCTAATAAACGAGGGGGGACGTTTATTAATTTTTCAAAATTTTCGACCCCTCGAGCTTATTAGCTGACCCGCTAATTAATTTTCGGAAATCTGCTTTGTGTATCAGCAGGGTGTAGACGTAGTTAGGAAACCCACACTCAAGTGTAGAGCCGGCAAATCATGCTTACAGTCGGTTTGCTATGCAAATTTCTGACACGAAGGATGGTTTTATTTATCATGCATACAAATCAAACCCAGCCTCTATTCAGATAATTTCCTGCGTCAGCACGAAGAAAATAATTGTCCACTCAACGAACTCTTAGGCTGCTAAATAGAACTAAACTTAATGTTATGAAGTATCTTCAGAAAATTCTCCACACTCAGTCTATTTTACCCCCTCTTTTGTTAACTTTCAAAATTGATTTCAATCCCCCGTTTATTAATTTTCAAAATATCCGCCCCTGTTTATTAGAGACCGAAGAGTATTGTCTAAGGGCCTCATTGTTTATGCAAGTGTCATTCTATATTTCAGGCGTCTTTGGTGGCACTATTCAAGAACTTCGCTTGTACGGCTCTGGTTACACGCTTGGGATAACACCAGTACTTCTTAACCCTCTGAAAGTACGTCACGAAGAAAGAACATTTACAAGCAGCCTTTTTCTACTACCAAGTCCACAAGTGTGGAAAAAAGGAGAGATCCTCGTGAAAACCCCTCAAAGAACCTATGATATTGACCAGATCAATGACTTTCTACGCGACGCTGGTTTTCCTGATGGCGTCCCCATGAGACAGAAAGTTGGAACACTGCATAAAGTGTTCAAAGCACCTGGGGTCCCTCTAAACTGTTACTATGGAAACAAACGAAACAGTACTGTGAGGATGCTCATCTACGGCAAGCATAAATTTCCTAATGGGCAACCTACGATTCTGAGAGGTGATGGTGATGAAACCGTTAACTTAAGAAGTCTGAAGTTGTGTGAAGAGTTAGGAAAACTTCAGAATAAAATATCAACGGCCTATGAAATAGATGGAACCAATCACAATGGTATCCTGAGTAATGAAGAATTCTATAAATACTTAAAAGCTGATTTACTTTCCTGAGTGAGCAGAATCTTACCCAACGTAAGCTGCAAGTCAATAACTATTGAACTTATTGATAGCCACAATATTTACTAGCCTTCCATTTCGTTAACTGCGAGTGACTCGATCATGCCGTAAGGTGCTAGTCAAAAGTTTAATTTGTAGCATACAGGCTTCATCTGCTTCGTCACCGATTAGAGAAGCATAGCTTTGCTGAGTTTGCAGTTGCCGCAGAAAGAAAAAGAACCCCTGTAGACTGATCCCCTTGACCTGTCAGACTTGGACACAGTCAACATTACTGCTTACAAGCACAGAATTTCAGCCTCTCTCTCACGGCAAAAGAGTTTCATTGTCACAAGTCATTGGAGAACCTTGTTCGGTTATAACTGGTACATTAAAGGAAGAACATCGTAGTCTCCTTATTTAGTAAACAGTTTTTGGTTACAATGTCGTAGCAGTTGCAACAGATCTTGAAATCGATCTATTTTTACTTTGCAATAATGCCGTGCTATTCTGATCATAATCTTGTAAGACTTTGATGTGCCTCCCCTTTCTCACACTGAGGGACAGGGTTGTTAATAGACAAATTATTTTCTGTATAGAATCCAGTGAGAAACAGCTATTGACAGAATATTCTGGAACGTTTTTTCGTCCTACTCTCCCTCTCTGTCTAATGGGTTATCACGAATACTTCACACGATTTCCCTTATGACGTACGCCATAGCTTC
>JAAAKM020006971.1:142497893-142517161 GCA_010016025.2 Alatinidae sp. Z8VKAUB7J3 | reverse complement strand
TCCTACTCTCCCTCTCTGTCTAATGGGTTATCACGAATACTTCACACGATTTCCCTTATGACGTACGCCATAGCTTCTAAATCTTTGCATTCATACATGCCTTTATTGTAATACGCACCCACGGAAACATTTGTGCTATTAAAAGCCGAATCTAAAGAGTGTTGTTTCGGACGTAGAGCTTTTTCCGCCCCTGAAAGAACTCTGTGAGATCGCGTCATGATGAAAATGACGCTTAAATCAGTTTGGTTTTTTATTGTGTTTAATACGGCGTAACCAAGCAACTTACACCTAATGTATACAAATACAACTCCATTTTCATGCCATCATCATCATCATCGTCTTTATCGTCGTCATTGTCGTCATCATCGTCGTCATCATCATCATCATCATCATCATCATCATCATCATCGCCATCATCATAATCAGCATCATCATTATTACGATCATCATGCACTTATATTCTCATTTGCTCAGGAGCTGGACCGGTTGGTTACCAGCACATATATAAATTCTCCGTTCTTCTCCCAACTCTATAGAGAGTCGCCTGGTACGGAGATCCTCAGCGACTGAGTCACGAACTAGTCAAATGCATTAGTTATATCTAGGATCCATCATCATACTTTCCTAAAAGCTAAACCTTTTTTATGTAGTTCACGAACGACATTTCGGTGTCAAGGTGCAAATTCAGCCTTGTATGAAGTTGGGAATGGTCTTAGCCTGTCTCTAGCGTGCACGCAGACAAAAACTACTGATGTAGTAATTGGGCACCACGGTTTTTGCAGGGACTCCGGGCACTTTCTGTGTATTACCTCCTATAACTTTTAGCATTCATGTCGTCTTGGGCACTAGGGTTGTGACTCTTCGTTGACTGCAGTAAACTAGGTCTACATTAATTTTTACCTCATGTTTGTAAAGAGGTCGTGCTTGGTTCTGCTCAGCTCCGAGTTTTGTTTTCAATCCATTTTAGTAGAACTTTTGAGAGCCGAGACTGAACACGTCCACAGAATAATAAATACCGGTAGATAGTAACTCAAGTTGGCTAGCTGCAGTGGCCGGGCACATGACGAACGAGGAACAAAAAGAATATTACTACCCGATAGAATTACTTGTACGATGTTGCTGGGATTCTGAGACACCGTGTTGACTCGCTCTTAAACAATGGAATAACAATAGCTAATGCAGGATCAGTACGAGGCCATGCAAGGGTATTGCCATTGATGCACAGACTACACGCCTATATGAGATAGTCTGCACAGGCTACCCTGTCTCTTGCTCTGCCTTATTGTTTAACATTTGTTATTCTTTCAAAGCTTTTCTTCTTACAAAGGACTAGAGGCGAATAAAGCTTTTCTTAATAGATGCTTGTAGCCAGCCGGGGAAAAACGGTGTCGACGGAGAATATAGGACACTTACGACCGCCTACTTACAGTAAACAGAAGGTAGTAGTTTGACTTATCGAAAAAAAGGTGATTTGTGGAAATTGAAAGGGGGAGTGAGACAGGGCTGCGTCTTATCACCAGCTTTTTTGCAACATGGAGAAACGACGATAAGACTGATCTAAGGCAAACGAGGTATAAAAATTGGAGGAACCTTGAAAAGGTAACTTTGAATAAGTGATTCAGCAATGTTACCAATGCCAATGGTAAGAACGTACTTCACATGATGCCAGGCTACATGATTCAGTAAGTTGTATTGAATTGGACACACACTGTGAAAGAAGAAGAGGCAGGCGTGGCAAAAGACGATCAGAAAGGAACAAGAAGAAGTGGAATTGTCATGAGAAGATTTTGGGAAATCTTTGGATTACAATGTTGTTACGTCTTTGCGGCCATCTGCCGCTGGGACAAGCAGTGACAAGAATAAGATAATCCGTGGCTTCGGAGTCCCTTCCCTTCCTAAAATAATCGCTGTACTCTATATTGAAATAAAATTAATTGTCCCATCTACCAGGCGTTCCCCTCTCTCGTTTTGGTATCTCCTAGGCAATATGTTTAACCGTCTCATGCTTCCTGAGGGAAACGTCTTACTTGTATAGGATAGACACATCATGCAGCCCGCAAGTTAAACGACCTCTTCCTACTGGAGGATCCTTACAACGAATCCAACGATTCATTAAAAACAATCACGGCTACGTTCCCTAACCAAACAAATGTTTTGCTGCTGAGGGTCAAGTTCTGACCGTTCACCATCAAATAGATTTAAAAGGTCCGAGAAATTTGGTAGATCAACAAAAAGTGTGATAGCTACCGAGGTATTGGAAACTTGCACCAACACAATAAGTGTACCCATGTCAGTGTAATGCGTTGCTTACTGTAGTAACGCAGTGAGGACCTTCACCGCTCAACACAAACGATGTCTTGTTGTTACAATCAAACAAGCGTAAACGTAGCGTCTTCTGTAGATATGGCATGTTATTGTGTGACTAAGAATGAGTGAGTGTTGAGTGGTACTTTGAAGTTCTCCACCACCTTGGTGTGTGAGTGGACGCTTCAGGCCAAAACATTTTAGTAGTGTCTACCTTGGCAGCTGTATTTCGACAGTGTTTCCTCTATATCACGACTTCGACAAGTTTTCGAAAAGGGCTGTATGAAACAGCCCAATTCCAATGAACCCGAAAAAGTATTTATCAAAGAGTAACTTTTTCGATATACAGTTTCTTTTTAATCGTTTTCTCTTAAGTTGCTATGTCAGTGTTTCGATCCATAGGGAAACTGTATTTCTCTTGTTTCGTTCTACGAGCAGTTTAGTTTTTTTTAACAATTTTAACAGTACGTTACATACCTGGAGCTTTAGCTTCTGCAATTATACTTTGAACAAATCAAGGAATGATCTCATCTTGCAGAACCATCACATGCCTTGGGGGGAGAGAAGAAACTTAATCATAACATTTGAGTACATTATTTTCTGTGACGTTTTTGCATTTCCTCGAGTTTTATGTGATTGTAGCTATGTAGCTATGAGGACTAGGTGGCCTAATGAATAAGGTATTGACGATTTCTCAGTGCAGCCTCTTGATAAGCAGTGGGGCTAATGATACTCAATGTTCCAATGGGGCCAATGATCGCTTCTCGGTCATTTGGCTAGGATAAATTAACAAATTTTATTAGAGCTATCTTTAGTTATGGAACATTATTCATTACACTTTTGCCTTAACACTCTGGCAACATTTGCAGTCATTCATCCCTCACCTCTTCTGTCATTAACTTTCTCCTTGTGCAGCTTTGAAATGTCCACTTTGATTCATTTCGTTGATACCCAGGTCCTATGGCGTCACCTCAGGTGGAGTGGGGGACAGGTCCCTTACTTCTCACAATAATCAGTCTTAAGATTATCTCTATCTGCAAAAAGTAAGCTCGTATCTTTTGTCGTAGTGAGAGATTTTAAAGGCCCTATATCTAGAAAAGCTCACAAAAATTTTTAATCTGACAAATTATGGTAAACTTATGTTTTATGTGCAGGTTCTTTTTCTTGCATTCATCTCTGCTTCTTTGAACTTGTTTTTCTTTTATAGCTTATTCCATTAACTTACCCAAAGTGTCAATAATCTCTTATTTAAGTTAAGGGTCGATATTCTCTGAATTAAAACAAGGTATTATCAATTCATTGACAGATTTATCACTGCCAGTAAGCTCTGACAATTTCGGGGAAGGATGTGGTTTATGAACACCTCTTTGTCTCCTCCCTCTATTGAATGGCTGGTCACTCACCGCCCCTGCTCAGTGCAGTGTATGTGTAGTAATTAAGAATTAATAAGTAAGAATAGAACTTACTGATGGCATAGAGAGATACGTTTACCCCCACTCCTAATAAATTTCAGCAGCACATGTATAAATATCTGCCTTGTCTACTTAAATAGACCTCTCGTTGGGGAATTCTTGGACTACGTAAGAGCCTACTATTTAAGTGGTGGGTCTGTTTATAACGGTAAGCAACAGGTGACGGGATTTGTCTTGTCTATAAGCATGGTGTCTTATTGTGGTTACTTAGACTAATGTTCAAGTTCTTGAGGATAAAATAATCAGTTCAAATCTGTAATAGCTAAAACCATTCTTTTTAACCAGGAGTTCTGACAAACGTCGGCCACGGCCATGAATTCTCCCTCTTCTTTAGCTTAAGTACCATTTTCACAAGTTAAGCCACATAATCGTTCAAAAAAATTTAGCTACCCATTCACTGACAGTCTTTATGGGAATGGAAGGCTTCCCCCCAAAAAGTAAGAGACCAACTTGTTGTTTTCTTATCGCCATCACGCTTTTCGCCGTCCACACTATTTAATTCGCATCGGAAACACTGATAGTAACGGCTTTGAGCCCTTACTACGATGCACTCTAAAGTTTACAGCAAGTAAATAATTGAACTTATCAAATATTCAGTTTAAACATGATTCAAATGTAGAAGTGAAATGTCACTCTTAGAAAGACAATTTCAAACGAGGTTTGACCAACGACACAAAAATTCTTTTGAAAACAATGGACGGCAAGAGAAGCAATGATGGGGTTTTAGGCCTTACGTTCCCGTATAGCAGGCAGATTACCACGTATATGGGACTATGACTGGAGCGTAGAGCAAATTAAGATCTGGTACCTTTCCTAATATCCAATAGGGTAATTAAACCTTGACCCTCTGATATAGAAAGCAACAGAGTTATGACATTTTTTCTCCCTCTAAGCAAACATTTAAGTAAACATATAAATACTGAAAGTTATTTTTACAAAGGTAGACAAGGTAGCCCACTTTTATCCTGTCATTAACGTGTTGTTATTGCAATTTTACAATAACCACAAAGGTACATTCCAGCATTAATAAATAAATTATTATTTATTTTATCTCAAGAAAAATCAGTCTGTAGGAATGTTGTCTACCCTTCAGCTTTTTAATGACAGCTGTAAAAAAGTTGATGAAAAACTTGTAGAGAAAAGTAAAATTGATCACAGCGTCGTCAAATTCTAAAAAAATATTGTAATTAAAGACTGTGATTGCTGATTTGTAACCGATACAAAAAATTCTCTAAAATTGCACTTTTTGGTGACGTAACACAGCAGAACGCAAGCGCCTTCGCTTTGGTACATAGATTGCAAGCGAATAGCCGTCTACGCCTTTTTTACTCGCGCCAAAATTCCCTCACCATTGTGGGTCTTATTATCTACTTGACACCATCTTTGATGGTTGGATACATTTTTGTTACCTTGGACGATCGAACCTAAGCTTCAGAGAAGAAGCGTCCTGTGGTAACTCTGAATTTTCTTCGTACTCATCGCACACCTTGTGTAATTTCTACGATGGGTATTGTAAGCGTTATTCGCAGGCTGCAGATGTCGTTTAAAATGTTTCAGTTTACTTTGAGATCTCTCACACACGATTCTTACCGAAGAAAGGGGTACATCATAGACGCGGCGTTCGAGCCTTTGTTTTGGTTTATCGATCATTTTACCAAAAGCATCGGAGTGGTGAGTAATGGCTGAGCTTTGATCATCTTTGGTTGTCTTTACTGTTATTAGCGGTGACATTCACAGATGATTTTATCATCTGCTGTCACAGATCGCCAGAAAGTAATATTCTCAAACACAAGTGCTGTTTAAGATAAGGCCTATACTATGCGTTTTATAAGTTTCTGGGAGTTTTAAAAATAGAAGGTGGTCAAGCTTTTAATAGAATGCGATCAATTAAATTCATTAGGAAAACATGTATCACGAAATATCCGAGTTTTTGAAGATATGAATTACTGAACAATCTAGTTAAAGAGACACCGATCTGTGATTTAAACTTATTTTAGAATGCGTGCTTTTTAATTTCGGTCGGTTCCCGTTTGGAGAGGTTAGTTTGTAGGCTTATCTTTCACAGTTAACCTCAATGGCCACATCAAGAGACTGAACGAAAATCATTTTGTGACATTAGGACAATGTAGATTCTTAAAGATTACATTTTCTCTTCAAGAATAATTATCGATCTCCTTTGCTTTATATTAAGTTATCATATTCTGGTTTGGTGTATGAGCTGTTACGGTATTTACAAATTTAGAAGTGCATGATTTCTATGACATGGATTAACTGTATCGCTTTTAGCAGCTCACCCGGATCAGTTTCGCGAGATTTTGTTATTTTGTTCGGGAGACATACTTAAACATGTGAATGGCTGATAATTGTAGCAATTTGATAAATTATAAGGAAGTTTATTACACACCAATTGCAAAAGTTTGTTAAAGTTGAAATAACTTGATCTGCTGTAAAAAATGTAATTATGAAGTGTGAGCAGTCAACTAGAATCCACGATATGTTGTCCAGGTTTATGCTATACTAGTAGGCTTTATATTTAATTATTCGTCAGGAAAACTGTCTCTCACTTTCATGTGGGAAAAGTTTTAGAACATTTGTATCAAGCTAAGTTAAGATGCAACGTTAACCTTTTGGGCTCGTGAAATAGAATGAAAATGTCAATACATTAAAAATCTGCTTTGTACCAGTATGTTCTGCAGGTAGCCCCATCCAGCTCCTTGGAGGTGTAACACTAGAAGACAGTGATAAGGTTTAAGCTGGTTAAGCATCATCTGTGTAAAACCCAAAAACATCGACTTTCCTTGCTACAGATTCATGCACCATTGAGATCAAGACAAGCGACAAATAAATTACGATACCCTAAGCACTCCCTCTGATACATTTGTTGAGTTTCTGAAAAGAGGCCATTAGTCTCCTCCACACAAAATTGGTCCCTTCAACTCAACCCACATGTTCAAAGGCTGTTTCCTGTTGTTTTATTAACAAGATCCAAGCTACGATACACAAGATCTAATACATGTATTTTTCAATTAAATAAAGACATCTTTTTTTATGGTAGCTGTAATAATGATATGCATCCACCACCCAGGATTTCTTAGGATCATTCCCTTAAGAGAAAACCCTTCTAAGGTTAAACATGCCAGAGGCAGCACTTGGTACTAAGTGGTTAGATCATCTGTTACATAATCCAAGTGTTATGAGATTCAGTAGTTGGAGCCCACTCGCGCTGTAATATTTTTGAGCAAGATATGAACACTTCTGTGCTTCCTGATGCCAAGGGGAAAATTGGGACATGTATGGCCTTGATGGGCAAAAACACATAAGCACTTACTGTGGCTACTGTATGTCAACATCCCTTTGGAATTATCAAAAGAATTATTGATGGGAGGCCTGAGCTGTAGGATGATTGCCAGTTGTAAAGCATGTTTGAATATGCCTAGCACAAAAGAGTGCTATATAAGTACAACATATATACTCCCATTCTTAAGGAAAACTGTGTCCATTAAGTGGCATTGTATTTAATATCATTTAAGTATGGAACCTCCAAAATTGTTAACAAACAGTAAAATAGGTAAAAATGTAATGGCCTCTCTGCCCTGCAGGCCTTTAGTTGTGGCTGACCAGTTAATAATTATACATCTAAACAGTGGTAGTATGTAAGGTGGTATATTTAAATACTTGTTTTTAAAATTCCAGGTTTTAATTGTGATTTTTATAGTAAGACAAGGTCTTGCATTTATATATAACTAGTATATTGTAGTAATACCACAAAGTGCCTTGACCTATCCAATGTTTTTGAGGTAAGAAGATAAAAGTCCTAAATTTTGTCAATTATCTGTTGAGGATACCTAAGGACTTAAGTGACACTTAAGTGATACCACAAACAACAGAAGGACTGACAATGACATGATGCTAAATCATGGTGCAGTCTGAAAACTTGGTTGAGAGACCATGTGCTGGCTGCCGGCTTTAAGAATATAAAATCTACTAAAACTGCCACAGTCATGTGCATAAAATAATGTAAGTAAAAGTATTATTTATTAATATCAGGAAGGTACGGTATCAATTATTACCATAGCTGCACAACTTTGTAAGAAATTTTATGACCGATTTACAGATTTAGGCCAAAGAGATTTCGAAATACAACAAGCTAGGTTTCATGTTTTGGTCATAAAATGATAGAGCTGTAGGAAGTGCTCTGTTTATCCTAAGTGACATTGGTACTCACATTTGAAAAGTGTGAATTTGAGGAAGATGAAATGTGTGCATTCACTGGATCACGAAGGCCAAATATAGATGTCCACCATTATAGAAAAGGATAATAATTTTCTTACTTATTCTTAAATCTGCAATGGAAGGTGCTAATCCAGTTCCAACCACTGATGTTTTAAACCAGTAAAGATGGTGAAGGTAAAAAGTAGATATTTGCCCTCATATCACAATGAATATAACTGTGTTGAAAAATTTTGGATTGGGACTTTAGTGTGCTCAGGGTTTACTTTGTTTGGAATTTATAAATATGACACAAGGCTAGCACTCTTTGTTCAAGTGGAGAATGTACAGCATGTTGGTAGATGTTTTTCCATTTGCACATAAAGTTGACACTTAAAATAATGGATTTGAACCTACACTAAAGGATACTTTAGGAGTGGCTAAGTAATGCTAAAGTACCATGTGTACATCACAAGTTATCAATGTTATCAGAGGTTAGTGGTTGAATTTTGAAAGGATAATTTGGAATATTGACAGTGCAGGGCATCAATATTGATGTGCAAGTTTACAGGCTATGTGCTACAAGAACTACTTAGTCAACATAGTAAAGGCTAATGCCAGGTTTTGTAAGTTGTATAATGCATCAGATGGGACCACGTTGTTTTGCATAACCATCACATTACCAAAGGCTCTTACTGGTTACGAATTTTCGATTCTATTTTACTACTCTATTTTCTATCTTTCCATATTTTTATCTCAGGTACAATCTCCCCCTTTGTTTTCCTTTTTTCTTAGGCCTTTGTCATTCTGGTATCAGCACTGACTGCATCAGTTGTAATAATATGGTATACCAGCCTTCGTCCAGTGATACAAGGATATAGTACACCTTGGGTTATTTTACACTTTATTTATGCTCATTGGCTTTTAATCAACATAGTCTTCCACTACTTTAAAGCAGTGTTTACTGATCCAGGTTTACCACCTCAGGTATGTTTTTGTGAAACTTTTTGTAACAAGACAGAGAAGTTTGTAATATATGGTCTAATGTAATTATGAGGCAATGTTGCTATTGCTGTTTAAAAAGCTGATAAGGGAATAAGCAGCGCAGGGCTGAGAATTTTGAAAAATAAACAAAACAAACGACACACAGAGTCTGTATCTTTTCAAAAACTAACATTTCAAATCCTCTCTTCTCGATGATACTCTGTCACTTAAATGGGCTTTGGATTGATGACGGGCTGGAGGGCAGTTCTTCCTTGGTCAAGTCACATAGCGCAGAGAGGCTGGTCTCCATTTGCGTCGAGCTGGATGTCGATGGCCACCGGTGGATGATAGGGAGCTAATGTGGCGACTAAAGAAATAAAAGTATGCCAACATTTGGAGGTCACATAGCTCACTTCGTAGAGCGCACGCCGCGAAAACGTGGGTCACGGGTTCGATCCCCGATGGTGACATATTTTCTATTTCGCTAGTGTTCTTTTCAAAAACTAACATTTCAAATCCTCTCTTCTCGATGATACTCTGTAACTTAAATGGGGTTTGGATTGATGACGGGTCGAAGGGCAATTCTTCCTTGGTCAAGTCAAAAAGTTTCTTTTCAAAAACTAGTCTAACACTATAAACACCGCTGACGGAACACCCTTCAGTATTGCGCTGCCCGAAAGTGGTCCATTACAACCAGGCTGTTTTATTATAATGATCAGAATATTGAAAACACGCATGTCGAGCATAAGATCTGGTTGACTACCACAACATCATTTCAATGAACATTAAAGGTATAGCAGCATATCCTTGAGCTGGCAAAAGTTAAATACAAATGAGTCGAAAATGTATGGAATTCCAAGGAATCGATTAAGCTTTGCTAAATGTGTAAAAGTTTCTCCGATAATTATAAGTATTGAAGAAAACACTAGAGAAATAGATAATATGTCACCACGGGGGATCAATGATAATTTGTAAGCAGCCTACACTGGGAAATTTTGGTTTTTGAATATCATAATATGGTGCCACTCCCTAACCAAAGTATTAAGAAGAACAACCACAGTTTTCTAATAGCAAGTTCCCAGTTAGCAGTTTGCCAGACGACAATTACAAACAAACATAATTTTCTGGTAGATATCCACCACTCCCAAACGGCATCTACCCCTCGCAATGAAACATAATATGTTGCAAAATCTTTATAGTAATATAACCTTGTTGTGGAGACAGCTGTTAACGGAAAGCTACGATTCGACCCCTTCCCAATCATACTCACAGTACAGTTTGTATCAAAGATAGATATTTAGCCGTTGAGTAGTTTTGTTGATCAACGTCTTCTTGTCCATTTCAGCTGGAACAGATGTGGGATTTGATCCTCCCGTTATTGTCACAAGTTCTTGCCAATGTGATGCCCGAGATGTTGGATGACTGGGCATATTCATTCATGCGCTCAACGGTAGGCTATTTCTTTACTTTGATTTACGTTTGTACTTCAGTAGCACTGCTGCACTATTAACTGATAGTGATTCCGCTGTTGCCCATGATTGTAGCGATGCTTTAATTATTATGATTATAGGAGAACACTTTTATTGCTATGATGCATTTCATGAGTCGGTCGGGTGTGTATGAGTGGATGAGTGCGGTTGTATTATGAGTCAAAAAGCATCGCACGCGTGATTTCGAGTGAGTGGCTAGTCCGTTACCTTTCCATCTCTAGTTGATTTTGCACGTTTTTAGACGTTAATAGATGCGGGTCACTTCAACACGTATAAACTAACAATAATATAGTTTTAATATACTCTTACACCAAGGCACCCATATCCTTTCTTTTTTGGTTTCTGTTCTGTCGTGTTATGGTCTTCTTTTTAGTCTTAAATTATACATCGCGTGATTAATTCTTATTCCATGGTACAGTTTACCTTTACTGCATTAAGTTTGAAACAATTAAAAGCCAACAATTGCTGGCACAAAAGTTAGAGTCTGATAATCAGTCTGGTAATCATTTAGATTATTTGCATTGGTGTTCGATAAAGTTATCACTGAATTATTAGAGGCTGCGATCGCCTGGTGAATCGTAGTTAAGGGCTTGGACTTGACAGGAATAGCAGACCTCACATTTTTAAAGGCCAATATCTCATCGCAAACTCACACAGATAATAATGCTGGTGTTAAATTGCTGAAGTATATAAGTATTATGTTTTGTTTGTGAGAATGGAGGGCATAATCTCGTAGAGACGTTGCCTAACTTCTTACCCGTGGCCATGCTACTAGTATTTAATCCGTTTATCTGTCCAAACCAATCATCTGGTAGTATTGCATATCTTCATCTCTAATAATATGCTTTAAAATCCATTAATCTCCTTTATAGGAATACAGAGATCCTCATCGGTTTCATCGCCTCTTTGAACTTCTCATGGACAATCCTTTAAATGGAGAAGCGGGCGCATTTGGAGATGCAGCGTACGTAATTGCAGGAATATTCCTTCTGATACCGTTACGCTTTTTTTGGCGATCCAGTCTGTTAGAGACAGTAACCCCGTCCTTTCCTAAACAGTTTTGTACATGACATACAGCCAAAGTGATATTACTTAAAATCCATGCGATTTTTCGTTTTAATATCATGTGTAGTGATTTGAGGATTTAAGCGTAGTTTAACCTGCGGTTCAATTTCTACTTCTAGCTTTTTTTGATAGCAAAGGTCGTCCTTGTTGTTGTGTAATTTTTAAAATTCATTATTATGTAAGTGACGTGATTACTTCTTAGATTGCAAAGCGTGGCCCGTGTAACAATAATGCATTGCCAGGTGTCTTTAAAAGTACGTGTGTGTAAGAGTATCTACAATCATTAAGTCTTGCCTTGACCATCGAATTACTTTTTATTTTAGGAGGATACACATTATTGGTAATTTTATATATCACCAAGGATGGAGGATAGCAGAAGTTCATCAAGCCTTACTCGCATACGTTACACCTCATTTAGCCCATCCCTACAAGAAAGTGAGAGACAAGATTGGCAGGTAAATTGCTTGTAGTTGATATCACTCGATACTGAGTCAAGTCATTTACTAATATTATGTACTTTAGTGGCACAGTTTACTTACTTATTTGGTCATATCCGACTGAATCGGTGGACCAATTTACTTACTTATTTGGTCATATCCGACTGAATCGGTGGACCAATTTACTTACTTATTTGGTCATATCCGACTGAGTCGATGGACCAAACGCAATTCTTTCTCCGGCCGCCCGGCTTCATGACCACATTTCTACCTTTTCTCACTCGAGTCCGGCGTGACCTAATTATTTTCTTTAGGGTCAGTATTGCTGTGGCCATAGAAGCCAAACATTACTGTGCTTACAGCTTCAGCATGGCCTACGATACTAGCAAAGATCAGCAGCCGTTTCTTTACTAAACGATATGTGAGAGGATTACCTCTGTACAGTATCTTATTGTGTGGGCAAGACTGCCATGATACATTACATAGAATACGGACATTTTTTATATAGTTAACGTTAATTTTCCGGATGAATGCTTTTGTTAAGGTCCATCTATCTGAGCCACAGTCCATTTTCTGTTAACGCTTCACATTTCTACAGTCTACGGTTATTTCTTACGAGTCTTTTCCACTCTACAGCATTCTGTGTTCGTATTTGATAACAGCACATAGTAGAAGCGATTTGCAAGGGCCTAAACATCGCCAAGAAGAGAGAAAAACTTGTTATCTGTACAAAAGCAAACAGAGAGCTTATTCTTGCATTCTTCTGCTCATTTTAAAATCATTATTATTTAACGTATATGATAAGATTTAATTTGAATATTGCGTTGAGTAACGGATTCATTTTGCTAAACATTTTCGCCATACACTGATCACAGCATTCGTATGGAGGGAAGTGAGAAAGTATGATGAATTTATAGGAAACGAGAAGATCCTAGAAAATAACGGACACGAGAGCGACACGTTTTCTGCCACTCATGTTATTGAAAAAGGCGTAAATTGTCAACAAATTCTTTTCGTCAACAGAGTACCGGCTTCTTTGTATTGATAAATGCATCTTCTAAAGCGGCAAGATGAAAAGGAGATCTGGCTTTGGCTAATACCCTAAACGAATCTTCTTGATTTAAGATTTAATACATATTAAAATACCTTGCAATTTACTATATAAATGGTAATTACTGATCTTTGGAACGACCCTAACTGAACATAGAAATGTTTAAGACCCTATAAACTATGTATATTGGCAATCCACATTTAAAGTATAAATGTTCAAATTGATACATACTAATTTCCTTTGATGGTTACCTTACCCTGACTTATGAATGATAGGAATGCCAAAAATGTTGTTTATCAGAAGTCTGAGACTGAGGTAGTCACACGAAAGTAGTTGATTTTCTCCACTAAGGCAACAATGTAATGCTAATGGCTGCCATGGGAATCGTAAAATATCATAGAAAAGAAACTTATAATTGACTAACAAGGACTGAATAGAGGTAAACTTACATATGATAATTTACAAAAGTACTTGACATATTTTGTTGCTGCGCGAATGCGGTGCCAACGACCTCAAATATTTAAGTCGAGCAACGCCAGTATCTACTGCAAGTATGATTTGTTATATAGGTACAAAATAGGTATAACCTCGGATGCAAATCCCTCAGATTTCAATATCTGCTTATTTCTGATGGCTTGATCACTTCGACTGAGTACTGCCCCATGGTTTTAAGTAGAGTATTCAAGTAGGTACAAGCCATTTTTTAAGTTTTAAGTCAGCGGCAATTTACAATTTTATGTCATTTCATTCCATTCAAGGTTGCTTCACTTCATATTTCTGTTTGATGTTCCCGTCACATATCCAATACTGTCACCGAAACTGAAAGATCTGATGAATAAAGTGATATCGGAATTGTCCTTAGTGAGACAACAATCGATTGAAATGGAAGAGAAAATGCAAGAGAATTTTGCAGCAGTTAATTTAAATGAAGATGTGCCTCCCAACAACAAAATGCTGGTAGATATGGATGCTGATGTAGAAGATGAGAATGGGAAAGACAATGAGGAGCAACACGGAATCAACTTGGCAAAAACAAGTAAGTAACATAGCTACTACACTGTTCTGCTCCTCTTACATACGGATTCACAATAATGCCTTGAGCAGACTAGTGCCTGTTGTGCTCTTTTGATAATTGTGTCAATGCAAAAAATCCCCAACCCATCACAGATTTTGCCAATATGCAGTTGATTTGATTGTTGTCCATTCAGTCATTAAGAGTAGAGGGGCACTTCATCTTTCCTTTTTTACGGACCGACCAAATTCTATGGATTCTTAAGAATATGGGGTCTTACGGTTACCCTTAGGGAAAGAGAGTATATAGTTAATTTTAAAAAGTCTTGGATAGAACTAGGAATGTTTTACCGTGGCACAAAGTGGCCATTGACAAACCCCGCTTGACACATGACTAGTTATTGTGCTGTTGAAATCCTTAACAGGTAAAAAAGTGAGTTTGGCCACCTTGCCTTATACATTTTTGCCAGAATTGGTCTGACAGTCTTATTATTGTGATTATGCTATGTAGGATGCAATTATCTTGTACTGCCTCAGTTACTAACCAGGGCTCCACGAGTTCACATGGGATGTGAAAATGAAAATAGATCCGCAAGGGATATTCGAATGACATATTGGGACATTCGTCTGCCAAATTAATTTATCCGAGTGTGTTCATCTGTAGATGAATAAGGTTTTTTACGCAGTTTTATTGTTGATTATGCTAGCAAGCAGCCTTTCCAGACAATTACATCACCAAGCAGCTTAAGAGGGGCATGTGTTGCACTGAATGTGACGGGATTTAACAACAGATTGGCCGGAGGAACGTTGCGTCCAACAGCAGGGGACACAAGATTGTTCGTTAATATTTCCATTTTGCGTGGTAAAACTTGAACAAATTCCTTCTTCAGTTGCAAATGACAATGGTTACTATGGTGTCCCTTTTCTTTTAGTCCTGTACTTCATGGCTCTCTTCTCAAACAGTATACAACCCCTTCTCAAGGATGCTCTTCGATTACTGCCTGTGGTAAGTGGTGCTTTAAAATAGAAATTTCGTGCTATTCCAGTACCACACAGACGAGTTTTTGAGTAACGGCTTACAAGTCAGTTAGGAGCTTCTTGGACAACAATCGCGTTCTGTCAAGTGTTTTAAGTACATTATAAAGATTTAACCGAAGTTAATATCCAAAGTACTGGATCAAAAAAACATGACATAATTGGGCGCGAGATATTTGTCTTTGCATAGAAACATTTTATTAATCGTTTACTTAAAAGTTAGACAATATGTGGGGCAAAAAGTTTTGAATACTGCACACCAAGGATGGCGGCTGAAATTCATCCCTGACTGAAATTTACTCTAGAGGTACTTCGTAAATAAGTGGTAGGTTTACGTTAGCATTTTGGTTAAAATTTACTAATTATTATGTTCTCGTGTATCTAAGGAAAGAGTATATCATCACTTTCATTAGGTTCCTCGAATAAATGAATGACTGTAAACGGTTAATATATCCAAGTCGAGTGTCATGGCGTACGAAATGTTTGTTTAAAAGTGATGGTATGTTTATTCGTTCACATCTTGGTCATTTCGTAAGCTAATACCTTTTAATTACTGTATGTGGTAGCTGATAGGCTATCAAAGAAATTGAACGTAGTTTTTGGTTATTTCTCTGCATTTTTACTCTTGTTATGCCACATGTTTACCATGTGGTCATGCTTCTGTAGCCACTGTCTGGTTTTAGGCACGTCTGATAAAAGGCAAAATTTCTACATATTTCCGTCTAAAACAGAATACTAGCTTTATACACACTCCAATGAATAGCCATTGTATTTATTTTAATCAATTTTTCTGGAAACCCCACTCTTATATGTTTTCAAATTCAATGCAAATGCTGCTGACATTCGTTTGCCTTTTCGGTTGACGCCATATTTGTTGCTAGCGTTCAAATACTTTTGGGAGGGTAGTGTATGTTTCGCTAGATATCAAAATTCCTTCTTCATAGAACTTTGTTTGTATTTTTTTAATTTATTTTCTCTCATGGAAAGGAGACAAGTACTTTTAATTTTAATTTTAAAGATACGTATAAATAAATCACAAATTTAAAATGCGCTATTAGAAATCTCTGCTGTTTGTATCTGTAAATTCAACTAGTTTTGAACGCTTCGTTATAGGGAGAAGGTGTACTCCGAGAGTGGCTTGACTTGCTTTTGAAAGAACTTCTTAATCCGGACTTCGCTCTTTTTACTCTTTCAGCGGATGGTAAGTGTACAGAATATAGTTATATCGTTACGAAATACCTGCTGTTTTACCATCTACACTAGACAAAGAAGCAGGAGCTCTTACTTTCTTACAGAGAAATCTTATTACTAATTTGCAGCTCATCACAAAGACCTATTATAACATATCACACTCTTGAAGGATTTCTACAGAGAACAGATAATTTTTCATGGTTTAATACCACAGTTTAGTACCACAGGAAAACGAAATGATCGCCATATGGTTTTTTATGGTTGGTCATGATGTAGAATAATCATTGACAGATTATTTTACCATATATTTATGATTTTTATTTCGTATGAACGATAAAGGATGCTAAACTAATTTTAACATTCCCCAAAGGAACAGGTGTTGTAAAATATTAACTGTTTCGAGTCACGTTTGGATAGTCCTTTTTCCTTGTGATACCTATGGTTTCTTCATCTCCGGAATCACCCCTACCATGCCAAGATGTCTGCGTAAGATGTAACTAAAATATGCTCAATACCTAATCCTATCAATAAATCACCTATTTCCAGCGGTGCTCAAGTCCTATAGAGCCTGAACTAGTTAGTCATGTCGTAGGATGGATATGAATTTTTACTATGCTTTCCTATAGGAAACTTTAGTTATTAAATGTAGACTTTGTTACAAACAGCAATGCTTAGGGAAGAATGCGCATATGTAACATTGAGAAATATTAAACTTTAAAATCGCTATATAAAAAAAACCCCTAAGCTTTCAATGTATTCACCACATCATCCTACGGCTTTAGGAAAGTTGAATGTAACTAAGCTATTTAAGGACCAAGTGGCCTGACTGAACTAACTAAATATGAACAAATAAACGAGTGAACGGCAAAGGTGAAGCTAGAACAGTAAGGAGGATGTTTAGTGGTTGCATTCAAAGTTAGTCTGCGTTTGGCATGAAAATAGGAGAAAAACCCCAGAAGAGGCAGTTGCTATGAATGTAAAATCAGAAAAAGTGCAAGAGTGTTGAACAAAGTGTGAGCAAAGTTCAGAAAGCGCTGGGATTGAGTAACAATGCCCATTGTCGCTCATATTCTCAAATTATCAGCAAGGCGTCTTTGAAATTGGCAATTCGTCTGATCTAAATACGATGCGCTACAGCAACGACACTAAAATTTATAAACGACACCAGATTGTAATCACTTAGGAACCCTTTCCTTTACGTAGACAAAAAGTGTCAGAAGGTGACAAGAGGGGGAGTGAAGCTCACATCAGGATATGGAAAAGCAGATGTACAGAAATTATTGATACGTTTCCTAATTTCTAAAGAAAGTAAAACGTAACCAAAGTTATGTGATATGATTTGGAACTGATGAAACTATCTGGCCAGGTGTAAATAGCTTTCTTAAGATAACATGGATCGATCAATCAAGTGGCATAACAATTACAGGTAGCAACGATTGTATGTGGAATAAATGTTAAAATAAAGGCTGACTAAACCAAAAATAAGACATTTCTTATAAAACTGGGATATAACTATCAAAGTTGTTGAAAAGAATAGTAAAAGTCGGTTTATGATAAAAGAAAGTGTGAAAGAGGCCACTGGAACAAATAAGGCAAACTATCATTCTTCTCTATATACTTCTTAAACGTACAATACGTTTCTTGTTACCCTTTAGGAAACATGTCAATAAGCTTTATCCTCGCTCCCTTTTGCCACCTCTCGATGTTTTTCTGATCTGGCGTCGTTTACTAATTTTTAATGTCATCGCTTTAGCACAATGTATTTGCGTCGGGTGTGTCGCCCATTTCATAGGCACCTATATTTTACCTTATTGTACCTTTGTCTGTTATTGTCTTTTAGGAGCAACATTCCAGCCAAATAGCAACTCCTTTGTAAACCCAGACCACTTAAATTACTTCAGATTTGCTGGACAAATCATGGGCTTGGCACTTTATCACAAGCAACTTGTAAATGCGTATTTTACACGTTCATTTTACAAACACATATTGGGTGAGTTTAGTTTTGTTTTTGTAAATCTTTTGGCCATTTTATGCATTTTCATACGGTCGTGACAGTATAAGCTATCTTATAGAATCAATAGGACAATGTCTGATGTTAATATTTAATGGAAGCTAATCGAAGGTTGCTTGAATGAAGGATTTAGTATATTCTCGATTCTTGAGAGATTTAAGAAAGAGACGTACTTTTACGACAGCATAGTAATGCTTGTGTGTTCAAAAGAAATTCCAAGGTTGTAGCACATTCCACTGAAATTTGGATTACATACGTTCACCGATGAATATGTCGAGTCCGCTGTTATACATCTAAAGTAATAGTTGACGCTGAAAATAGTTGATATACTTTCAGACGTTCAAAGTTTTCTAAGGTGACTAATGTATCATCTTGATGGTGAAGCTGAAGGTAGATCAGGGAAGATATTAACATTTCAGACTTTCTCTCGGTGGCATATGATATGTCAGCAAGAAAGTAAAGATGTCGAGGTACTATGAGGTAGGTGGACCACTTCTTAGGCCTGAAGAAACACATGACATTCGTTAATGTATCATAGATCCATGTAACTACAAAAAGTACATTTTGCTAAGATCTGGTAGTTATTAGTTGCACTTCTATTACAGAGGAAGTTATAAACTAAATCTGTGATTCAAGTGGGCGTTTTAAGCCAATTGCAGGATTTGTTTGCCAGTGTTTGAGTGCGGGAAGTAGTTATTTTAATGGCTAAAATAGATAAAGTGATCCCAACAGTAAAGAAGCGTGTAAAAATTCTAACGCTTTTCGACTCAGCAATTGCCGAATATGGTAGAGTTTATCATGTCTTGAGTCTTTCCGAGACTACGTTTCGAGATAAACGTTTCCCTTCTTCAAGCCGCTGTAATTGAGTTATGTCGCTGTTTTTATGAGGTTGAGTTGCGGACCTCCTAGGAAATTTGGATCGAACTAGGTTGTGAGGTGACTATTGCACAGAACTCGACAAAAACCTATTGGTGTGTAGGGGAAAATGTAGAGCCCTTTTGAATAAGC
>JAAAKM020006971.1:142464494-142497793 GCA_010016025.2 Alatinidae sp. Z8VKAUB7J3 | reverse complement strand
GTGAGGTGACTATTGCACAGAACTCGACAAAAACCTATTGGTGTGTAGGGGAAAATGTAGAGCCCTTTTGAATAAGCAGTCCCTTATAGTTTATTAAAAACAGCACTGCAGCAATTTTATGATAGCAGGGTTAGGGCAAACGAAGATCGTCGTCCTTTTATTTCGCGACTACATAATAACTCTATAATCAGGTTTGAGTGATGAAATGTTTAGAAATATCATTTTTTATTTGTTTAGAATTTACGGAAAGAGCATTTTACTGCGAGATTGCTGACATTTTAGTGTCAGAATTAGAATTTTGTAGAAAATTTATTATGGACACTTCGCGAAGGTCGTCACGTTTGAAATCCAACAAAAATAAGTCCTTCAGAAACGCGTATTACTGGTGTCGTAACTTTATGGATCAAACTATCGCCAAGTTTGTACGAAGCAGGTCGAGTTATAACGGAAACAATCGGTATTTGTATTTGCTGTACTAGAGTGTATGTCTATCGCTCGAGACTTTCTTTTATTGTCTGAGTGACAGCGAGGACACTTACTGCAGTCAAACTTTGTTCTCTACGTGCTTGTAAATTTTTATCCACCAAAATCTGCCACTCGCTCACTACGAAAGCCCGCTGACTAAACTCATCGTAGCAACCATTCTCGTTCAAAGCCATTTATTGTTGTGAAGTGTCTGTAGCCGCCACTCTTGGAAAAGTATTAAGTATTAAGTTTCGAAATGGAGCACGATTTCTTCATCTACTTAGTTCTTTGGACGAAGAAGATGTACCATGCTATGGTATTACTGAATTATAGTCGAGGCAAAGTGAAGGTAGCGATGATCAAGTCGACGAGAACATGTTGTGATGAAGTGGGCAGAATGGAAGGTTGTTTATGGAGGGATATGGATAACTTGACTGCTAAATTACCAGTTACTATTATTTCATCAAAGTAAGGGATCAACAGGATATTTGATAAGCACACTGGCGAGTTTTCGAGTAACGGCTCACCAGTTAGTTGGGAGCTTGTTGAACAACAATGGCGTCCTGTCGATCAAGTGTCTCCAGTGCATTGTAAACATTTCACATTTAAGCTAAGATCAAAAGTATTTGATCAAAAAGATAATATAATTGAGGCCCAGATGTTTATACTTGCGTAGAAACATATTAATAATCGCTAACTTGAAAGTTAGCCAATATGTAAGACTATAAATTTTAAACGCTATCCACTAAGGGCAGCGGCTGAAATTCATCCCAGACTGAAATCTACTCTAGAGGATACTTGTTAAACGTTTGATACAATTGGTAGGTTTACGTAAGTATTTTGTTTAAATTAACCAACTATTATCTTCTCAGATATATAAGGAAAGAATATATCATCAATTTCATCAAGTTGCTTGAATAAGTAAATGCCTTTACACGGTCAAAGTATCCACATCGAGTGTCCACATGGTGTAAGAAATGTCGAAAGTGACTGTATGTTCAATCTTGCAAATCTCCGTCATTCTTTCATAAACGAATACACTTTAAGTACCGTAGCTGGCGGCTTAAAGGCTATAAAGAAGTTGTATGTATTTTTTGGTAAATACTCTGCATTTATGCTCATTTTCCCCTTATGTTTACCATCTAGTTTATGCTAGTGCCCGCAGTCTGATTTTAGGCACATCTGATAAGAGGCGAATATTTCCAGGTACTCTTTGGTATCAAATAAACGAGGTGCTCTCTCCACATATCACAATGTCATCGGCGAACATCATGGTCCGTGGAGGCTCCTGCCTAACTTCTTCTGTAAGCTTGTCCATCAAGATTGCAAACAGGAAAGGGCTCAAAGCGGAACCCTGATGCAATCAAACCTTAACCTTAAATTCATCCGTTTTTCCTACTGCACTGCTTACCACTGTCACACTGTCTTTATACATATCTTGCATCACCCTAACATAAACTTCTGGCACTCCTGCCTTCCTCATGCAATACCATAATTCCTCCCTTTGCACCCTGTCGTAAGCCTTTTCTAGATCCACAAACACACCCTGCAGCCTTCTCTGCCCTTCTCTGTATTTCTCCATCAATATTTTTAAAGCAAACATTGCATCCGTAGTACTTTTCCCCGGCATGATCCAAACTGCTGTTCACTAATCTCCACCATGCTTTTCATTCTAGCCTCCACAATTCTCTCCCATAACTTCATGCTGTGGCTCAGCAACTTTATCCCCCTGTAGTTACTACAGTCCTGCACATTGCCCTTGTTTTTGAAAATTGAAACTAAAATACTTTTCCTCCGTTCTTCTGGCATCCTCTCACCAGCATGCTCCATCTTGTTACACAATTTATTTAAAAACCTCACTGTCATTTCTACTAAACATCTCTATGCCTCCAATGGTATATCATCAGGTCCAACAGCCTTTCCATTTTTCATCTTCTTCATCGCCGTTCTCACCTCATCCATACTAATTCACCCTACATCCTGGTTTATACTTTCAGCCACATCCACCCTTCTCTCTCTCCCATTTTCTTCATTCATCAGCTTCTTAAAATACTCCTTCCACCTTCTCAACACACTCTCCTCCCTTGTCAGCACTTTTCCATCCGAGTCCTTGATCACCCTAATATGTTGCACATCCTTTCTAGCACGGTTCCTCTGTCTGGCTAACCTTTACAGGTCCTTTTCTCCTTCTTCAGTATCCAACTCATACAACTCATCATATGCCTCTCCCTTTGCCTTTTCCACTTCTCTCATTGCCTTTTGTCGAGCCTCCTTATACTCTCGTCTGCTCTCTATGTTCCTCTGCCTCTGCCAATTTCTTTTTGCTAGGTTCTTCCTTTTTACACTTTCCTGTACATTCTCATTCCACCACAAGGTCTCCTTATTTTCTTTTCTCCTTCCAGACGATACACCAAGTACATTCCTGGCTGTCTCCCTTACCATTTCAACTGTGGCGTTCCATTCTGCAGACAATTCCCCCTCACTTCCCAGTGCCTGCATCACCTCCTTAGACTTAATGCGACAATAGCTCATTTTCAACTTCCACCACCTAATCTTTGGTTCACCTTTCACTACTCTCCTCTTCCTTTCCTTTTTGATGTTCATCTTACATACCACCATCCGATGCTACACTCTCCCCTGCCACTACCTTGCAGTCTCTTGTCTCTTTGAGTCTACTTCTTCGGCACAGGATATAGTCCACTTGTGTAGACCTTCCTCCACTTTTATATGACCTTATGCTCTTCCTTCTTCTTGAATTAAGTGTTCACCACTGCCATTCCCATCCTTTTTGCAACATCTACAATCATCTGCCCCTCGGCGTGTCTCTCTCCTATACCATACTCTCCTATCACCTCTTCCTCACCTGTTCCCTTCACCGACATGGCCATTTAAGCCTGCTACAGAGATGTTCAGTTTTAATTTTTTTCCCGCGATTGTGAACATACATAATAATGAAAGCATATATTGCAATTATCAACTCCTAACATGCAGTTTGGTCTTCAAGGCAGTCGGTTTCCGAATCTTGGTACGGTGAAAAACGTCCCTATCTGTAATGCTACTTATTTTGCAGTATCCTCTTCACTTCCTGTTTAATCTCTCTTCTCATTAATATCCTAGTTATTTAATATACAATCTATAAAAAGCCTTGCCTTCCTCTGATTTGTTTCTTTGCCATCTAAACGTAACTTTCACGTAGAGATCCCTTGAGATTTTGCGTAGCAGATGACTTCGTACCTTAAATTCTCATTTTGGAACACAGCGAGCGCTTGCTGGCCCGGCTTATCCCGAAATAATAACTTGAAATATAACAACGCCAAACAGATTTCAGAAAGAGGAAAACCGATCGTAACGATATGTTCTTTCTCCCTCCCACAGCAATTCGCGGGAACTTCTCAGTGTCCTTCTAAGTTATGGATCGCAAAAATATTTCCCTTGGGTCGCCGGATATTCGGAAAACATTTCTAAAATACTATATTCATATAAAAGGAATGCAAGTCTCTGATCAATACAGGGCTTTTCACATTTCCAAGCTTCTATCCTGCCTCATCACCACAAACTGTTTGTTCCCTCACTCTCTTACACAAACTGTTTGTTCCCTCACTCTCTCACACAACATATTGTTCTGGAAGTTAAATCACAAAACAGGGAACAGATAGAAGGGGCACTTGGTCTTTCCGATTTCAAAGAAATTGTTGAAACAACAACAGATACAGCCCATGCAGTCATGGAGCACTACCCTTGCTCCAACTTAAATTAAAGGGAATGATATTTGTGATACATAAGTTGAGTCGGTTATTCGTCTTGACTCAAGATCCACTTAGTACACCATAGGACACCACCAACTACGTTATTAACATCCAAGCGGAGATCGTGAAATTTGCAGCTAGATTTCGGGATTAAATCGCTTTCCAAGTCTGTGTTATTGCCGAGCTGCTGGTGCAAAATACCCTGATGCTATCCACGTCGTTCCACAAACGCTACAGGGCTCGACAAGCCGTACCCTATGTTGGACTTGTTATGTTGGACTTGTGTGAGACGGTGCTTTAAACCATGTTTGAGGTGAAAACAAAATACAGAAGTAGGTGAGAATCAAGGTGATCTTTATTGCGATAACAAAGATGGCCCTTTTCGAAATCGAAACGCATGTGTTTATTGCGTTGAATAGCGTTTAGCATCAGGCGCAGCCTTAACAGTATTTAGTGACAATCATTCGTGTCTGTAATAATTGATCAAATTATAAGCTTGTGAAATCTTTTAATAAAACAAGTAACAGCATTCTTCTTGAGATGGCGATAAGATGCTGATTTAAAAGTGGTCACCTCCGACAAAGGGTTGGGGACCTCTGGTCTATGTTCTTATTGCCCTTCTAAAAAGTGACGACCAAAAGGATTTAGTAAGACATCATATTTGAACAGAGAATGGTAAGAAGAATGGAAACAGTTTCCTTCGATATGCAATCAAAAGTAATGACACTTTTGAAAGCTCTTTCTCTGCATTAAATTCGCTTCGGTTTAACAGATACTATCAGTGGGAACAACAGTGTGATATTGAATTTAAAATGCCCACTCTGATCATTACGTTTGTCACAAAATTGCTTTTTCTTGATTTAGTGGACATAGGAATATGATCTCTTGCTGCTCCTTTTCTGGCGACGAAAGAAGATTGTGCACTGGATCATGGGACAAAAATATACAGTTATGGGACCTTAACAGTGGTGTTTATAGGTAGGTAGTGTAATATTGAACATTAATATTTTTGCACATCTTTACACAAAACTATAAAGCCATCGATTGAAAATTTCTCTAATTGTGTTGACCAGTCTGAACTTCGTTCTGTCAGACCATCCGTTAGAGTTTGTAATACGGTCTCACAAAAAAGTTACTTGCCCCTCTAAGTTAAGTAATTAATGTAACCAAGTTGCAACTTTGAATTTATGAAGTCGAGAAAATGTTCTATTTTTGTGTTCAGAGTGGTTAATGTTATAATGAAAAGAGGATTGCCTAATATTCTAGAATAAAAGATTACATTTTTGCAAACATTATTTACCTGCATGTTTTTATGCTCTTTTCGTTATTTTGTTAGCAGATCTGAGACAGATGTAGACTTAATAATGTGAAACAGTTCCTTTACACATTTTACAAAGGTTACTCATGGGTATAGGCAGCCTTGAATCTGACAAAGGCCCTCGGTAAATTTTAGCAATAACTTTTAGAAAAGAAATGTATTAGGTCTTACTTTTAACTTGCTGTTGGGTCGACGCCTAGAAAAGGATGGTTTTTTTTGTAAACAAAGCTGCTTGCGTACAGTATGAAATGAGGTTTGAAATGCAAATAATCAAGATTGAGATCACAAAAGTATTGACATTGATGGTGACATTATTAATTATTATTAAATTTAAATCACAGCTTGTAGAGTTATTTAGCTGAGTGTCTCTGATGAACATCAAGCTGCTACCTGCAGCCTCAGATGTTTACCACATTTTGAAGAAACTTAGCTGTTCCAAGTAAGCATGCTTTCTGAAGAGTCCCCGATGAGACGGTAGGACTGATGAGTTTAAGACAGTCCAAATTACTCTTTGAGATTTACCTACTGCCCCAATAATGATTCGGATAAACGTGATGCTATTACATCCATAGATTCTCATCAATTCCCATTTTCAGGTTTTGGTATCTCTTAACTTTCTCCCTCTCTTTTTCATGTACCCTCGTGGTAAAAGGACAAGCAACATCTATGATCAAACAAGATCGATCTTGATTATCAAGAATCACAATGTCGGGTTTATTATGGTCCAATTCGTTATCTGTCTGCACCTTAAAATCTCAGAGCACCTTAATCAGATCATTCTCTGTCACTGCTGCTGCTGTGTGCTCATACCACAACTTTGAATAGGGTAAATTGTTTAGCTTGCATAGTTCCCAGTGTATAACTTTTAAAATGGCGTCGTGTCTCCATACCTTGTACTTCGTCTGGGCTAACTGTTTGCACTCCGACATGATATGTACCACTGTTTCCTCATACTCTCCACAAATTCTGCAAAGCGGGCTTTAGTCTGTCCTGTCGATTTTAATCGACTTCATTCCAAGATGTTCAAGCTCCTTAGCGGCTAATAGTGTTCCCTCTGTTGCTTTCTTTAGATCACCATTTTCCAACCAATTCCAGGATCTATCATCTCTAAACTCTGTCTTCTTAAAGAAACATTATGCAGACTTTTTTATTAAAGTTTCTTTTCCTTTCCTTTGTTATTTCCTTTTTTGACCTGACATGGTTCAGAACCTCTTCCCAAATGACTGCGTTCAACATAGGTTCGTTGCTTTCAGATAAATACTTGTACAAGCAGCTTTTTTCTATAAGGACACAATCCACAACATTTGATAGACCCCTTCCACCCTCAAATCTCTTAAGGTATAATCGGTCAATATCGCCCTTTTTGTGAAACATGCTGTAGATGGTTAGCATTTTCCTAATCTTTCTATCTAGATCTTTCAACTCATTAATGTTCACATTTATTATTCCAGCTGTATATCTGATTCAATTCTTAAAATTACATCTGACTTCTTATCTGCTTCTAATTTGGCCATTCGCGTTTTTACTGATATTCCTGGTTATCAATCTCCGTACATTATTTCTGGACCTGATCTTCGGCCCGACATGAGAGTTCAGGTGAACAACTTATTGCATATACTTGAGTTAACGGTTGGATTTGAAACTAACTTACAGAATAACTATGATAGAAAAAACATTTTTCACACAAGTACCAACAGTTATGTGAAGATTTGAAGAAACGATTTGACAAAATTTCTTTTATTAATCTAAGTATGAGTGGTATTGGCGGAATGGCAAGGCACAGTGAATGTTTTATAGCGATGCTTAAAGATCTTAATGTTGAAAATAGTAATTTTCTTGTTTAAAAATTATATCTTGTGCATTAAGAACAACATATTTTCTGTTTTGTAAGAGAAATGATGATTGTCCTAATCCCGAACATCTTGCGTGGTAGTTGTAAAGGAAAACGTACGTCATACATGTAACCGTTATGCCTGTAAAGTTTTTAAAAAAATTATTATTATTATTATTATTATTATTATTATTATTATTATTATTACCATGGACTTCACAGTTATTATTATTATTACTATTATATTATTATTATGGTATATTCTTTTGATTAGCTATTTATAAGATCAAACACCGGGTCGCTCCCAGCGACCTAGGGTGAGTGAAATTGGATGCTCTGACACATTTCAAAACTCTAGGACAGACGATCATGAACTAGGGGATGCTATTTTACCTTGAAGTCCACTTCTAGAGGATACTTAGCATACCAAGCACCCCCTGGCTATGGTACTGTTTTGAAAACCATGAAAATTAGTTCTGTTGCCTCACTATATTTTGTAAGGGCAACACGCTGTCTCTATCAAAGCTTTTGCATCTAACTGCCACGTGTTACTTTCCAAAAAGTTTCAACCTCCGCTTACCCCTGCCCACTATTATTAAATACCCGAGAGTATGTTTACTAGATTATTAAAGAGATCGTCCGCACAAAGAGTGGGTTTGACGTCACTTTTGAATATTCTTCGTCGTATCTGGTTTCCTTCTCCTTGTTATTTCGTTTCCTATTTCGAAAAGAACACTAGAGAAATAGAAAATATGTCACCACCGGGGATCGAACCCGTGGCATCGATGATGTTTCCAATTTTCAAAAGCGTCATCAGCATGACTTTATTGATATTTCAGATTATCAGTCTGTTCCACCCACTAAATACACTAGAATTTCTTCCTCTGCCAACCAATCCTGCTCTGCGGAAAATGAACTTCCTCTTTAAAATCTGTCTTCCCTGTATGATGATATTGTGCAAAAAGTACTTTCAGCGCTGTCAGCCCATAATGTAAAATCATCTGAGAGAACATTTTTAGTGAAGTTGGCTATATCAAGGTAACTGTGTAAGATGAGAAACCTGCAGTAGAGGGAGTCCATATATACACTTTTCTAATAAGACAAAGCACACTTCATTTCCTCTTCGTAAAAATTTCTAAGATTAGAGAATCAAATATTGATTCATATCCACAATATCACACTGAAACACTCTTGTCTCCGAATTCATTGCCTGCAACCCCTTAAACAACGTATTCGAGAAGAGACTATCTGAAATATCAGTTCTTAATAGGTGCTAGAGAAATAGACATAGGCAGTGACGCATTTTTTATATCTCTGGTGTCATCCCAAGCTGATGTCTTCACTTTAACCGTCCAATCAATTATCACTTTGATTTGACAGTGGGGATTATCAAAATTATTTAACGGTGGGGATTATCAAATGATTTAACGGTCAGGGAGTCATGTTATGAAAGAGGAAAATATTTAAATAATTTTAAATGTTTCTATTTGGGTGATTTAATAATTTCTGGCAAACCTCTCCACAGACGTTGACTTTCTTTTGCAATAAATTGACATAGGTGCAATAATTTACCAGGTCCTCAGTTAAAGTTTCTGTTTTTTGTATAAAACCCCCAATGTAGTTGTACTTTTGTGCCATGGCCTTGCATTGATGCTGGTCTGGATGCTGGATGCAAGGAGAAGTCTTGCTACTCAAACATTTCAAGCATCATGCAGCAAGAGAGTCAAATTCATGTCATTATTAATGATGTTTGCATTACGTCTTGTTAACTATTCAAACCTGATAATCTTATTTGTCTCCCTGGTTGAATTTTCTGCTTCTCTCATTTCAGATAAATACAGTGGAATGTAAATAAATGCCACGTTTACCTCTCCCATGACACATCAAATCCAATCGCATACCTTTCATGTTCTTAATGTATAGTTGTCAAAAGATAATTGGATTTAACATGCCGGAAAGGAGGAGCATACGATTGTCTGGAACTATTTCCTGCTGCGTAAAAAATCACGTCCATTGGTATAAATTGATCAAAATTCCAAAATATTTATACAAACGTCATTTGCATCTTTGATTTTGTGCTCACTGAGCTGAAACATAGCTTTCAATTGTCTGGAAGCAACTTTCTCTTTGCAGGAAATAAGAAAGAAATGGTTAATTTAAGACCATAGTCTGACATACATAAAGAGAACACTCGAATTTAAAAAGATGGACTAAACAGCACACAATAAAAAACAGTTTCGTTTAAATGAGATCACCCAATCTCTTTTGTCTCTCAAAGGATAAGTCAACAGTTTCCTCTTGTAATGCACAACAGAGATTTTAATGCTACTTGGGTCACGAAACCTGTCTTTTTTGTTCTTGCTTGTGACATGCGATTTATTGTACTTGTTGCTCGAACTCAAATTCAACATACAACAAGCTTCGTGTGTCTGGACAAAGTCAGTGATTTTAGTGATTCATTCGTAACTTTCGCCGACGAGAAAGTCTTTGCAACCCAACAAAGTCAATATTGACTTGCCTAAGAATTGACCGGAGGCGGCACGTTTAGGGAAGAGAATTTACCTCTATCTTATCAGAAAACACGGTCTTTATGAGCCTACCCCAATATTACGGAAACCTGTAGTCTCTCACGCGCAAGACAGAGTATAGAGGAGGAATATCAGAACTCTGTGAAAGTTAGTTGACAGGAAGAAACTCCGTATATCTGTAAAAGGTAAGTTGCCTTAACAAGACCCATTTAAATGCCAGCAATAATTTTATGTCTAGAGCAGTTTTGAAATCTTTATTTTAGAAATTCGTCAAATCATTTGGTCATTTAACTAATAATAGAGGGCAACTATATCGTACTTGAATACGGACTCACAAAATAATCCAAACAGTTTTTATGATTTTACACCAGAAAACCTCTATTCTATACTTAAGCCGAAACTCAATATGAGCAGTGTACAATTTGGGCAAGGATTAGTCAAGAGTGCTCCTTGGTTACTCTGAAAATTAAAGATAATTTTATCTCGGAAATAGGTAATACTCCTTATATTCTTTAAAACTTAGAAAATCTAATGTAAGAATAATTCGTGTAGGCAGAAAGCAAATTTACCTGGCCTTTCGCCAATAAAACGCATTGTACAACCTGTACGCAAATGTTTATTTGGTCATTCAAATGTTCATTGTGCTATTATGAAGAACCCACTTGAATATTATTTACTGCTGACTGCATTCGAGCAAAGGTTCTGCTTGATTTTGGTGTCTGGCTGCATTGTTGCAAGGCCTAGATGAAGTAAATGGGATATATCTTTAACTTTGTTTAAACTATGGTTATTGAAATTGGCAAATAATGTTTTGCTCTGACGTAATTGACGAACAAATTAAAACTGAGAGATGAAAATTATGTTTCCCTAATCTACATTTACCAATCTTTTTCATCATTTTACTTTATTATAATCTTTAATTCCGACTTGCTACAAACGGCAGAAAAATTCATATCGTCAATGTGAAAGGAGGTTGCTATTGTCATAATTACATTGCCTGTCTCTGTGTGTTCACCTTCGACAGAATGCGTCGTCAGCGAAAAACCAGCCCCGAGGGGTTTTTGTATTGTAAAAGCGTTGCATTATACAGTTTGTGGAACTTTTATTCGTATCCAATCATCTTCTTTCTCTACACCAAGGTTTAGAAAGCATTAGATAAATCAAAAGTACTGTAATTGTGGAATTATAAAGAGAGTTGGCGTAGTTGGCCCCAAAACTTTCTTATGTATAAAAAATGAGTGTTAGGAATAGGAAATACTGATTTACAACTCCCTGAAAGCTTAAAATTGATGTAGACAATCTTGTACAAGAAGAGGAGATCTACTTGTAATGAAGACTCCAGGACAAACTAAGATAGAAAACACAGAGGATGCTTAAAGTGTCCCACGTTTAAAGTGTTTATCTACGACGTTTAAAAACATAGAAATAAATGTAAATAAACAGTATTGATAAAATGTATTAAGGCAAGTACCCACCTAAGAGGAGAGAAAAAACGATCAAAACAGTACCTCTCTTAGTAACCGCAGTACCACAGATTTTTGAATTAAACCTCTTTCTGTCAATCGTTTGAAATCAATATTTTCAGCGGGAGATTTGATGTCGATATTGGCCTTGCTAAGCTTGAACGAACCATTACTAAGATGAAGGGAATTAGGGAAACTATTCAGAGTCTGCGAGAAGCACCTTGAAAGATAAACTGTTCCTTTAACTTCAAAAACAATGGAACATTTGTCATTAAGCACATCCCTGCTATCAAAAGTCAAATACTGGATTTTCTTACTGATTACTACTTTTTCAGAAAAGGACTTTCTTGATAGAAACATTTGTACTTGGAAAATGCTTCTTAAACTACTACACGCACTAACAAACGCCCGACTTTCATTTTAGGGTAGAGTCCTCCGTTACCTGTGCTTAAATACATTTTTTTACGTAAATATTTGAAGAAGTTATTGTGTTACTGAACTTGACGATAATTCAAAAAAGAGCTCTCGTATTTGTCAAGTAAAGCTTTCTGCTAATTTTCATCAGAATAAATACACTGGTAGACCTAAACACAACACCGTTTGTAAGAAATTTAATGAATATTTAAGGGATCAAAAAAATTACAATGGGTTAAAGTTTGACATACAGCAATGACTTTCTTTGATCGTGTTCGTATTGAAGATTAAAATTTATGGTAAAGATATAGGAAAGTACTTATTAAGTAAATGAATGAATGTCTTAACTACGTTATTGTGATTGTTTTAATGACTAGCGGCTTAAATGAGACTGCATTACACGAATTATTTGGTTTAGTGTTTGCCATACCGTTTAGTCGACTGTCAAATCTGCTTGCCTTAACCCTAGCTTGCATGGATATTTTGCCCCTTCTTCCCAGGCCCAGTAGGCTAGTGGTACTTTGACGTCCTGTAACTTTGTATTCCGGGGCGACATTGCAATAATCTTGTCTGAATTATAGTTAGGCTCTCTTACAACAAATTCTAATATATTTGTGCAAAAAAAAAATTGTCATCAGTGACGTCATATATGGCTATTAAATGTTGCACAATATTGCAAAATTTTAAAAATTTTCTTAAACTGAAATTTCCGTTTTTTAAGTATCTCTTTCTGGTATTCTGGTAATCATACATATATTATGCTGTGGTTTTTTTATCTTGAGCAAATTGTAGTTCGATATGCACCATTTTTGTAACAAATGAAATAGTTTGTCATTATTAATCCAGCTATTTCTCTTTCTGGTGAGAATTATAACTTTAAAACCCCCTGCAAAGCATGCAAAATAAAACTCTCAAATTACAGTTTGTGTAACGTTTATCTGAAAATGTTATTCTTTCTTTCTTTCTAACGAATTTTACCTTATTGCACCTTATTGCAAAAGTGGAAACATTTTTCATTATTTTGTGGCTCAATTTGATAAATGAAAATATTTAGCATACATTCTGGAAAGAACATCTAAGCTAAAACCTAAAATGACCATGTTTATGGAAGAAGTGTGAGAGCACGGAAATGCCCAACGTTTTTCAAGTTGATGCAACAAAACGTCAGCGTCACAAAATACATTCTTTTTTAAGCAAAAATTCGTCTTTAGAATTGTCAGAAACAGTTGAAAAAAGACCTAAAATTTCATGGCCATATATCAAGTGGAGCAAAAGTTATGAAGCAAGGTATGAAATTGCCGGGACCTAGTACCCACCCTCCATGTTGGTTACAGTTTAGTGTCGCCTCGTTAATTGTTATAGTATCTTTAAACAATTCTCAATCTGCGTTAAGATTTTAAATTTTTAATATTTTAGAGAGAATTGGGTGTATGAAATGTCCAAGAGTATTAGTGGGCACAAAGTTGTAATGAGAATTCGAGTATTTTTATGACAGATATTGATCAGCATGATTCTTTAAAACGTAATGATTAGAGCCAGATGGCAAGCAGAAAGAAGGAAGAAATTGCAGAAACGAGAAACGATGAATATATTTGTTACATGTTGTTTTTTTCTACAAGCAACTTAGTTGCTTAGGTGGGTGGGTGGACTTTAACCCCCCGGACAATATCCACACGGGCATTAACCCCCAAGAAAATATCCCCCCGGATATTAACCCCCCGGACAATATCCCCCCAGCCATTAACCACCCGTGTCAATAACCCCCCGGTTATTACCCCCCGGTATCTTTTCAATATTCATTCTCAATACACTCTCAGAGTTTTCGAGCAGGAAAAACAATGCGCTGATTTCAACTTAATTTTAACTTCATGATAAATAATTTCCAATTTCGAAGATAGCCAAAAATTCTGACCAAACAAAAAATCGTCAACGTGCGCGTCAACGTCTGGTACTGGCAAATATTAACAAGGGGCATATAAATACCGCAGGTTCTGTTACCAGAAGACCGTTGCAGACACGTTTGACATTCAGAAAAATTGTTAATGGCATATCCTTGTGGCAAACATTTGTGGTCCGCTAGGATTTGTAACACTCTGATTCTTCGCCTTTTTTAAAATTGACAGATGACTGTTAACATACCTATCTATTGTAGTCCCATTACCGTCTACTTGTTTGGCAGGGCTACAGATGTGAACATCTCTTTCTGTCTATGCAGTTTCTGCCGCTACTTGCTATCAGCATCCTTCCAAGAAATAACGTTCTTCTCCAGCATGTTTGCCTTGAGACGCGTTATGGTCAACATCTGATTTGAAAGTAAACGTAGGAGAAGAAATTTAAAACATATTCTTGGTGGTACAAAACGTGGGAATAGATAAGCGGACACATTCTAGTTTCATTGTGAAGAACTGCGGAACACCTTTTTATCCAGGCAAAAAGAGTTTGTTTTCAAAACGAGGCTATTGTAGGTCTGTATTGTAGTTTTAGCATTCCTTTTTTTTACATATTTTTGTCCAATATTTCTTAATTATCAACGATTTTACTTCAATTCCTATAGCTTTACAATTTTATTCCATCACATGCCCTTTTATACTGTAAATGCGCACGCTCATTTTAAAATCTTGGCTGTAGTATATAAGAATTCTCCATTGTTGTTGTAAGTAAGTTGGACGATCTTGACAAGAGCCGACCGAGAATGTTCGATCGCAAAATAAAACTTTTTCTAAAGACTTTTTTAAAAAGATTAATCTGCTTTTCTTATCTATTTTCAAGAAAATTTAATAAGTGGACATACTTTAATAACTCTAATGTGCATACGCTAACGTATGTAAAGCACCGTTATTTAATAATCTCTGATAAATCTAACAATGCTAGGTTTGGAGAGTGAGGGTGTGTCAATTTACGGCCCTATCAAGAATAAACACTCCCATTTCAATCTACTACCACGCACGTATATACCCTAGCCCATGGGGGGTTTGTAGATAAATATCCCTATTAACTCCTGATAAATGTATACGCTTGTTCTGTTCTCCTCCGTTCTGTTCTATTCTGTTTTATTCTGTTTGGTTCACTTCTGTTCTGTTCTGTTTCATTCTGGTCTGTTTTATTCTGTTCTGTTTCATTCTGTTCTGTTTCATTCTGTTCTGTTTCATTCTGTTCTGTTTCATTCTGTTCTGTTTCATTCTGTTCAGTTTTATTCTGTTCTGTTTCATTCTGTTCTGTTTTATTCTGTTCTGTTCTGTTCTGCTCTGCTCTGCTCTGCTCTGCTCTGCTCTGCTCTGCTCTGCTCTGCTCTGCTCTGCTCTGCTCTGCTCTGCTCTGCCCTGCTCTCTCCTCTTCTGGAATCTATCATGTCGATTTCATTTAAACAACCAAAGCTTTTGTTACACTTCGAGTAGCCCTCACTATGAACTCCAAAACGACATCAGACCTAGCTATATTGAAGGCTCAATCGGCTATAGAGACCCCGTCAACATGAACGAAGAATAAAAAGAGGGAAGCCCCCCATGTTATGAAATGTTTCAGTCAAAGCACTCCCTGCTACCCTCAAGTCGTAGTAACTCACCAACTTACAAATTCTGCCTTAAGGAAAATTGGCTTTATGTAGGCCGACGTTATGAGACCCTTGCCCACAATAGATTCCTCACTGTATGAGTCTTCTTGGTCCCTCCATTGAGAAACTTTAGAGAAACAAATTCCGTTGAAAATCACTTAACACTAAATTCCGATGAAAATCATTATCACTACCGGAAAGGGAAGTGCTTTCTAATATTCTTAATAGTTGAAATACTGCTATAGCCCATCTTCTTCAAACGTGCATCTAGCGCCTTACTGGTATGTGCAAATGGTTTATATGAAAATGGCAATATGCTAATCTATTTATGGTGTAAACGTCTATCACAACTGTTAATACGAAATGTTGTTTTTCTTGTACTTCATGAAAGAGCCAATCATTCAGACAAGGCCGATAACCACTGTTTCGAATAGTAAGTGTTACTACTTACCTTAGAAGACTTCTTGTATGTAAATTTTCTCCATTTTTTATCATTTACTGTTAAAGATGTCGGTTTCTCCTGCACTCCAAATACTATGACCTCACCTAAAGGTGCATCAGGTGCATAGCCTGTTGCCACAGGTTGCATGGTGACAGTATTCTGGGTAAAAAACAACAACAAGAAACACTAGCGACATTAAAAACAATAATGGTATAGTTGAAGACATTTGTTCAACTTCAGTTCTTCCTACGAACACCTGAATTACTTTGGTTATAGGCTTTCACATAAATTTAAATTCTGATATGTTTGCGTAGACGAAAGAATTGGCAATTACATTGGCTTGCCCTGGATATTAGTCAATGAAGCACTGTCACCTATGAAATAATAAATGTAATACTATATTCACTATCTGCTACTTCCGAAAGGAAGTCCAATTAAAATGTATCTGCTGATGACACTTTCAATACAATGGTTGCTCAGCAACACCCTTGCAGGTGTTGATTTGCTGACATTCCAGCTCCAGTCTCCTGTTAAAAGTTAATCTGGACTAGCCCAAAGTAATTGTGGTAATAAAAATTTTTGGTACACAGTTAATTCGGGCTGCTAAATTGGCACAATGGAGTAAAAAGTATATTCTACAAGAAGTGTTTTTGCTACTTCACTTCGATACAGAATTCATATCTATCTCGACATGAGGAATCAAAAACAAATAATGGAAAAATCCCAAGTATATGTAGTATATGAATCCATGTAAAATATTTACAGTAATTCGCTTGCTCATTTACGATATCTGGAGAGCTGTTATGAGACCATGGTGATGAAGATGACAGTGATGAAATCACTGTGTGCTAGCTATATAAACTGAAGATTACGCGACGTTTCACGCAATCATAAATACGTATTTTCTTTGTTGTCACGGTAACGACTAAGTAAGCCAGCCCTAACAAATACGCTTTTCTTCCTTATTAGACAACTCTCAAAATTGATTTCCTGAAAAACATGATTTTTAAAATTTAAGCAACTACTCTAGAAGCAAGATAATTTCAAGCAACTACAACACTGGAACTCTTTTACAGACAGCAACCTAATCCTTTACTTTATAGTATAGTATTGTAAGTTTGAGGCATGCATTGCATGCCTTGCATTCACTGACGGTACGTTCCTCTACAGTACACTTGATTACAAAAGCAGTTAACGCCACTCACCATCAATTACGTATCACCCTTAGCAATCTTCGGACGCTGCAATTTTTAATATTTTCCATAATATTTTCCATAATATTTTCCCTAATACCGTTCCTAACGCTCCCTACAATTTCCAACATATCTATTTCATTGGGCAGTTAGACGTTAGTTGCTATCTGAACGAGTTGGACTACGCAAGATCTCTCCCTTTCCACACCTATTCCCTTGAAGTGGTTGCTCGGTTCAACTGTTTGATTGTGGTGTGTGGTTAAAATCCAAAATCCTTAGAGAGTCTACGAATACTTACATCCTTAAGAGAAAACTTGATCAGGGAGAACTTTCCTGTCTTGAGAGGTTCTAAGGGAAGGAGATGGAGTAGATGGTTTTTATTTTCAAAAATACGAATCAAACTTTAAGCATTAAATACATTAGGTTAATTATTCTCTATCAGGGATTTAAAAAAGGCTTTAAAACGCGTCACGTTGGGAAAATTGGCATTCGCCAAGATTTCTATTTACTCTCTTTCTGGATCATAAAATGCAATTTTGACTTACAGAACAATAAAATAACAGACACATAAAAGTAATAAGATATATTTCGTCAGGCTATAATAAAGTGCATTAAAAAATAACAACAACACATTACTACTAACTATTATAACGTCCAGAGAATGTAACAAATATGGGTCACGCCCTTTCGAGAAAATATTGGAAAACTAAATTTTTCGACTTCGAAGTCAAACATTTTACATTTCTTCCTACAACCATTTCAAAGTACAAAAAAAAGAACTTTCCGTGCGCGATGACGTTCCCATCGGTCTTAATATGGTTAAGAGCAAATGTTTATCCGGACAGGAATGCAGCAGAATTTATTTAAGCAATAGGAAATGTCCGACATATGTGGTTTTCGTTTATTCTTTTTGAGATAAAATGTATATTAAAATATGACATGACGACGGCTAATGAAAGAGTGACCACGGCTAGTGAAAGAGTAACCACGGCTAGTGAAAGAATGACCACGGCTAGTGAAAGAGTGACCATCGTCATCATCATCATCATCATCACCATCATCATCATCATCATCATCATCACCATCATCATCATCATCATCACCATCGTCATCATCGTAATAATAATAGACCTGAAATCCCATAACAGAAAATGGAAGGACTTTTCGGCGCTAAAGGTCAAAACAATAACTTTTGGCGTAAATGATATGAACATAAATGAAGCGCATAGAACGTTCTAAAACAATGTTGTGCTCGTTACAAAGCCAGCAGGGAGACATTGTTTGTACAAAAGACCATGCACTTTTATGTAGGTAAAGATTCACAAGATTATAAATCAGGTACGCTACAGAGCTAATAACTGGGTAAAATCCTTGTTACCCATAATACATACCTAGAACATCACCATCATCCAAATAAAGTAATCCACCGGCTCTTCCGTTTCTGTCTGGCGCTACCATCAAACCAAATGGATTTTCTCGGCTTTATAAGACAAAGACAAGCCACAGTGTTGTTACAAAATGTTAAAGGTCAGTATATGATATTTATTGATGTTACCAGTAAATATATCGGTATTGTCTTTGAACAAACATACACAATACGGACGGTGCCACCAAATCGAAATGGAATGGGCTGAGACACAACTTAAAGTTTCGTTTTTCTTGTACTCCAAGCGATCTTAAGAGAAGATTTTGCATCTTTTAACATATAAAAATGTACCTTTGTTTGCTCTTTTTATTTTTAGTATTAGTTTTTTGTTCTCTCTGTCATAGAAAAAACATTACTTTGGAAAAACGTCGACGTGTTCAAGTCCTCACTTGCTCCTGTGACACTGCCATTGGAACATTATTACAATGGAAAACTATCTACACTTCCTTTACCCCTTGTGAGATTACAAACATTCTTTATTTCTTTGCTGCCGTTCAGAGTGGCCATATCAAGAATCACTGTAGTAACCTTATATTATAAATAAAATAAATAACCTCCTGTAAGGCTATATCCTGACATTTATGGACTCTGTTGTCAAATACGCCGAATACAAGACACTGTACAGTGACAGGAATGATTTACTTTGGTACCACAATACCAAACTAATTCATTGAGCGATAAAATTTCTATTTTTAACCAACAACACCAAAAAATTCAAAGACCCAAAAAATTCTATTGCATATAATGCCTCTCAAAATCATTTACGGACTGATATACCATAAGACTTTGAACAAATAACTAAACGCCCCTTCTATTAAATGTCCCCCCCCCCCCCATCCTAATGGTTGAAGGCCACTAAAATGCCATTTGAACTTTGAATATCATACTAGAAACAATTACTTATTAAATTTTGACGAATTTGGGAAAAAAATGAAAAGGACGACTGCAGAAAAGCCTTCTCTGATAAAAAAATTGGCAGCAAAATGAAAACAAATTAATAATCGCCCACCTCTTTGAAAAGCCTCCATTGTTTTAATACCTCTCCATTCTTCCCAATAATTTTCAAAACGGCCAGGTCGTTTATTGGACGCATTACGGTATACGCAGAACGTTCATTCGGAATATCACCCGAGAGCATAGTCAGCAAATTTTGTTCATGGTGAGCATAATCATCGTTCAGTACACTTACCGTACTATACTTGTTTAAATTGGTCACAGAGTAATATAAAGCCCTTGCCCACTCACTTTCCTGTTCAGCTTGATCACAAATTTCACGTTAACTATGTGTCTTTCACTGATATTTTATTGTCAGGTTGAATACCCTGTCTTATCATGTGTCAGTAACTCAGAATCACTTCGCTGTATCACCTGTTCGTGCTCGGAAAATGATACCAGTGAGAGTAGACAGTATCGCGGAGTGTTAAATTCCAAAAGGACGGAGAAAGTGTACTATTTTCCAATTTAGGTAGACCCCCGGCTCCTTATATTTACCTCTTTTTATCGAGAATCAGGTGACACATGACTAGTGCACTACGAGAAATCTCTAACATGAACACTAAAAGTCTCCGAGGCAAACATAGTTTTAGGGAATGAGGGGGAGAGGGGGAGGAGGAAAGGAAGAAAAGCAGACTTAAAGTGAAGTTTTGCTTTGTGGAAAACTTACTTTTTAGCTGCATTATTGTTTTTGAAAATATGATTGATGTATAACGGTTTTTTATTGCAGACTTGAAATAGTGTTTAGCTAGTGTGCGACAAAATGCAGAGACACGATGATAAAACGTGAACAGTCCTGCTCCATGAGATCCTGTGGTCGCATCTCATAAAAAGGGGAATATCCAAAAGATCCTTCAGACGTGCTTGTCTTAATTTATCTGAATATTAACTGTTAAGAACAGCAAACGGATGTTCAATCGTTGAAGAAAGCCTCAGCCTTTATAGTGACTTACTATTTCAAGAACGTCATTTGTGTAGTTGCGCACAATTTTGTTTCTTGCATTATTCGCATTGACATGTTGGCCACTCCGCCGGTGCGTAATGTAGATAAGATGCTAAGATAAGATGCTGTCCGGAGCCTGGCATGACAAAAGATGAGAGGATGTATAGATTACGTGATCGATGCATAACCTATATGACTTCTATGCGCAGTGGTAACGACAGGCTGTAATCTTGCGAGCAACGAAACTAGTGTATGCAACTAAAACCATTAGCAACAGCTTGTTGAAGTCGAACTGAAAGTGTGTGTTGCATTTACAATAATGAGTATTTATATATGTGGATATGAAATAGAATTACATAGTTGCTAAGAATAGATAGAGAGGAAAATCCCTATCGTACAATAGTTACGTCATATTGCAATTTATGATGTAAGATTCAAAACAGATGCTAACTTAAACCTCGAGTTTAGATTGCCGCTATAGAGATCCATGTCTACCGGCGCGTCCCTCTCAAAATTAAGCATGTATACACTTACCACCTGAGACTCTTCTCAAACATTGGTACGTGATGCGCGTGCTATTGTGAGTGAATTGTTAGGAAAAATTCAAAAACTTCCATGTAGGCAAAACTTAAGGACGCTTGCCTCGACTTCAAGTCAAGCTTCTCACAAAGAGGCTGCCGTTAAAGTGTTTCCTTTGATTGTTGAAATCCATAGACTCTTAAAGTCAAAGCCTTCGTCGTATTATGATTGGACTAAGTCGTCTGTAAGTCATACACGTCGCTATTTTCTTATTCAAAATGTCGGAAGCTTTGTAGAAAAAATTTTAATATATTTGTTGCATTTGAAAAATGCAGAAGAAACGAGAAAAGAATGTACTGTGTACTTATTGTGATGAAAAGAGAGACTGAACAGCAAAGGAACGCTTAGTTTGTACTCTGATGGCGTGAATGTAACAGCCGTGGGAATCAGCTTCGCAAAGCGGTGATAGTGAGCATTGAGAAACACCGAGTACAATACGTTAACAACCACAGTCAATATATCGTATCTAACCACCGTACATTTCATTGTCTTTTCTTCATTTATGCATTCGGAGATATCTCAACTATTCAATGATTGTACGAACTTGTGTCAGAATTGGTAATCATTTTCTTATGTGCATAGTGGCTATTGATCACTGAAGACAATTACGAAGTGGTTAAAACCTCGCTAGAAAGATTGCGCTTCAACAAACAAAGAACAGTCATGCTGCTTTGTACATGTGTAAATTGCGGACCAGTTTCAACGGAAGCATAGTGAGGTACCATAGTGCCACAAGATTTTCTTTCGGCTGGTGTTACCAGGCACCATTTCCCGGAAAATGCAGAAGCTACCGAAGAGTGAGGAGATGCTGCTAAGGGATGGGGCATCGAGAATGTTCCAAGCCCTACTTGCTGCCTTGTAAAAAAGCGTAGGCCAACATCAGCGGCTTTTGCATTAGGAAGCTTGCTTAGACATGGTTATATTTTAATTAATGCGTTTCTCACTTACTATCAAGAAATGACGGAAAATTTACCGCTGAAGAGGGAACGTTTTTCTTCCCATAGCAAAGTGGGTGCGTGCATTATCACCTCATTGTGATGAATCGCTGTTACCGAAATTCGGGGGGGGGTTCGAACCTATTTAGGGTTTATAGATTCTTTTTATTTAAGGAAGAGTAAGTTACACCTTTTTTTAGTCGTGTTTGTCATTTTCACTCGCTAGACACTCTCTCAATTGCGTTCTATTCCAAAGTGCGGACGTCTCGTACCCTATTACACCAAGGTTTGTCTCATGGACTCAAGCAAATTTGTAGTGTAATGATGTTTTGAACTTAGAGAAATAATCTTTCCTTCCATGTTTTGGGCAAACCCATAATTTGCATAAAGTGAATGTGAAGTGATCTATCGAATATATATTTTGGAAAAGCTCCAAAAAAGAACATTCATTAATTGAAATCTTGAACAGACGAAATCTTAGTAATTTGCAAATTTAGCAGGATGATCTATAGGTCTAGAAATGTGGGTTATTTGCTACGTTAAACATTGACCTATATTTAAAACCCATTGACTGTACTTGTGGATTGCACGGTAACCTTCTCAGACTCATTATGATCACCGCTTCTGGTTTGGTCTGGTATGAGCTGTGATGTAAATCTGGTCGTAGGATAAACATAAAATCTCAGCGAAGAGACCGCAGTAGTCAAATGTTTGCAAAAACACTTTCTTTCATGTATCTTTTTATCAAAACCTACAGTACATGTATTTATTGGTATACATTTGTTTTAAAGATTACCAGAAAAAGGTTTTGATTACAAGTTTTGCTGTTAGTGGAAGATCAATTGATCGAACTGAACTGGGCTGTGTCGAAACTGGATGCTAGCTGTACACAATTTTTTTATAAGCAACCCAGTTGCTAAGGCTTCAGCCCTCAAATAAGCCAAAAAGTCAAGCAACTTGCTTAGCAGCCCTCAGCCCTGAAAGCTAGTTGGCAACTATTTTTCGCAGAACAAAATTAGAAATTTTCTTAAGAATAAAGACTGAGGATTTATTTTCTGATTTGTAACAAATATCTTAGGGTATCTTATTATTTTAGTTTTGACAATGTGTGGACATGTGTGAATTTTTTTGGTGATTTCCTTAGCAGCCTGTTAAGCAACTTTAGCCCTGAAAGTATATCATACCTTTAGGAAACCTTAGCCTTGACCCTGAAAATCGAGTTGCTTATAAAAAATGTGTATGTGATTGACAACAGATTCGATTCCTTCAAGACGAAACTAGAGTGATACGATTTCGAATTCGAATTCGAATTTTTTTACTCTCTCCTCTGCATGGCAACTGAACAAGAACTAACTCATTAACTCAATTACGCTTTATTATACACAAAATGATTACATCAAACAAGTATAGCGGAAATGATCACAGGGAACACTGACCACATAACGTACAAGGAAGCCTCAAAACTGGGAAATAACCGATGGGACATATGCAATGTTAATAATTGTTTTGAGCTTGCGCAGAAAGACACATTGCAAACGAGGCTGATCCTGTTCGACCTGGATTTAATGCATAAACAAATTGCTTCATAATGATATGCTACGACAACTTAGACTTATTATAATTCTTAAATTATTCAATCTACTCTGATCGGAATCTTTTGCAAAAACTGTATAAATGCATACGATATTACTGTTCATGATTAGACTTGACGTCGCCAAGTCGCCACAGCTCAAATAACAAGCACGGTCGTTTCCCAAAATTCAAATCTAGTCTTGTTCGAAAACAAAGCCAGTACAGATCAATCGCTTGTTTGGTAGTAAAATCTCCGTAACATAATTTTGGAGGATGCCGACATTGGTGTCCTTCTACCATTTTTTTTCTGTTGTGCAGCTATAAAGGACAGTATCAGTAGAAGTCTTATGCTTGTTGAGAAATCTTTGAGGTAGGTAGGGCGTTTTCAGAGATCATCGAACCTGTCGTTCGAATCACTGACGCTACGCTAATTAGTGATCATTAAAACCACTACGTATTAAAGACGGTGAGTCCTACGTAGCGCTTACTTGTAATTTGCTCGTCGAACTATAATAGATAGAGATATTGGCCTTCCTTCGTATAGTGTACTTAATTATGTATCCAACATGCGTAGTGGATAACAGGTGGGCTTAATGACCCAAAATAGAGGCACGGGCTCATTAGGCCATAAAATGACATTAAATCGTCTTAGATGGTACACATGGCCTACAGGAGACTTATTAGACGAAGAGGGAGGATTTCACTAAACTGCTCCAGGACAGAGAAAAGAGGTATGATTATTTTGGCGGGGATAATTTACACACATAGTGGGTCAGCTTAGCCACACTGGCAAGGTTGGGTTAAGAGAAATACGATGGAGTACTTATTAGTAGTGTTTGGTTGAGCTCCATGTCATGTAACTTGTGATTGAGTGTTGGCAAGTGAGGAGGTAGCATTCCTTACCATTATCGGCAAATCCTTGCAAGAAAAGTTATCTGTTGTGCACAATCTTGTGCTTATCCCTTTGAAATTACTACTCCTTTTTCATGATAGCTATACAGTTGCTGTGTAGGGAAGGCGAAGATAACAGACATTTGTTGTAGATAAGTTATAATGTACGATCATTGCAGTCTTTCGGTTATAGTCATTGGCCATACCAGTACTTTAGTCATAATTTTATGTTCTCAGATATGGACGTTTGTGAGTAAAGTGCGTACCTCTTGACGGAAAGTTTACCAGGAAGCATGATAGCTGAGGTTCGGAATATTACAATCATCACCTTAAGGCCTCGGAGTAGATTTCCAATTCAACTTGTTGTTAATTAGGTAACATATATGTTAAGTTAGAGGCTAAGTATTGTAATAACCAGTTTACTAATGAGCGAACAAAGTGACTAGTTGACTGAGAAAAGAAGTGGTTAAGTACTACCTTATTTAACTACATAAAACAGTGTGCAGACATTTTACTTTGAAGGCGTTATGTTGACATTTGAACTCCACGTATTTTTTATTCAAAAACTCCCCTGGAAGTGAAAGCATTACTGCTGAGTGGCGTTTTGGACGTCAATGGAAGTACTTGGTTTGAGTGAAAAGTGCATACCTACCGAAGGGGGGAGGGGTAAGGGAGAAGGGGGTACGTCTAAATGTGCTCAATTGCGTGCTAAGTGGATAGAGGTCCTTAAATAGCGATATTAGTATGTACTTCTCACTATCCTAAATATAAAGATAGCTCGAGATAAGAATGAAATATTTTGTGTTGGCTGAAGTAAGAAAATACATGTATTGATAAAAAATATATTAAAAGCTTATTGAATGAAATCTACAGGTCTGATTATTTTGATAACATACTTAAAAATCGGAAATTGTCACAGTTGTGAATTCTTTGAAATACCTTGATGCCTCCCTCGTATTTCAAGGTATCTTACTGGCAGGTCCATTGTATGGTGCGAAGGCCGACATCTTTTAACTTTCAATTAAAATAGTAGCTTGTAGAAGTACTAGCGAAACACATTACGTATGTTATAACTAAACCGTTAACGTAACGTATCTATAACACAACATTTTGATACCACTAATTTTCCGTTTTTCGAAAGACTACTAACAAAAGCTCTTTTTGTTAGTAATTAGTGTCGACAAGCACAGGGAGCCACTACCCGTGAACATCTCCTTAGCTAGGATACGGACAAATCAAAGAACGCTTGATATTTTTCATGCTGGTAGCATTTTGAAAGCAGCTGCGAAGACCTGTTCATATATTTAACCCTTTTTTGCTAGCATTGAAATGCATCATTGGAAATCGTGCCTTGATCAAACCGTTGCATTGTGGTTAGTTGAACTAATTCAGAGTTTCCCGTCAGCTCATGTATATTTCTTTTGACTTTATTTCTTTCTGTTTCAATAATTTGATACGAGCCACATTTCCCAGTAATATCCTCTGTTTTGCGTCAGTCAGAGGTACGTATCTAATACCTGTCATGTGCGCAGTCAGGTGACCTGGTTTATCCTTTTTTAAATGATGTGACAATGTGCATTTAAGCGCAAAGGAAAGACATATGTGTGGTTACAATTAGATGTTGATCCGAATGCTGACTCGGTAATGGTTTTAATTAAAGTTTCAATGTTATGTTCTGATGGAGTATATAATTTGTTTAAGGTACAAAAAGGTAAATCGTTGTGGACTCCCATGGTTATTCTTTCAGCTACGTTTTGAGTCCGCCCCTTAAAGCTCGCATTTTGAGAAGTGCACATCGAGGACGTAGGCTTAAACTCCCTCTCACAAAACGCTTGTTAATTATGAAACTTCCAATGAAATTGTACAATTTTACGTCCTATTGTTGTACATGGAAACCACTACCAGGATGTACTTATATTCCATGTCTTGGCTTTCGGGAAACCTGATAGGAAGTGTCATGACGTCCCTCCCCCCGCCCCCCTGTACTCATAAAACTGTGGAGATAACAATAGTACAGATGTGTACAACATCTGGCACCTCTACACTCGTTTTCACTGCTTGTGCTGTACATTTGCGTCTATATCGTTTACAATTTCACTTGATTCCTTATTTTTTATCGCAGCAAGGGGAACGCTACAAAAGATGCTCTCATAAGCACTCGATGTGTGGTTCATTGCAATGTAAGCATATGGGGGAACATACAGCAAGTTTTTCGAAGGATCCGGTGTTAGGCTGCCTTACCAACCAGTCGCATAAAGCAACAAAGATGAATACGAGTTTAACGGTAGTTTTGAACGGTAAGTCGCAGTATTAGATGTCATCACTGTCATGTTAGTCACCCTTAAAAGTCTTTGATCATCATCATCATGATAACAGTCATCTTTGTTATTATCATTGATACGTGTAAGTTGTTTCTTCGAATAAGAGCCCTTTTCTGAATAGGCACACATCCCTCGCGAAAACTGTAAGGAACGCCCACCTCTCCTACACGTAAATTATGTAGCGGTTGAGAAAAAAGTATTTACGGCTCAACCACGCTTGCATCAGTACATCCAGGAAACTTTAATTTGACGTATATCCTTGAATACAAGATTGTACTCATCTTACCCTGAGCATTTTAAAATGACTTTCAGACCGATCATAATGCACATTTCATGTTTAAAACTACTGACGTTCTTTCGCTACAATTGCTGGATTATCGTGTTGACATTATCTTTGTCTTTCCCATCCAGGAACAAGATGCGGAGACGGAACGGTATGTCTTAATCAAAAGTGTGTTGGTCATGAAGAATTTCAATCCCATCTGAACTTTAGATTATGCCCGATGAACTGCTCAGGACGAGGTATCTGCAATAGCAATCTTAACTGTCACTGTGATCCAGGCTGGGCACCTCCCCATTGTGATAGGCCTGGAAACGGAGGAAGTATCGATAGTGGCCATCCTATGTCGCTTAAAAAAGATGAGGGCGGCGTCAAAAAATTAAAAGACATTGGGAAGCCAGTGATCGCGATGATTACTGTTGGTCTTGTGTGTGCTGTTGTGTTTGCTTTAGCAGTTACGAAGTTTAGCTTTCGGCAGATATGTAGGACAGTTGACAAAAGGGAGCGAAAGAGGAACCGAATCCCTCGTGGGGAACTGTTGAATGTCCTGGAGAGGCATTAGGTAAAGTCGTTTTGTGTCAAATATTTTGATTACAATTTATCAATTATTAGAGCCGGCTAACGCTACTTACTCAGCATGCGAAACTCTGCACGTTGATGGGATGTAACTTCCCCAGATTTTCCACTACTGTAAAATATCCTAGAATTGGCCCCGAAATTCTGGGGTCATTTGGGAATGCACACTTTAGTGTGAGCACCAAGTGTCGTCGTTTGCCCATCTTAGGATACTCTTTCGCAATTTGATTGCAACCCATGTATGTACTTTTGTAATGTTTATTTCCTGACAACTATTTTGTTTCCATCAACATGAAAGTGGCTGTTCACGATACTGAATCTCTGGTGCTCAAAACTGGTATGTTTTAGATTGACGAGCGCTACAATGCCCTCATGAAAGCTTATGAGCACACTCCCGAGCAACATGACTGTGTGGTAAACCTGCTCTATTATCGTATACAAAAGGGAATTCGAACGTAGTGAGTGATAACAGTCAATTTTTAATCAAAGCGTTACTATAAATATGCGAATAGCATGTAGTGTATACGAAGTAGCGTCAACCATACGTTCATCCATGCCAGGCGGCGGTACTTATGTTCAGAGCGTAGTTCAAAATTAAAATGAAGAAAAAATGCGCTCGTTTAAGCAACCAACCCTCCTAAGTAGGATCGATAAAATATTTTTGGAATCTCTTTGTACTTCTGCGCAATTTCAAATTTGTAGGAGACCCGAACACCAGAGAAAATATTATCCTCGTGGTCTTTAACTACAAAGTGGCGTTATTTGGCTTGATATTGAAATCATTGTAATCATTATTCCAAATTTTATTAATATTAATAATTTTATAATATAAGTTTCAAAGAAACATAGGAAATGCTTTACTGCTGTTTTTGCTGTGATGTGCAAGGTAGGACTGATAAGGTTACTTTTTCCTACTAAGTGAATGTAACGATTTTTTAACTGGACCATGTTAAAGAGTTGAAGTCAATAGTTGTATGGAAGAAAAGTTGTCCTTAGGCTACTCAGCACTGGTTGTGTGGAGATTTGTCTTCAGTTGTAGCAACGTTCCTACAGTCTCTTGTTGCAGGCGGATGCACGTTATAAAAAGAGCTTGTTGCCCTTTGAAGCTGTTTCTACTATTAGTATTTGTATCGGAAGAGGGGAACGTTAAATTATTAAAGGGGTGTAAATTTGATACTCTTATGTCCATGTGTACAAAGCAAAGAAGTGAGGGATTGTACAGTTATTAGAGACACGTTGTTAGGGCGACTGAAACATCATTTAGTTAGCGTACCTAATTGGCTTTTGTAAATTGCTTGGCGTGTTAGTAACTTTTATAAAGTACGTATGCGCGCCAGTGAAAATTAGTATTTATGGTCCGGTAAATTGAACAACTCGTCTTGCGTCGAAGCTATCCCATTGTTGAGCAGGTGTAACTGCTTTTCATCGTTTCTGAGACATATGCACTAGTTAGTGAAGCAATAAATTGGACTGTTGCCGGTTAACAATAGCATCCTAGATTTTACGATTAATTCTCATGGCTTGCAGAGTATGCCCGTTCAGTTAAAGGATCAAATCAGAGCTGAGGGCTGGCAACTGAAGTCTGTTATGAAACGCTGAATTGTGTATCGGTGTAGCGCCAGTGGGGAATGCGGTACATGCCCCGTCTTCTTGATGAGATTCGTTATCTTAAATCAGTTTACGATTCCGCTGCGAGACCTTACCCCAGATGTTCACTTTCGCCAACGAAGCCATATACATTCAAGAATTTTAAAAATATCATGTGATTCCATAGCTCTTTGTTGGCCGTCCTTTGGCCTCTTTATTGGTGAAACCTTTAGGCCTTGTCAACAATTTATGTACTTTTAATTTCTCAGGCGTTGTCAAAATTGTTTGTCCTGTCGCTTTTGCATAGTCAATGATTTTCAGGCCTTTTGAGACTGAAGGAGGAGGGGTATATTGCCTCGTTGCCCTGGTTATCAGGGGCTTGCCTCCAAAAGCGTTAGGGGTGGGGATGTTTTAATGGCCGTAGTTATTATCTTATGATCTTGATAAGGCTTATTTTACTCCTGCCTCCATCAAGTCTCTCTGTTGTGCCGGATTACGCATTTCAGGAGAAATGCGCGACGTTCTGTATCAGCGATGTAAGACAGACCACAAATGCACCATAGTGTGAAGATCAGAGGTTTTTTGCATCCCTGTTGTCTTTTCCCTTGTACTTTGTATTGATAATTTGCACGCATCGCGCTTATGGATGATGTAGTTCCAAACATAATTTCGTGGTGTGGTCATTCTTTTAAATTTTGACGAAGGTAGGATACTCATGAAAGATCAGTAGTATTTTATCGTAATAAACTGCCAAATCCTTGAAAGAGGCTACTTAAAGTATTTTCTGCTGATTAAAAAAGAGAACCATTTGATTTAAGTTAAATCCAACTCTACGCTCCAGCATATATTTTCAAGCGAAGACCTACAACAACTAACGAACCAAATGCAAACCCCAGGACGCTTATTAACGATGCGCTAGGAGCTTTATGGATTAAGACTGAGGAATGAACTTGGGGATGGGCGGAATTTGTGGCATGGAGGAGAATTTACGAATTTGTGATTGGGGATACTTTCTTTGGATAACCAATTAGAACGAACGGACTTCGTAGAATCTTAACGACGGCAGAATAAGTCAAGTTGATTGGCTCCTTCTTTACAAAATAGAAAATTCAAAATGCGCTTCATGTAGCCTAAACTATCTCTACTGCAGACCGCTGAAGTGACCACGGTGCAGTAGTAGAGGGACTGCAGGTAACGTTGAAACTTCACGAGAATAGAAAAGCTGTTCCAAAGAATCTTACAATTCGGAAATGCATGAGGTGTAGGGTGTTATATCTGTTCAACTTGATTACAGACGCTTACCACGACCAGGGAAGACGGTCCCTCAGAGATATTGAGCGTGTTTGTTAGCTTCCTTCTCACCCCGGTGGCGCACATTGACTGCCATGGGCCGTTGATGCTCCAGCTACCCTTCAATAACCTTCAATGTCTGAAAACATTAAGAAACAACCAAGCTAATCTCAAATTTCATGTTTCTTGTGTAGAGGAAAAGCGTTCAAGGAGTGAAAAGTTTACGCTGATTCGCGTTTAAGTGAAGTGACAGAAGGAAAGGATTTGCCAGTCAGAAAAACTGACCACGTCGACACTTTCCACCGACATTCTCCTCCCCTTGTTAAATCTACGCCGCCAAACGTCTGAAATCCTGATGACATTCTCCGTCAACTGAGACGACGTATTACAAAGGGTATTACAAAGCACGGGAGTATTCGAATAAACCATCAGGACGGGGGATGAAAGATGTGGAGCACCCCTAAGCGAAAGCGCAAGGAATAATCGCGGCTTCGTGTTGCACACGTAAATCAACTGTGCCATCTCATTTTCCTATAAAACGTCTGTACAAACAATCATGACCTGGAGGTAACGAAAGCAACAAAGTGATGGTGGACGCAGTGAGAACAGAGAAGGAGATGCTGCTTTGTAATGATCTTTTTCGCAATCTCTCAGCGATAGATCCCTGATAAGCAGTGGGCCGTAATCTTTCCTCTTCTTTCCTCTTTCAAACGCCTCGTCTTATTTGGTTGTCTAAAACGGCCACTGCAGCTGGTATGAACAAATTACTCTTGTGAGTAGACTTGCTCGAAACAGCCATGCCTTCACAATATCAGTTTCCAGCATTTAGCTTCCTGTTGGTCACGAACAAAATGAATAAACCAGTCCAATACCGCTAAGAACGTGTCATATTCGAATTTCATGTAAGTATTTAATACCACGTGAACTAACGCAATAGGCGCACATAACGCTAACGCACTTGGCGCATTAAACGCAGTTAGCCACTTCGTCAGAACTAGGCTTTCACGTCTGTTCAGTGCTAAGGGTTTGTTTGCTTTTGAAACTTCGAAATCTGCTAGACGAAATGCCTTGTAAATTCCTTTTCTGGCACCTTTGGCGGAATTCTGGAATACATGAATTTAAAAGTAAACTAAATACATAATTAATCCTCTCCGTTCTATTCACGACAAACAAAATATTGTAAATGACAATGTCCATTTACAAATCACTGGCTTGAAGGTGTTATTTGTTACGACTTAGTGAGGCACTTTCGGTACAAACACGGAAGCATTGAAACGTTTATTATGGCGTTCTGACGTCACCTGAAAACGTGACTTTATACTTCCCATTGTGTTACCAGTTTTGTCACATATTACACCAACTTTGTACACTGTGTATAAGAGGTTGCAAAATTGCTTTAATTTCTAATAAATTTTTTCCCGTACTGAAAATGTTTTATCAGAACAGGATTTTAAAATGTTTATTTTCTGTTTTGGTTTTAAAATTGATTAGGTTTGCATTACTTTTACATTTCATTTGAAATTTGCAAGGGCATCGGTGTTTTTGAACAGAATTAGGACATAAAACACATGAGTCCATTTCTATGAAATAAATGGTGGTCAAGGATATAGTCACTTTGATCAAGTCAAGGGGTGAGATTAATATAAAACAATAGATCACAAAAGGGAAATAGCTAATAATTTGTTTATTATGTTACCATTGCAGTGTTGGTTCCTCACCAACTTTAATATCACATTTCTGCTTTTTAAGTGATTGTTTAAGATAGCATTAATTGTGAACTTTCAAGTCTAGGTGTGTATTTTTATATTGTATTGATATGGGGATGCACTCAGATTGCAAAAGTGTGTTTCTTTTAGCCTTACCTTTTAATGAGGGTAAATTTCCAAGCATGGTTAAGTAATGTCATAGGTAAACGAGTGTTAAGACAAATCCCACTTAAAGTGATTAAAATCCTTGCAAGGAAAAGCATGAGAAGTCACTGTGCATTGCTTCAAAATGCTCCCCATATTACAACTTCTCATAAAATGGTCACTTGGCATTGTATTATAATAGCAGTCTATATTATTAAAGGCTTATTTTTCCTTACAACATTAATACACCAAATCTCTGCTAAGGCTACTTCTTTGTGAAAAGAAATATCAACAATTGAGTAGGTATGCAGATGAAAGTTTTAAAAAGTGTAGAGCTCTTTTATTTGAAGACTATTTTAGTCTGATATTGCTGAGGCCTGTAGTTCAAAAAGGTTGGGTAGAAGCACCAATTGATGTGACATCCTGAGCGTTATATAATTTTAGGGGATGTTTATGTCATAGGTGAGCTTGTGTATATATATACAGGTACTTATATGTGACCATGACTATAAGGAGCATTCTAAATCAAAGATGCATAATATTTGAAGTATATATTTTAGTAGAAGTAATATAATGTATATAATACTAATATCTAATAATAAAATACAAGAAGAATGTGGTGAAATATGTTCAGCAAATAGGTACATTTGCTTTTATACAAGTAAAGGTAAAGTTACATGCACCTCTCACTTAATACAGTTTGCCAAATTGAAAAGGGTTATGTATCTGTTTATTATCTGGTTTAAACTCACAGCTCCATCAACCTTGAGGATTGGACTTTTCTGACCTCCTGTCATTCATTGAAAGAGATCCATTAAATTGAGTGATCTAGTGTTGGCATCATAAGTTGTTGTTTGAAAGCTGTTGTGTTTTATTCTGGGTTGGTGCATTGAATTTGTTGTAGTTGGAATGCCATATGCACCTTTTGCTGTATTTTAGGGGATGCACTTAAATCATGTCTACGAATTCTGAGATGCAGAATTATTACGTTGGTAAACCTTGGCTTTTCCTCCCACACTATTTTAGTACTCCAGTGTCACACTGGACTTGCTGGGAAGATGAGTTGAGTGTGTTTGTTATTGTAATGTGGCTGTCCATGGCACCTG
>JAAAKM020006971.1:142449354-142463180 GCA_010016025.2 Alatinidae sp. Z8VKAUB7J3 | reverse complement strand
CCATCTTTTCCAGCTGTCAGTGGAAATCAGTCTGTTGCTTCAGCCATCGCACTCGGCACCAATGATAATACTCTATCACCTGATTCTAATTTTTATCACAGGAACTTGACGTCAAGGCTGGTGGTGGATGTGTAATGACCATGGGGCAGCTCGTAAGAAGCTTTATCTTAAAGATCGATTGGTATGGTACGCTTTTCCCAAGAATTCCTGTTCCAGCCCAGAAAGAACTACAGCGCAAATTGACGGAACGCAATTTATGCGATGACCACAAAAGGAAGGCAGATGAGGGATTTGGAGAAGCAGAGAGATATTCCAAGACGAAAAGAGAGGAGACTGTCAGCACCACGAAGTATGCCTGCTTTTAGTTGGGCTTTCTATTGTTGCAGCGGTTTTTTGTGTGGAAATATAATACATATATAAGCTTTTAACCATTAGATTCTCTTTAAGGTAACGAGGTAGGGGTAATCGGATCGATAGGGTGATTTCTTACATCGTGACACTAGATTTTGGTGATTGGCGTAGGTATGAAAGGACAGGAGATGTTTTGTAAATAACTTTGCGTGACGCCATTAGATGCCAATGGTGATACTAGTAGCACACGCCTGTGTATTAGCTAGGGTAACCAATTAAGTTTGCTTTGTTCGTTACTTTAGTCGACGTTCTTGGGATTGCTTCTTCTTTTGTCTTTGTCATTCCACCTTGTTTTTCGTCTCCTTTGCCCTAGTCTTCCCCTTTTCCTGCCCGTGGTGCATTCTGTGAAATTTGCTGCATGGGTTACTGTTTCAGTTCTATATCTCTCCTTTGCGTTGTGGTTTGTACTTCAGAATGGTTGAGTTATCAAAATCTTTGTGTTTGCTATTGAAATATCCGTAAACAGAAACGGAAGTTCAAGTAGCCTTTTCCAAATAGCCCTTTGGTCTTTTCCTCTGTCACCCACCCTTACTCTAAAAGTAGTAGTTGCCGAAGAGGAGTGTTAGAACTTTATCCCGTCTTATTTTTAATATCATTGTAACAATCCCTTTATATTTCTTCCTCATGTGACAATGATTTTCTGTTTATATTAGGGATGATGTGGATGGCTTTGGAGAAGCTGAGAAATATGCGAAGATGAGACGATCTGAAGGCAGTCACCGAGAAAGGTAGGTCAAACTGCAAAATTTGGCCATTTCAATAAAGGCTTTCTCGGATGTATCTTCGTCAGTCAGACGTAATTGCTGTTCCATAAATTTTGGTCATTTTTTTTATTATTAGCATTCGTTGGCATGCACAGGAAATTTCATGGTATCTCCACAATGCATAGTAGCCTGATGGTGCAATTTAATGTCACCTTTTTACAAAACGGATTTTACGTTATGTTTTTGTGTGCTATGATTCACTCTGCAATACTTAAACACTAGAAAATTGAGGCACTCAAAGCTTGACAGTGCCTTTAATGGCGAGACTGCTATAACAAGATGGCAAGACGACGCTTTCTAAGTAATAGAATTGTTGCGAACGAGACCTATTACAGATGCTACATTGACAATTTACAAAGAAACGAGCTATATTTGACAATGCCTCAGCGTATATTTAGGGGTAAGTGTGTTATGCGTTAAGTGCGTGGCCCGAGGCCTTTCCAGTAAAGTGCTTTTACCGCGGATCGGCGTCCTTTGCCAAGGTTTAACACCAGCGCCCTTGATATGTAGTGGGGATTCTGATTGCTTTTCTTTCCCATCCTGTTGTTCGCCGATGGGAAGTGTTATTGTCCTAAATTGCAGAAAAAACAACTTACTGTATGATCGACCTAGAGACTGTAATTCTTTACCATTACTAATATCTTCTACCACTCAGGGACCGCGACCGGGAATCAAGCAGACGCCGCAGCAGAAGCCGCAGTCGCGATCGCCACCATTCGTCACGTCATAGCAGCAGGGAGAGAACGCGTCGTGATCGGAGTCGAAGCAGAGAAAAAAGCTCAAAACACAGTCGAAACGGAGAGGAGCGGAGAAGGAGGCGCAGTAGGAGCGGTAGTAAGGAACGTTCATCGAAGCATGAAAGTCGAAAACATCGTTCGCGTAGTCGTGAACGGCATTCGAAATCGAAGCGGAAGCATCGAAGCCGCAGCGGAAGCGGCAGTCGCGACCGCTCCAGTAGAACGTAACAGTAGCTTGCTTTTAATCGTCCATTTAAGGATTTCTTGTTGTGTATATGGTAAAGGCAAATTTGGGGCATGTTGTAAATGGCACTGGAGGCAATTTTTAGTTTCAAAATAAGGGATAATTTAGGAGAAGGACATTCCTTTAGAAGTTACGATGATTGTTGTTATCACAATGATGCTATTTAGATATACCAAATCTTTTTAAATTGTTCTTTTCATTTGCATGAAGCATTTAATTTCAGACTTATTCATAAACGTGGGCCCAGAACTTTGATTTTGTGTGGCATCAACTTGTACATAGGAGGAAACCCAAATATTGAAGCATTGCATAATTGCCCCCCGCTCCAACGTATACCTCTCCACTTATAGGATTTAAGGGTTTTTCTGTTTAATTAACGAAAAGATTGGCCAAGGAGTTTAAATCGAAGTCAATCAGTATTTAACCGTAAAAAACTATCAGTGTCATCTTCTCAGTAATCGTATCACCGTAGCCTGCAAACGCTTTGTACCAAATAGTGGAAACGACTGGTACTACTGATAATACACGTTAATTTAAATGCTTAAAGTTTCCGGGAGTGGTACCCTTGGAGCTATTATTGCTTTTGTAGCGAAATTATCTCGTAGTTGGTTAAACCTTGCTCTAGGCACTCCTTGGAATTTATCAAAATTTGGCTTTCAAATGTTGTTGAACTTTCCATATTTGATTAAATGTCAACTTGTAATAGGCAAACCTTTGGATATAAATTAGACAAATGGTTTTACGTTTAATCGTTTATGGTAACCTTTTTGAAAAAGCACTGGAGAAATACAAAATATGTCATTATCAGAACTTATTTTCTATTTTAATAGTGTCTTTTGAAAAGTGATGTTTCAAATCCTGTCTTCTCTATGAAACATACTTGATCGCAGGTACATACATACATACATACATACATACATACATACATACATACATACATACATACATACATACATACATACAATTTCTATTCGAACATTAAAATAAACCGTGAAGGTGGACGGGATTCTTGACAGTTGTTTACCCTATTCAAGTTCATTTCAACCAAGGTGGGTTTCGTAAACCTAGGATTATAACATGAAACAAACCGACCTCTGCATTTTGCATATCGATTTTCATATAAACTTGTTTTGCATAACGTGTAATTTAAGTGTCTGAAGAGCATTGGTACCGCGTATGAGCCATACAGGATCACTGTAAGTGCAAAAAAGCCGCAGTTGAAAAGGAAAAAGTTATGGGCCGGTTAAGGGTGGAAGAGCAACTAAAGGACGAGCACAGAAAAAACCGAGGTTATGTTCTGGAAGTAGTCTGGGCATTTGTGACGTAGTGTAAGTCTCGCGCATGTAAGCATAAAATTTCTATCACATTTGACCTGAGGGTCATTGAGTAGTGAGAGACCATAGACACCAGGGAATGAGTAGTAGAATACTATGAGTTTTGGAATATTTGTATCATCGAGAAGAGAGGATTTGAAATATTAGTTTTGAATAGGACACTAGAGAAATAGAAAAGCATGTCACCACCGGGGGTCGCACCCGTGGCACACGCTTTCGCGGCGTGCTCTCTACCAACTGAGCTAGCTGACCTCCGATGTTAACATACTTTTTGTTTCTCTAGTCGCCACATTAGCTCTCAAACATCCACCTGTGGACATCGACATCCAGCCTATCTGCGCCATGTGACTTGACCAAGGAAGAACTGCCATCCGGCCCGTCATCAATCCAAAGCCCATTAAAGTTAGAAAGTATCATCGAGAAGAGAGAATTTGAAATAGGGAACATTAGAGAAATAGAAAAGCACGTCAAAACTAATACTTCAAATCCTCTCTTCTCGGTGATACTTTCATCTATTTCAACTATACATCAGAAATAACACAAGCAAATAGGAAGCATCTTCTGCAAATAAATATTTTCACCAACAATCACAAAAATCGCTCTCGATACATTTCATATCACATTGTACAATCTCTATATATGTAATGATATATTTACATCGTTGACAAATAATAAGAAAATAATTATCACTAAGAGTGATACAAAAGGTTATGCAGTGAATCCTGCAATTTCAACAAAACCTAAATGAGGCAACATAATTTATTTTCAATGCTCATCAATTAAAGTCAGAATTGCCGAAGGGGTGGCCACAGCATATGTAGGAAGACAAGACGAAGGAGATAGGAGGCAATAGATGGGTGCAAGGGGTTCAGCGACGCCAAGTGGGGCGAAAGTCGTTGCGGCCATCTATCGGCAGTGGCACGACAGACTAAGAAGGATAAGAAACTACAGGTATGCCACAAATGTACTTGCGACGCTTCTCCATTACAACTATTCCTGTAGAATCAAATGGAAAGTTTGATTTTTTTGCCTTGTCACAAGAAAACATGAAATTCTGTTTTACTGACCAATGACGACTGAACTCCTACGACCCTCTTATCGCAAGGAGTGCTCTCTAAAATAATCCAATGTCATTTCCCCTCCCTAAAAATAATATCGAACTGGTTTTGTACCTTTGCTCCGAAGTTTCGTATCGATCCGTCAAGTTGTAAGATATTGAATACCGTCAAAACACGGTAAAAATATTTTCGTGTCGAAGTCGAAGCAACAACCGAAGTCGAATCTTAAACCTTTACACTATATATAGACGATGGTCATTACACGAAAATGAATTGGACAGAAGAAGACTGTTACAATCAATGAAAGAGGAAAATTCTTGAAGTCACACCGTCAGAGCTACCTAAATAATAAGTCGTTGGCGAGGTTGGCGAGGGTGTGGTAAACCCCCCAAATCTGTGGGAGTAAAGCCTGGAACGAGGAGAGAGATCCAACAAATACGATGGTTTCTATTCAAGATATGCTTACTCAAGCCACTAGTGCAACCATTGGTGTGTATGCCGTGGATGTTCTTCAAGGATGTTTATTGTTATCAAAATAATCCATCACCGGCTCCGGGTAGTAATTCAGCTTCGCCTAAAGTGGAACGAAAAACCTTTTGGAAAATCCGGTTGCCTTACTTCCGCTACTTCGACACTGTTTATAACGAGGTGTGTGTTCAAATTGCTTTCGTGCCTGAGATCTGAACTGTGTGACGTCATAAAAATTGACCAGACCCTTACACATCCCCATCCTCCACTCCAGGCACAAATACGTCACATATTTGGTGTGACACGACAATGCCTTGAACTAAAATTACCAGCGTGATTTGAATTACGTAGCACGAAGATTGTAGTTCAGTAGAATGCTTTTGGTAAACACTATGTACCGTATACACAATAGATGACGCTTTCAAAGTCCTATATGAGCCCAACGTACGATCACCAAACACTAGTGGATGTTCAGCCGCAGTTACAGATATTTCTGCTAATTAAAACTGGGAGGACCAAATCGAGGGCCTTCGTGGGCGAGGAATAAAAAGTTCCATCAAGGTTTCCGTCAAGGTTGTCTTTTCATATTTCTTTCATTTGAGCTTTACGTTGAGCACGTCTTGCACAGTTAAGTTAATATTTCAATTTACCTCTGAAAAATTGATGTAATACAAAAATTTGAGGGACATGTAACACTGGGCGTCTCATATATATTCGACCTCGATTAGACTAACGTCTTTTAAATAATTAAAGGTGGTAATAGTAGAAAAAAAGTCAAATAAGGAAACTTTATTGACAACGTTTTATCTAACAGACTTCTTCTGGTCACCTACAGATTGGTACTGAAAATTGGATAAGTCAGTAACAATCTGTAGGTGACCTGAAGCAGTCCTTTCGACAAAACGTGGTCAATAAAGTTTCCTTATTTGGTGTTTTATCATTTATAATTTGTCGGTAGCCTATTCACCTTTTCATTCCAAGGTGGTCATATTACAAGTTCATAGTTAAAGTCAATGCTGTTAATTACCATATAAAGAGCAATTTACTTTAAACTACATACGCTATTGATAATACCAGAAATTGCAAATTATTAGCTAAAAGGTAAGCTCATAGAACGAATTATAATTTGTAATACAAATAAACAAGATGATCAACAACTGGCAAATGTGACTGTGGCGACGTAAGAAACATGACTCAGCAAGTCTGACATCCAACAAAGACGTGTTTTTTCCATTCCGGCTTTTACGACGTATAAGTAAAATCCTTTCAAATTCAAGCCTAAGTTACATGGCGCCTGATAGCTCTTGTACCGGATAGCCTTTTTTTACCGTACAGAGTTCTGAGTACCGGGTAGCTTTTGGTAACAAATAGCCCTTTGTATCTGATACCTTCTAGTACCGTATAACTTTTAATGCCGCATAGCTTTGAGTATTGAATAGATTTTTGTACCGGATTGCTTTTAGTAATAGGTAGCTCTTTGTACCGGATAGCTTTTAGTACCGGATAGTCTTTGGTACCGAATACTATTTTTTACTGAATGCCTTTAAGTGCCAGGCAGCTTTTGGTACCGAATCGCTTTTTGAGGGGGATGACTTTTCGTACAAATAGCTTTTTGTATCAGATAGTTTGTAGTACCGGATAGCGTGTGGTGCCAGACAGCTTTTCGTACCGAATAACTTTTTATACCGAATAGGCATTTCAGTTACCTATGCTATCCGGTATGCTATTCAAATACCGATAATATCCGGTAAACATGAGACCTATTTGGTATTAATAAAGCCCCTAGTGGAAGAAGTACACATCATATACACTTGAGGTATCATGTAACCATTTCACTAGGGCTATCTGATGCACATTCTGCTTCGGAATCTCTCCTTCAGAATGAGGTTTTATACAATCTACATGCAATACAGGCATCATTTCTTATCAAAAACGTGTATCAGAGATTGCTGCTGATTAACGTATTTGCGTATATTGATTAAAAAATTGCCGTGGACCTGAAAAGTATACTTAATACAATGTACATAACTTGACAAATGTAAAGAACGATGGCTTCCAAAATGCTAGGTGTTCATCAACGGGCGTAGTTGAGTGGCGGCTACCTTAGGTTGAAATAATACTAAATTTACTTTAAAAATACGGCTCTCGCAATTTCTTTATCACTCCTAAAAATCAAGATTTTTTTATTTTCCCATACAAACCTACTTCTTACGACCAACATGCTGAAAAGAACTTTATTAAAGTATGCAATAACATTTTCATGAACGCTTTGCAATTTTTTATATCAATGGCAAAAGTTTCCGAGTTGAGAACCGTTGTCTTAAAGTCAAGTTTTATTCTAGTTTCGTTCTACTTATCATCACCTAATATGAGTACCTTTAGTGATAATATCATTATACCTGAAATCACAATTCAAATATTTAAACACAAAATCCTTAAGTTTACCGTCCTAGTCAGTTACTCTTCAATGTCGAATTCACAGGCGGCGTTGGGAAAATGCCAGAAAGGGAGACTTGAATACTTTCCATGAGTAAGGGTTTGCTATGTTTCGACAGGAACTCTAGTAACGGTATGAGTAAACGTTTGCTAAAATCGCGGGTTTTCAAAACAAAAACACTGGACAGCCACGGCCTTAGAAACTTTCTAAGAGAGAATAAGTGGGGCCCAGTGGCGAACGCTTATTAAAATATTGGAGATGGGGGCAAAGGCACATTTTGACCTTCCTCACAAGTATGGTTATACACAAAATATTATTAAATTAGAGTCAACATCCCCATAATAGGCAACTAAATACTGCTACTGCCCCTGGTTTGCCTTCTGGCATATTGGCATGATTTTTTTTTCTTTTGGAAGACAAATTGACCCTACCTCACAACAAGTGTCCACCACAGGTGGGGTCAGGGTCAAATATTCGACAATGAAGAGTAACGTCTGAATGACTTACTTGGCTTTTCAAAGCATTCATACATATCATATAAGTGATATCATTATAAGGCGCTGCTATGCAAACTTGTAGTAACAAACGAGCAAAATATAAATTACGACTAATCAAATTAATACATTATTAATATTCGTGTCAAGAATAAAAAAAGGTTCTCCACAACACAACTATTAGATTCCAGCATTTCTTAAACTGTAACATTTCTCTAAATATTTACATGCGTGATCTGGTATTCTACTACGAAGCAATTATCATGAGCTCTGTACTGATAACTTCAAACTCTGTATTTTAGCAACTATTTTGTTAGGAAGCTTTACGTCAACCTCTTTCTTGTTTAGTTGGTTTAACATCTTCACGGCGAATGATGGGCATCTTGGCGATATAGCCAGCAAAACGTCCATTACTCGGAGCTGGATACTGTGGTGATCTGAAGGAAAAAGTGAATGGAAATCAAAAGGAGATCTGAAGCTTAAACAACTTCAAACAATAACATAGTACTGCGTGAGACCCTATGGATCACGGATTGATTGGAGGAATTACAGCGGAGGTAATGTCTTCAAGTGAATAACGTAAAATCCTAAATCGATTATACCCCCTCCAAATACAATCTCTCATGTTTTCAGACAGAATGTCCCTTATGTTGGCCTCTGTACAAAATCCCTAAGCTTATATTTTGAGTAATCCTGAAACTAAGAGTTGATACCATATTTTTGGGTGCTATCACTTATCTTCATGGAAACTATAGTGCGATAATAAGAGCCATTCGAAGCATGTAGGATATATGCATAAAGAAAATGGATGAATCCATGATATTTAACCCAACCCAAGGCGAAGTTTATTAGGTATTCAAGAACACTTTAATACTTTTGGGACAGGGCTGCGTCGCTGCTAAAAATTGTATGCTGTCTACCTTTTGAAGTGGTCCACTTAACAAAATCACACGTATCACCGATCCCCTCTGGTGACATACTTCCTGTTGGTTATTATGCAACTTGCATGTTTATATTATAGCCTCGTTTTGTAATCTCGTTTTAGTCTCTTTTGTTAACAGTTATTTCCTGTACGTAATTAGCCTTTCCTATTGTTTGGAGGGGTTAAAGATTGCAGGATGTTTTTTTTTTTTTTTTTTTTTTTTGTGTTTTTTTTATTTTGGGGTTTTTTGTGGGGGGGGTGTGGGGGGGTGGGGGGGGGTGGGGGGGGGGGGGGGGATTTATCAGAGGGCGGCGTTTATTAGAGAAATTATGGTGCAGTGGCTGATGGATTCTAAATACTCAACTGAACGTTCTTACTGTCCTTTGCTTCTTCATCTAAAGCAGATTGAATAAAATTTTTCATACCTTCCACCCTTATGCTCGATAACACTGTTAATATATGTATATTAAGTCAATTTAAAGATGAATGCTAATGCTACTGGAAGCTGTTGCTGATTCTTTTCTCCAATCTCTCATCGAAGATCAGAATGCCAGTATCATTGAATTCAGATAATACAGGAACATGCTCTGCTGGTGCAGGCTTTGTTTCAAATCATGGTGATGACATAATTCATTTTCTTGTAATTACGTTTAGAGCGGAAAGTAATCACCAGCAATAACTTGTTGGGACAAAATTATGAATTTAGATGAATCTTAATAATCAAGGCAAACGATGTTTGGGGTAAGAACGCGTGTAAATTATAGTTTAGTTAGACAGACGCACATCATACGGTTTCTACGATACTGAACACGGAAGGTATTTCTTAGTAAAAGATTTTTGGACATTAGACAGCGAAGAAACCAAAAGCGGATAGATTTTGCATGAAGTTTACACTGTGATTAAATTTTTTCGACCACAACTTTTTGAACCCCTATGATTCTCACATCTATTTGCAATCTCAACATTTCTTACCTGGAATTGAAAAAGCTGGCAATATCCTGACTCTTCAGTAAAAGCAAGAGCATTGGGGTTATGTGACCAATGTTTCTGATTTGGGAGAGATACGCGAGTCTCTATGAGAATTTTTCCAGACGGAGACAAACCTAGCTGATTTTTATTCCTTTCAGGAGATTCCTATGGAACCTGACTAAAAAGCTGCTAAATTAAAGTATTGTAGATAGAAGATATAGAAACTCATTGCAATTGGACGATAAAAATACACAAATAGATGCAGGAAGAAGTCACGGTAAACATGAGAAGGTAGTCCAAATTAAAATGGAAGGTTGTCCAGATAGCAGAAAGCAGACTAAATTGACTTTGAAAGTACTCGAATTAAATAGGAAAAGTAGTAGAAAGGATAAAAGTGGCAGTTCAGATGTGTAAATAAATTTAACTTGCCACCATAATGACAATCATTAAAATTATGGCGACAACTGTATTTCGGAAGTGTTTGCATAGCATGTACCCAAAACCCCATTAACATCATAGGAAATTTCCTTTAGATATTAAATATCATGTTCATAGTTTATAGAAAGAGATAAAACAAGTTTACTAGACCACAACTGTGCTTTAGTATTTTTGTTATTGCAAAATTGGTAAGATTCGGATGATCATGATCATATGTTTAATTTTTGTGTTCAGTGCTAATGTTTTTGTAAAATGACTTGCTTCCATCTTAATTATGAAAACTTATTCCTTATTACTAAAAGATGCAACAAGAGTTTAGCTAATGAATTATTGGTAAAAACTGTTACGCAATTATATCTATTATGTTAGCAGAAAAGGAACAACAAAAAGTAACAGTGGCTACTAAGACGTATGTAAATGCGCTCAATTTTTCTAAACCGCATGACCCCATACTTTCAGTTATTGTTGTCATCGATGAAAAAGTTATTTATGAACCTACGGATTTCAACAATTATCTCTAGTTATTTCTTCTTCTTTCTTTGCTGCCATAACAAGGAAAGGAAAGTATTCTTCATGCCATTGCTATGATATGTAATCAATAAACTCCCACCTCTTAATACGATATCAACCCTGAATAAACTTCTTTACCAGAACAGTCCTCAAGCGACCCTTAGTACAATCCACACGCTATCGTACATATACAAAGTGTCTTATAGTTTTCTCCCAGACAGGGTTCCATTTAAAAGAGTTTTCCTTGATAACAAATCTTCGAAAGGGATCTATACGTTGAGCATAATTTGAATGGAGAGATTTCAAGTCGGGGAAGTATGTGTTAAGAGAATTGTCTTACTCAGGAAATACCCGTATAGGAGACCGGTTGGGGAGTACTGATGCTAGCTAAATATTATGATTTTACAAACGAGCAGCTAACTGGCGTATCGTATCTGAACAGTAAAACGTGATGAATGCATCGTAACGTTAGTTTGCACCTAGTGGATCCTTCTTTCAAGGTGAGAAAATGTCATTTTGATTTACGACCCCTAAAAAATCTAAAGCGATATATGTCCCAATATATGAAATTTTTATTAATTTGTGACTGCTTTTAATTAATTGCTTCCTTGCATCAGCCAAACGTAATGGAATTTTAAGTTTTAACTTCATCACCAAGTTGTAAAATAAAGAAATGTTTAAGCCTATCCATCCTCTTTGTTTTGTTTTTCGCTCCTCGGTGAACTAAGGTCAAGTTTCAGGGTTAACTTTCTACTGCCTTTACTTCTATATATAGAGAGAGTATACATTACAGACTAAGTCTATGTTATAGGCATGAATCGATATTATAGACCTATGCCTTACGAGGATCTACAGAGAAAGCAATAAGACTCGTAAGCATGACTTTCAAGCCATAATCACTATTACTTTTGTAGGGGTCCATGATGGTATTTTGCTAACAGCTTTGATAAAATGAGAACAATTGTTACGGTTGTCTCAATTTTATTGTGAATCGAAAGCTGATGTGTCATGTTCAGCTACCTTCCTTTTCTAAAACGTATAGTAAGGTCATAATAATGTTGTTATTTTAAGTGTTTTCATGGTGGAAGTTGTATTTATCAACAATTTGGGTTACTTTCAGTCTGTTTACAGTCGTTTTCTATAGCAAAGGTAGCGAGTGAGGTTGAATAAGAAAGTCTCGCAAGAATTAAATTTCCAATATTATCACCCATTTACCATGGTTTATAATCTGATAGTGTCGTAGGCTCCACCTTACAATACTCAATCATTCTCATTTTATAGAAATCATATTTGTGCCAACAGCTGCAACAGCTTCTTTATTTGCTGATGAATTGAGATTCTATTTTTAGCCTTTTAGCTTTTTAGGTTGATTTGAAAAAAGTATGTCTAAACAGTATTGTCAGATGGGCCATGAGTTTTGTAGCCCAAAATGTAGCCCACTGATCGCCCAATGTAGAGTAACTTAGTGATGAAATCATAAGAATATTCATGGTCCAATGGCAGACCCGGAAATTTATTGTTACGCAAGTTTTTTATCGTCGCTTCAGTTTGAAAATCGCCCAATTAGCGATTTGTCGCCAAACCTGCAACACTGTACCTACGGTGCTACTTCTAGTATTGATTCAACCACCATCCCAGCAATACCTGCCTATATTGTATTAATAGCGAGATTGGGCAGGGGTTAGGTGGCTCATTTTTGCTGTAGAAAGACCAAAGAAGTTTATCTTTCTACTCGCACTAGTGTATTTCAACTTTCCGAGGAGATATTTCAGATTGACCTTTAAATGACAGGGTATCTAAATATTCTGCAAAACTTTTATTATCATAAAATTTAAGTGAATTCTAGAATTTTGCGGCTGTCAGGTGCGTTTATCATCTCAAATAAAAGTTTTTAATAAGGAAGGAAACAAAACTACAACTAAGACCATTCTGAAGGCCCAGGTTAGGTTCTGGAGAGACCTGTTATAAGATGAGGAGAAAGAAATTGACTGTGTAACAAGTTCCTTGTGTATATAAGGCCTATATTTTGCAGCACATTTCGTGAGGTAGTCCTGCAGTAAAAATATTTAGTTTTTTTGGAAACATGGTTCTCTTATGTAGCAATGGGTTTGAAAGACATAAACGGAGCAAGGGATCGAAATCCACAGATATTACCTAGCGAAATCAAATTTTACAAATTTCACGAATAGACCCAACCAAAGATTGCCTCTGACGTTTTTACCCTCCCTACAATTTTGAGTTTTACATCAACATATTTTAAACTGATGTTTCTGTCGTATTTTGCATCTGAGGCTTTTTATGCAAAGAAAGTAAAACAACCTCGTCTATAAATTGTTTTTCCTCTTACGTGACAAATGGCGTTGAGGTTTGGATAACAAAAACCGTAACTATAAAATGCAAAAAACGGATTGTTACAAATGAACAAATAGAAAGTAGTACAAATGTCGTTCCCGGACGTTGCCTTAAACTTTTCTGAAATAAATAACAACGACCGTTATGTTGGTTTCCAATCATCTTTTATTTGTGTATAAACATTGTATACATAAACATATTATTGCAATACTATTTAACAGCTCTGTTCTAGTAGTTTTGTTTCGAGCAAAAACACCTGTACACTTAAAGTCATTTTGCCTTCTGAGATTAACATTTTACATGTTCTAGAATACTATGTTTCTGAAGTATTTCAGTATTTAACTGTTTAAAGCGGCTACGCCCGCTCTTCTAAATTATAATATCGTTTATCTTGCCTGGTTGAACAGAAGAAAATTTTCATGATAAGTAACCAGTCACATATAAGTTCTTTCTGGCATTTCCACAAGATTAATTGACGCTCCTTCACTACTCGACCGCCAGTGACTACTTCATCATCTTCATTTCTAATGGATGATTAAGAAATCGTTTTTGAGTTCAGTGTTTAAGGACTTTTAATTACTCCACATGTAGACTATCATACAAGTAGTTTCTATATTTATAAAAGTCGATGGTCAACTGTCATTGTTCACCAGAAAAGTTTTAAGGTTTAAACGGGATTTAAAGCGCC
>JAAAKM020006971.1:142416417-142446347 GCA_010016025.2 Alatinidae sp. Z8VKAUB7J3 | reverse complement strand
TTTAAATTACCTTGTGCAAAACTGTAGAAAGTATGTGTCCGATTCTCACTTTATGTAATCCTGGCATTTTTTCTTGATGCCGCGGAGTAATTCACGATTGTCAACAGAGAGCTTCCTTATGATGATCCAGGAAAGAAACGGTTTTAAAACAAATATATTGTACCTGAGCGCATCGTGTCATTACCTTGAGACATTATCAAAGGTTAACATTTTTCTTTCCCGGATAGTCATAAGGGAGTTGTCTGTTGACAATCGTAAATTGCTCCATGGCATCAAGAAGAAATGCAAGGATTACCTTGTGCATGACATCACTTGTTCGTTTTGAATGCATGGTGGAATCACGTCGTATCCATGTCTTTTTGCGACGTTGTATTGTTTTAGTGCTATTCGTTGAACGTAGCAATGATGCGATCTTTCGCAATATGATCGGCATTATAAAGAAGGATTCTTCAGGTAGGAAACACTGTTTTCCGATTCGTATACCATGACAGTGGATAATAGGAGAGGTGACGAAGGGTTTTAATGGCGATGATCAGGCAATTGACGACGACAGCCAACTTTGCGATTCTATAAAATTTGATTTTGTCAGTTCTAATGACCACAAAATATTCATTCATGTGTAGGTGATGCAACTACTCTTACGTGACCAAAGCATTGACGTTGATCTTGCTGATGCAATGGGTGTAAGTATGACACTGGAGTCACGAATCTGATTATTATTTACTTACTTAATTCAAGCTGGCTCGGACAAGAGACATTAGACACAAGAGAGACATTTGATTATTATTAACCCCTTTATCTGTTGAGAAGGCAATAGTAATCCCGTTGATTGGCACTAGCTAATGAAATACAAAAGGAAGTAAGACATGCTGCCTTTTCACTTTATTGCACAAAAATTACTGTGCTGTTTCACTGTTGTTGATAGGGAGTACTGTGCTGTTCTGGTTCTTGATTACAGAGTCCATTGTGCTGTTTTTGTTTTTCTGATTATGAAGTCTATTGCGCTATAAATTCCTTTTGATTACGGGACTGCTGTGCTTGTTTCAGGGCTTTTTATTGCTGTGGTGTTTAATGCTTGATTTCGGAGTACTTTGGTCTTCCTTCCCTTTTGTACTAATCTCGGGATATAAGACATTGTTGTTTCTGCAGATTTTGCACGTATCTATTTAATCGCATAATCTTAAGACAGTTAAATGCCTCAACATAATGACTCAGTTTTGACTGTATATCGAAACCTTGTTTTGGGCTAATGATAGCGATCTCTCCTCCCTTCTTTGAATGGAGGCAAACAGTCAGATGTGACAACAGAATTCCCTTTGTTTCTTCAGTATCTTAATCATGGCCTTAATAAATTAATAAAATCCACACTTTGAAAAAAAATTCTGCCCTTCATAATTCATGGACGTCATTCTCAGAATACTAATATTACTAACTCTGCCACACATGAATTTCTAGTTGACTGGGTTTGATGCGATTTTGATTTTCGTAATCGAGATTGTTCGATACGTACTTCTAATCTTATATCGAATGTACTACAGTGTAAGTAAATGAATCGAATTTTTTAGCCCTAAACACCTTGTTTTCGTAAGGAAGATAGCAACGAGTAGCCATGAAAAGGGTGCAGTAAAGTTGCATGTTGATTGGTCCCCACAAGATAGGAAATGTTAACGTTTGCTCTTTACAAGTATTCATTGTGTTTTTTATATGTTCACGGCAACTTCTACCCTTTGTTAACAGATGACAGCTCTTCACTGGTGTGTCTCCTATGGCCATATAGAACATGTCAAACTGCTTATAAAGGCCAGGGCCACAGTGAACTGCTTGGACGTCGAACGAAAAACAGTCCTTCATTGGGCAAACAGTAACAAAGATACGACCATCGTCAAAATGATACTGGTAAGCATTCAAATATTGAGATTAAGCCATTTGGTACATCAGCACGCTCGGGGTGGCGTTAGGGGATTTACGCGCCTTTAATAATAGTCCTTACAATGTGGTTGTACTTTCGCATGTATTACATTTGGGAGGTTACGGATGCTATTAACTGGTATTGCCCTCTTATCAGCGCCCAAGGTATAATACATTGTATGCTACAGTTACAAAAATCACGGATCTAAATCGACGCAGAAGGTTCAGAATTTCCTCTCTTCTTTGTCTCTAGAGCCCGTGGTCTTTTTGAACATAACATTATTTTTCCGTGTCAATTTTTTTAGATGTGAACTCATTTGGCTTTCAGTAGTCTCTTACACTTTGTACGATAGTATTACACGTGAGTTCCTTATGTGGCCCTGATTCAACCTTGGTGTGGTCTGTGGGGTAACAGGAAACACTTCCGCTCTTATTTATTCTGTATGTGCCAACTCAACCTAAAGGGCAACGCCATGTAGGCTCACAGTAAGCGGTGACACGCTGTTCCCCAACGATAGTAGGATAGATGCTGGTAAACTAAAGCAATGTCTACGCGACCACAGTGTTTGGAACGATTTGGTGTCAGTTGGGGTAGATTCTGCTGCTTGCATGTAACGCTCTCACTTGGTAAATTGCTTTTATTTCGTGGATTAGTGCCCTTTTAGTGAATCCTTTGCTTCTCTTTAGGAACACGATCAGTTGATTCTTAACAGTAAAGATTTGGAAGGACGAACTGCACTACATTTAGCATGTGGAGGTAACAATGAAGGTCTGGTTAACTTTCTCATTAACGAGGACTGCAATATTGATGAGTCGGACAATCTCGGCAGAACGCCCCTTCACTGGGCCGCTGTATTAGGTGAGCCAGTTCAGGTCATAGTTGCAAAGTTTGTTATGTTACCTTACTGTTTCATGTGTTCGTTATTATTATTAACAGAATGACACCCATCAGTACCATCGTGACCCCGCAATCCTAACTACCGTCATCAGAACCATTACGATAGACAGCGTCAGCATAATTATTTCCATAGTTATCGTTATTATCTGAATCTTTACCATTATCATTAGCATTATGGCGTCGTCATCGTCATCATTTTAGTCGTTGCCATGATTATTGTCATCATTATTATCAATATCGTCGTTGTCATCATCATCATGATCATCATCACCATCATTATCATCATTATCATAATATTCATTGCCATCATTTACATAATCGTCGTCATCATTATCATCATCATCGCCATCATTACCATCATCATCATCCTTATAATATTGATTGCCATCACTATCATCATAACCATATTCATAACCATATTGATTTAATCTAAATATCTTATAACTCCTCTTGTTTTGTAGGTTATACAAGATTGGTGAAGTTGTTGCTTAGGAAGGGAGCCAGTTTTTCTGTCCCAGATCGTCATGGCGTTCGAGCTTTGCATTACGCAGCCCAAAATAATTTTACAAGAACGGTCGATGCCATGTTGCAGTTTAAGCACGTGACTGATATACCAGACTTCGAAGGGAGAACTGCAATCATGTGGGCATCGGGGAAAGGTATGTTTAAAACCCGATTTGGTTAAACTTGTGTAAAAAACGTATATTCATAATTGTTGTCGTTTGCAACCAAACATATTACAAGCCAGTTGTACAGCGTCCCATGAAGAGTTATTCATTTATTCAAAAGTAAATGGCCGAAGGAAACAAAAGTATATTGGCGAACAAAGTAATGGAACATTGTTACCTATAATGATTTTTGATAATAGTGGCTTTGGGCGATAGTAATATTTCCACGTGACCGTATTAACTTCATGTGCATGCGCCGTAAAGCAAGTATTAGCGCCATAGCATTAGTTACTAATTGCACTTTGACGCTAGTGAGCTTAATTTTATAAGTACTTCCTACCTTCAAATCAGGGTTTTCACGTTTTCATTCTTGGAACGTTTTTCCTCTATTACAAGGTAAACATGAATATGTCTACTTAAATTGTTAACACAAAATGGATATGTTATAAGGGGAAATTTTAAAAGCAACCGAAGGGCGTGGCCTGCCCCTCGCCTTGCAGTTTCGACCCTGTTGAAGAATGCCTGGTTTTATTGTTTGTACCCTGGAGCCGCAATTTCTTACGTTCTGATAGTACATATAAATATCACAATGGTGAAACGACAATGGTAGTCTCTTCCTACTCAATAACAGTCAAAGCTAGGAGTAGAGTTTCCGTATCAATGAAAATCTATTTTATAAGTGGAGCGACAGCTGTGGACCCTTGTAAACCACGTTCTTCAAGCATGTATAAACACGGCTGTTATGAAGACATTCTACTAAGAGGATTATGATATCATGTAACTGGTGGTATCATGAATGTTTCTCCAAAGTTTAGCTATTGCACACATCTCTTGCCTTTTCTGTGATCATTCGGAAATATGCATATTTTTAGTTGATTGAGCAGCCTCCTCAATTATGCTATTCACACGTCAGGGTCGATCGTGCATAGGTAGAATCAAACAGTTTACTGACCAGGCGTTGCAACCTCCTTACTATTACATAATGTAATGCGTGGTAGTGTTATCATGGAGTCCGCTGCCGCTTTTAAGGAGCAGATGATCGGCTCTACATATCACGTCATCATATTCAGAATATCCCTAACAATCAATAAACTGACGAAAAGTCTCATCTCAAAACAAATTTGCGGAAATGCTATTTGGTTCTACGGAAGCTCGTATTCTTCAGCGCAGCAGAAAGATGGACCTTGACTGCTAATATAGGAAATAAACCGTAAGGTTTTTACACCGGAAAGCTGCAAATGGGATTTTAGTATGATATTGCTAGATCGTATAAATAATACTGAACCTTAAGTAATATGAATAACAAGTAAAGTATTGAACATTATAATTATAATTAAATCTCTGAGATGATGTGTGTATAAACTTTGAATATTGCGTTGAGTAACGAAATCATTTTGCCAAACGATTTTGCCATACACTGGTCACAACAATCGTATGGAAAAAGTAGAAAGCTTTCAGCGAAGAATTTACAGGAACAAGAGGAACACAAGAAACCGTAAAAATAATACGCTCGTAAACGACTTTAATTATTTTATAATTTATAAACTGAATCTGTTTATCACGTTCGTTATCTTTCACTTTCTCTAGTGTTGAAATTGGCACACTGGAAAGCCTCCCTCCTGTAATGAACTGCCAAATCCACGACTGGTCGCTATTTAGAAAAGGTACGCTTTTCATCGTGCTGGCTCTATAAGACTTTCTCTCCTCAAATCAATGACTTTTTGTAAGTGTCCTAGCTTGGTATAGGAACACTTTAAATGAGTAAATGAACAGGATGCGTTCCATGCTGGGTCTTGACGTCAGGCCAGACCTTGAAGTAGTGGAACTGCTAAACCTTCTCTATTGGAGTTACAGAATAGGTGAAATCTAGACCCCAAAGGCGCTAATGTTTACACACTACATTAAAAAAAAAAATTATAAAACAAGAAAAAACCAAAGGGGTAAACCAATTAAAAGAAATCTCGTACACTTTCGTCCGTTATTCTATTGTTTTGACCGAGATCCCAACGAAATTCTATATTCCTCTAATAGGCGCCTCACCTTGAAGTAAAATTATTTTATTAGCATCGTCCTCTGATTAGCGCCTCCTCTCTAATAAGCGCCTCACCTACAAAAAGTGGCGCTTAATCAGAAAAAAGGGGGAAAACATACAGAAGGATAATAATACAATAAAATACGTTTTTAAAGCATAAAAGACATTGATTCTGTTCATATTGTTTTTTGAGCTTCAAATAAAATTTATTCTTAATCGTTTTAAATTTTTCATAAGTGCCACCCTCTAATTAGCGCCGCACATTGTAGGTGCATCTGTTCCTAAACAATAGAACAACACCAATTGTTATAGCTCTCTTTGGAATGATTTGCCCCTCGTTAAGTGCTTTTGACCTCACAGACATTAACTGTAAAACAGTGGTGGCCAGCCTGCGTCCCGCATTACGCATACAGCCCACGATGTCATTTTATGCGGCCCACTTAACATTCATAAAATTCATTGTATTTTGGCCCAAACACAAAACCAATAACCTTTCCATCCTTTCCATTGATTTGTTTATCAGTCTGAATGACTTGTACCTGATTATTACAGAAAGTCAATATCTTACAGCTGCCAGTGATTACATATACTCAGGTGATGCTGCTATTGTCACTAGGCAAACTACTGCCCACTTACGAAGTTGAGGGGGGGGCAAGGTGGGGCGCCTCCCTTGGGAGAATTCCCTGGCGTATTCATTTTTCACTTTTGTATATCACAATGCACGCGAAACTACAAAACATGGAACCTATGGGACGACTAGGGAATGACTCTTGCCTGTATGTCCATATGTATGTTCGTTGAAGTACTCCTCAAAAATGCCTTCCATGAGATATAATCTAAGAACTGCGCAAAAATTGTGTCTTTTGGCCTTGGTGAACGACCTTCTCTTACGACTTTGAAATAATGTCTTCGCGGCAATGAATAGATACCATTTTTAGGAATATTTCCAAAGTATGATGAAACTTGTGACCCACCCCCCTTTGATATTTTGGAAATCCCAACCGCACCACCTCTCTTAGAGGGCCAGCTCCGTGAGCGCTAATGCCTTCCCCAGTGAAGCCTTTAGCAAATATCCGTTACAAGAAGCGATATATTATCCATAAATTCTACAATTGTTAGTTCACAGTTCAAAGCAGTTTAAATACCATTCTTCTTACACATTTATTCTTCAACCCGAAGTTGGCAGAAATAAAAATGACAAGCTAACAAGAAAACCAATTTCCCAATGCCATTACTGTTTTCATAAAGTTGAATCCATCGGTTTTGATGCCCAATTAGTTTAAAAGCACTAAAGATCAAATCATATCATCTGGAACCCTATGCACCCCATTTTTCATTTTGCTTAATGGTAAGCAGTGCAAATCAGTACTGTTGATAGTTTTATCTCTGCTACATTTCTGTTTATGAATTCCGCCCCAGATTTAGTCTCAAGACATATATGTAACTTCCTATGTTATTTATGTATCTCTAAAGGATTACTTTCAAATGATAGTTGAAAAACGTCCTACCTTTAAAACAGGTTTTGTATTTTCTCCATTTTCAATGACCCCTCGATCATTCAAAACCACTTATAATACCTAGATTTAAGGTATATTTGAAAGTGCTTACAAAGAGCACTAACAGAAAGGAGATTTTAAAAATAGTCATAGTCGTTGATGATATTCAAAGCTCATACTTTCGATATCTTCTTAAAAGTACTCCTGGAATGGAAATTTTCAGTAGGGTGTATTTTACAGAATACATAGGTCGCCCAACATGTTTACTTGTGTAGCTTGTTTTCTATAACAAATCGTGAAGTGTTCTTAACCCATACAGAAAATGTTGTACCCAATAAAAACTTAACCTTTTGAGCCCTTAAGTCCTAAAATGATGAACAATCCATTTAATTACGATACTTTTCATTACCTATTGACTGTTTTACGGTATAAATAGACGTAATGTATATATGATCAATTGAAGGTGATACCAAGCTAATGAAAGTTAATTGTAAGGCTTTACAGCTATAAATAGACGTAATGTATATATGATCAATTGAAGGTGATATCAAGCTAATGAAAGATAATTGTAAGTCTTTACAGCAGGGGTGGCCAATCTTTTCTGTGCCGTGGGCCAGATTATGGTCGATTGAGTCAATCAGGACCGCAAAAACTTTTTCCTCTACAAATCATTCAATGCGATATTAACCGAAGGTCACACCATGATGGTCCTTAGACTCCCTTCAAAGTTTTACCATTGATAATAAATTTTCAACTTTGAACAAGTTTAGAAGGGGTGCAACTAGATCGGCGCCCTCATTATTCCCTCATTGTTCGCGGTTTCCGTTTCCAGCTAAAACGCCAAAGCGTTTGATGTTGTCGTTTCTAATTTTGTACCTACCCACTACTCATATTGCTTAGAATGTTTGCTCTCTTAATAGAAAAGCGAGTGAAAATGCTGCAGTATCACCTTGAGCCGTTAGATGTCAGCATAGTGGGAAGAGCGTGACGATGGGACAACTTTCAAAGTCTGTGATAGCTGTGTTGTGTTTACTTGGAACACTAGGATTTGTTTATGGGCAAAAGGATGAAGCAATTGCATTTTTAAATACATATAACAGCGAGGCACCTCACCAAAACTACCTAACGAGTCTCAAAAGCTGGGCTTACGTTACGAACTTAACGGATTACAATAAAAATCGAAGTATTGAGGCAGAGATAGCCCACAACCAGTATAGCCAAGCCGTACAAAAAAATGCTTCAAAAATTAGTCTTAAAGGACTGGATGCAGATATACTTCGCCAGTTTAAACTTATTTTATCTTCAGCCAGCTCTAAGGATGCCGCAGTGCAGGCGAAGTGGACTCGTCTTGTTGCGAGCATGGAGAAACTGTACAGCAAGGGGTGTGTCAATGCCCAACCACACGATGTACCAACGTTAAAACTCAAGAAGCCGAAATGTCTTCGACTCGATGCAGACTTGACACCACTTCTTAGGAAATCTCGTAATTACACAGAGCTTGCATTCGTATGGAAAGGTTGGAGAGATGCCACCGGCCCCAGTATCAAACCACTGTACAAAGAATTTGTTGAACTTAGTAATAAAGGGGCCAGAGAAAACAAATGGGCAGACTATGGTGAATACCTGCGTTCTTGGTACGAGCACCCAGATCTTCGAGGACTTGCCGAATCACTTTATCAGGATCTGAAGCCACTTTACGAGGAACTTCATGCATACGTACGTTTTAAGCTTTCCAAAATTTACCGAGAGGTGAAAGATGGAGAACCGATACCAGCACATGTGCTTGGGAACATGTGGTCGCAAGAATGGGGATCCGTTTACGATTTGGTTGTTCCTTATAAAGGTATGTTGCTTACCTTTCTCTGTAGTTTACTACTGATAAGCTGATAAATTGGGGGTAATTCGGTTAATAGTTGAGTGTTTTACGTGTATTACTGACTTGGGTTTGGTTTGGTAAATGATTTTGTTGGTTGGTGTTAATTAATCAGGTTTGTTATTTACTGAGTTACAATATGGAGTCAGTTGAACGGAAACTTTTAGGTTCAGTTATCTTTATTTGTTGAATATGAATGTACGTTTATGGACCGGTGCGCATACATTGTACATCAGAAATAGTAGTTTAGGTCTTATCCTTCTAGACAGGGGTTCTGGACACTGTGGTTGTTACACCATCATGTGACAATTAGGCTTCCTACTTTTCAGCGTCCAATTTGTAGGCACGAGTTCTAAAGCAGGCCGGTTCTTTTCACAACGAACATCATTCCAATGGATGTTATGGGTGCCGACTTATTTTTCATATTTTGTACAGGATTGGCTGTACCTTCGTAATCGATCCAAAACTGCCAAAAATGATACTTTTTGTTAGTACCTGCACTGTTATCACAGAGTTACCTCTTTGAAAGACGTGGTTATCACATACCGAAATTGATTTGTAATGTTTGCCAAACCCCGTGTATCATATCTACAACACACGGTCGGAAGCCAGTTCCAGATAATGGGGTTATGCGTTGACAGTGGTGATAGACGCGAGCGCATAAGTATTGTTTTGTTTAGACCACGTCTGTGTGTGTATCGATACGAGGAAGTGTCGGGAGGCGATTGACAATCGAACCCGTGGAGTTTGAGTTCAATGATAGAACAATTAGATCGCCCCCACGGCAAGCAGCGGCACGACGCACAAAAACCTCAGAAAACTAACACCTCCCGTTAACGAATTGTTTGAATATCTTTAATAGGGCTACTTTAGTTTGAAATGGGCAAATGCATGAATATCCATGCCGCTGTATTGGAAGATCAAGGTCTGAGGATACGTTGTATTGATCTACTCGCCTATCCCCTTTGTAGGAAAAAGATATTATTACAACACACCGTGGCCATTCGACAGTGTGTGTTGGGGGTGGCAAAGTCGAATACCCCCCAAATCGTGTAGTTATGAGACACCGTCTTTTGTACGTGGCTGACTATTGCTGACCATTTCTTAACCTTAAATACTATTAAGAGCTGTAAGTTTCATTTTATTACTTTTATTAGCTTTCTTTCCGACAAACTTGCCTTTTGAGCTGAGCATTTTCCACATACAAAATAATAAATAAATGTTTTGTTTGGTTAGTACTTTCATCATCATCATCATCATCATCATCATCATCATCATCATCATCATCATCATCATCATCATCATCATCATCATCTAGAACAAATTTGGGGCTTATATATCTCCCTGTAGTATCTCCTCGTTGCCTTCTGGGGAATGAACAAGCATGTTTGCAGCTTTACATCTTACTTTGCATTTTGGTAGAGAAATGGCAGAGAGGCATCTCAAACATCTTAACTAGAGATAGCCTGGACCAGTTCCACTTTTATTGAGATTATCATAATTCCTATTTGCACCAATTCGCACCTGTTTGCATCCTACATCACAAAGATCCGAATTTGATAATTAGCATCATAAGGTTGCTGTTGCTTTCAACACTACTAATGTAACGGTGGTCGTTTGGTATTAATGTTTCTAATACTGCAGTACGTTCATGGTTGTAAGCCGCACAACGCGCATAAAAAGTTCTCTGTTCTCTTTTGGAGGTTTGAAATGGGCATTCTTATCAATACAAAGTAAAATGAATTTTTTAATCATATCCTTTGATTGTAATAATAATTTAAAGGACAGACTGTCTCATTCCTCTAAAAATCACTGCTATGTCTACAACGACTCAAAACGTCTAAAATCTTTACCAGGCAACAGTATCTCATGCATTGACACAATATAAAATAACTGGTAAGGATAAGAATGCAATTAAATGGCCATCGTTTAATCTTTAAAATCTGTCAACAGTTATTCTTGTGCAACGCTTAAGCGCTTGGCAATGTAGTTTTAACAAATCAGGGTGTGGTTTGAGCCTCCACGCTGCCTCTTTTTACTCTGTCAGAGACGTCTTTACTGACATGTATTAATTTTTATTGAGCTCATTCTTTATCCAATCCATATAGGCATCGACTCGAGTAAACACTTTGTATTGGCCAGCGGGCGGACAGGAGCTGTGGCCCCAACTAAGAATTCCATGCAACTTCCATGCAAAGTTCGTACTTTCACAATTTAATGGGCCTCCACTATCCGATGTACAACCACTCACTAGCTCAGAGGGAGAGAATCCCGCACAGAGACTATTAGAATCAATTTCGAATCCGTTAGACTTTGTGCACTTTCCACATTTCACAACAGGCATTGAAATTTCCTGTAGAAATCTGAAGGAAGCTCCTCTCTTTTGCCTAATTCTTCCCCAGCCTACGAATTAGAAAAACAACATCTGATTACTTTCAGGGTCAATTTGCTGTAATCTTTCATGATTAAATACGGCATGATATAAAGATTAAGTAATTGCGGAAGGTATGTATGTCTCCGTTTTCCTTATAATAACTGATTTAGAACATTTACAACGTTTAGAAATTGCTACATACCAACTCGTGGTCCTACTTATCAATGTTACCACTTTATGTTGATCGCAGTTTTAGCTACCATAAAGTAATAATCGCTTTCGTGAAGTTAAGAAGATTTTGATATACTATTTAGCATGATGCAAGATGTGTTCTTCGTCATATTTTAACTTAAGATGATCTCAAGCAGCATGGAAGGTCAAAGTTGTGCAGCCAGAACATTGCTAGAGGGAAGGAAGGAACAATTAAAACAAAAAAGAAAATCAGAAACAATGCGTTTGGCAAGCTTTTAAAGCATATTGCCGTAAACATTAGCTATTCTGAGGACAATCTGCTTTCCCTTTCATCTGCCAGATCTTATACTGAACAGCCTTTGCACGTGTACCCATAAATCAGAAAAATGCGTATCAGCAACTCAGTTGATAACATAATTATACATACCAGAGGTAAAGCAGTACTGCCCAATCGATGGTCTTTCGCCAGTCGTCGGAAGGCATGCTGGCTTTATGTACTCGTTATATTCTATTGGAAATTGAAACTTGATCAGAGCGATATCATTTTTCAGTGGTGATTCACTATATTTAGGATGGACAATGATCTTCTTGGCCTTTACTTTAATTTCCTTCCCCTCATCCACATACCTTCGAATAAAACAGTAAAGAATCAAGAAATTGATATTGTTAAAGAAAAGGATAACTTTTATATAAAGAATGCAAAATTCCTGTAACAGCATACAGAAATTACGAGGATGTATAGTACTCGCTGGATCATGGTTGGCAGTCTGCTCTTCTCCTTCACAGGTTTAAATGCAATAATAAGTAGGTAGATCCATTCTAGGTCTTTCAGAACTATAGATGCTTACTTTCGGAGAGCCTCTCTCCACAAATTAATACATCAAAGTTAGGTAAAGCTACACCAAAACTATGATTTGATTTAGTTGTTAGTGCCCCCTCCGGACTAAATTTTATTACATTCGTCAGAAACTGTGTAAAGATATATTTAGTGTGAGGCACGGGATCGAGCCCTGATAATAACATGTTTTCTAATTCTCTAGCACATTTTAAAAAACTAGCTTGGAATGTTCTAAACGGACATATCATCTGATAACTAATATCTTGTTCATGGCAAGAAAAGAAATGGCCCTACATTCCGAAATATTATCTACCATACGTACATGTCATGTTCTCCAATTAAGCCGACAACCTCTTCAGGTATGTCTGACTTTGTCTCCACACAATGAGCGGCAGTCAAAGCCCACTGCTTTGCAATAAGAGTTGCACCACAGAAAAACCTTGAGTAGTAGCTCAAAGCCATTTGCCACGGCCATGAATTTTTCAGAGCTGTTCCACCGCCAGGTTGAATATTAACACCACCTTTCCCTTTGCCACACTCTGGTGGGTTAATTTGTGCCTTCTCTCGTTCTGCATTCTTTTTCTTTGCTTCGTCTCCTAACAAAAAATAAATATTGCAAATAGTCGCTATTGCGAGTGGTCGATTATTACTACCTACTTACTTCAGCTGAGCTTCCTCACATTTAATTCAGTACCTGCTGGTTACCACCCTGCCAATTTCGCTGCCTATTTTTGGAGTGTCTTACACAGTGACTTGGTAAGCTAAGAATGCAATACAATCGACTCAAATTGAGTCAAAATCGAATATTCCAGAAAGGAACATCAATCAAAGCCTCGCCGTTCTTGACTCATTTGACTTTACCAATTTGATAGAAATATTCACGCACACTTTACTGAAAATGTATCATTGAACATTACTATGGTTTTCTTTAACGATTTTAACGTTATGATAATTGTGAGGAAACGTAGCATTTGAAATAAATAATTTCTCAACGAGTTGAGACGAAAGAGATAAGGGAAGATATATGACATTTATATTTATATGACAGTCATCTCTATTTTCTGCACTCACATTGAGAAAGTTGCCTGCTAAGAAAATTACATCAAGTGTGAGTAGGACATCTACTTTTTCGGCTTTACACGCGAGCATCGGTAAGACCCCCCTTAAGTTGTTTCTAATTACAAGCACAATCGGTAATTAAGGCACAATTACTTGTATGTCGGACAGTTAATATTATTGGAAGATGACATCGATTCAATTGGAAACGAGAAACCACATGGAATTATCTCCTAGCCTTGAACGTTGCAAGTCAGCCATTGCAATCTGTCAGTGTAGTTTGATAAGTAGTAGGGCCACTGCATTGCCAAGTCAGGCATTGCACCACGGCAACATACTATTAATATGTTATTTGTTTTGATTGGCGTTGCTGCATAGAGTTTGGGGACTCGGATCCAAAGCTCAGGGCTATTCGTTAGTTGGAAACTGACACTCCTAACTTGACATAGTTTGACGTATTTATATCGGTCTTCCTTTTAAGATGTCTTGAATTATACCAACCTTTGTATACATGGACTTACAAATATGGTGTGGTTGTTTTTCAGCCACTTCCAGAGCATCATTAATATCTCTGCTTACTGCTAGGCAAACACTAGCCTGCACGCAGACAAAAACTACTGATGTAGTAACTTCAGCTTGGATAGTCTGCGCACAGGCTAGGCCAACATCGATCCAACTCACCTCATTCAACCCACTCAAGAACTCTTTCCGTGTCAATCGAAGGTCACAACAAGTAGGGTAAGGCAAAGCCATGAATTTATTTTACCGCCCCCCGTTTAAACCCTCATAGTTGATTGCCTCTAGATCAGGGGTCTTAAACTCGCGGCCCGCGGGCCAACTGCGTCCCCGGAACGATAATTTGCGGGCCCGTCTGAATGTGACAGACTAATGTTACTGCGGCCCGCAAAATTGATTCGAATGAAACTTGCTGTGTGCGGAGCTGAACGAACCAATCACTGTGGGGTAAAAAGCTCTGGAGGGCGGTACATCAATCGGGCTGTCCAAGTGCTTCGCTCACTTATTCATTCATTCCTCAAGTCAGACGAGTGGAGGAGAAACCGTGAAGCCGCTGATATCTTCTGTATGATCATTATTATTATTATTCTTTTTTTACTGATTTACTTTTTGAAATTCATTTTTTAATTTATTTAATTCATTATTTTGTGGTAAAAATAAAGATATTTTAGAACACTGAAATGTTTTATAGACCCTTTTCATGTAGAAACCCTAATGGGGCGGAGCCTCACCCACACTCTGCCTCCAGCTGCCCCCAGGTGAATTGAGTTTGAGATCCCGCTCTGGATCATTTTGGAGCAAGTTTGCCATCATAGAGTAATTAACTAATTACTCTATGTTTGCCATGGACACTTATTCTATGCCTTGTGGCCCATGTCTGCTACACGAAATAGTAAGAATCAATCCACGCTTTGGTCCCATCTTGGATTGAGCAACAGCACCGACTCTGTTTCCGTTGTAACAAGTTCGATTCCCCAGTCGTTGCAGAAAATATGTAAGTAAAAAGTAGATATTTTCGAAATATTTAGCATCAAATACATGAAATTTAGTGTTTATTATACAGTACATAATGGGTATGTTTTAAGACTGAGCAGAACATACAGATCGGAAACCGTAGCTCCGACAGCTCTAGGTTCCAACCTCAGCAGACAACATCGATATTACCTTGTTTGGGCTTCCGAGGAATTTACCTATAAGAAGATGGAACGGGAGCTTGAAATAGAACCACGCAATCTTGTCCGACCGGAGCAACTTTCAGAGGAACATATGCTCGGAAAATACGATAGCCGACCCTGTCCAGCAAGGCTGTACTGCACAGGCGTCGAGGTGCAAATAGATGAAAGCTTATTTGCTTGTCGTAATAAAAAGTGTGGTATTGGTACCACAACAGTGAGTATGCGGGATACTCGATGTACCGCCGAGACACTGTGTTCAGTGTAAAGATGCGACTATTTTTCTGCCAATTCTACATAAACTAAGTTTGACCATTCATTAGCACATGTACAGCAGATGTGGAAAGCATATGATACCATCGGTATGTAAGGATATCACCATGTGACTGTCAATCATTCTGTTAACATTCTCGCTGCTTATTTCATGAATAACAGTGTAGAGAACATGTGGATGCAAGACACAATAAGAAGGAATGTGGTGCACACAGGCACCTTCTGGATGCTTACCTTGTGCTGGTGTATATATGTCACGTGGATGTGGTGGCTTAAATATAACGATGACCAGTGCCATTACATTGTTACTCATATAAGGAAAGCTCACCAAGTTTGAAAATTCACTATATATTGAACCTAATCTTATGTTGCTTGTCTTTTCCAAAGTCAGAAAAGAAGGGTTTCTAAGCTTTTGGTTTGTAATTTCTTTCGTTTTTGTGGTGGGCACATGAAATAGAAGTACCAAAATTAGGTAACAGTTAGCTTACTCTGGACATAGGTAGGGGTGTATATGAAAATTTGGCTCGATTAAGATGCTAAGTAGCCAGAGGTAATGAAAAATACACAGCAAAACATAGAGGAAACCATTTGAGAAAGATAGAGAGGAAGATATTCTGCTCCTGACAACCAGATAGGTTTATTTGGGTCGAGTAAGCTAACATGAGATTCTCAACACTGGAACCATAATGAGTGAATGTATACCTTCCATATTGTTTTAGATTAAATGATTATTTCACAGCCTCTGATATAAGTATGTATATATAAATGTAAAGTTTGCTTCATTGCAACTATATATATATATAGGTGACATTTATTGAAAATGCTCATCTAAATCACAAAGCCCGACTGGCATGGGACACTGTTAATGAAATATCTGGTCGTAAAAACGATGGCTCCTCGCACATATCCAACTGAGGCAATATACCTCGTATTCATTCCCGGCTGAGCCTCGGTTACGATTCTGACGCATCCTTTTTCTTGCCGCTGACACCATTTGTTAAAACTCAATGGTCGGAAGAATGATCTGAACACTTTGTACCTAAGCACTGATTAAATTCTACGTTTATCATCCCTTTAGTGAGTTTAGTTTAGCTCAAAAGTGTCCTGTACGTGTTCATCCTCTGTGTCAATGTCCTATAGCAACATGGTTATGCAATAGTAATACGCGATGGATACGGAAGGAATAGTCTCGGCATCTTGTAAACGCTAGTCTCAGCCACTGCAAAGCTGGCCATCAGAAAAGTACAGGATGGTCAAAAAACAAACATCTCAACTGAAGTAAAATAGACAACCTTTCTGTCTTTGGGCAGGTAGCATTTAAAGTTTATTTACAGCATGTTCGGTGTATTCACAAGTCGAATGAAAAGATTTCAGCTGAAAGTGCACTATGTCCTATTACTAAGTACCTTCTCGTGCACCAACTTAGTATCAGAAACACCAGCGATAAAATTGTTTCGCCTTTGGAAACTTAACTCTGGCACCACGTCCCTAATACCGACTTTTCGACGCTTATTAACGATCATCTTCACCCACTACGTTTGAACTCAATATTACACAACACACGATGATAAGAGAAGATATACATGAAATAGACTACCAGCCTCCTATCGCGATGGCTGAGCCTAGGAACCAAAAATATACAGTTCTTCAGTGCTGCACCACAAAAAAACCCTTATTGCTCTACTCCTGAAAATCCTAGTAAAGCAACAAACCAAGAAATGACGACTAAAAAGCGGGAAAGTTACGCGTCGTTGAAAGAAAAGGAATGCATCAGTGTACAGTAGATCATGTCAGCACCATAGATTACGTAGATGTTTTTAACAGTGGGGAAAACATACGATTGTAACTTCTACCAAAGCTACAAATTAAGTTTCTTAACGTACAACTATCAAACTCGCAACAAGGTCCAGTAAACGTACTGTTCCATTCTATCTGTTCAATAAAGAGCTTATAGCTTTATCCCTTGAATTTCGTATTACTGTTGTATGAACGCGAATGACCCTTGACTATGCCTGGTCTAAATTTCACCGCGAATTCTCTGAGCAGTGAGTGTGAATGAAACCGAACATATCTAAGTCGTGTTCGGAAAATCGACATTAGGGGAACAGCTTCGACACTTGATTTCTCCCTTGCAGCATGTAAAGAGCGTATCTAAGACTGAGCATTACCAAAGCAAATTTTTCACGAAACTATACAACTTGCAATTTAATAACAGCATTGTAGGCAAAATGTAAGATATGAAATGAGACTAGAATACAAAAAAATCTCAGTTATTTCTATCGTAGTAAATATAATAAAACTAAATGTTTTCAACGACCGAATGGTACAAATTTCTGATACGACAAGGCCGTTCCCATATTAAACGACCTTAATAATAATAGCAATACTACTAAGAATCAATAATACAATATATCTTAAAAACAGTAGACGCCGAATGGCGATACGATTTAAGTTGTGTTCTTGTCATAGTTGTTCAACAAATTGAACAAGCTGGTCCTGAGGAGCAATTGCAACGTCATTATCCTCTCCATTTAAATGCGCTAAATCTGTATCGCTCGGATTTTGAAGCTGAGGTAACGCTCGTTGACCCGAGTTAGTAGCCATTGGAAATAAACCAGGATCCTCTATTGACTGGTCGACATTTGGATGAACTGCTTGTGCAGGTGATGGTGCGTGATGTGGAGAGGTCAGTGGAAGCGGGGACGGAGGAAGCGGCGTTCCTTGTCGAGGAGACGGCACCGGCACAGACGGTGACATAGACGGTCGAGGAGAGGGTGATATTTGATTCGGAATTGCTTGTGGCGGAGACATTATATTTGGTTGCGGCGACATGACCTGTGCCATGGGGCTAGGCCCCGGACGACCCTGAAACATTTGCTGTGGTGACGATTGACTTACTGGCGGTAAAACGGAAGGAGGTGGCATCTCTCCCGATAATTGTCTCTGCATCAACTGTCTCTGCTGTAGAGCGGCATTCGGAGTGAATCCAGGTGCGATGGGCTGCTGAAATATGTTGGGCGCTGGTTGTGGTTGTTGCTGTTGTTGTTGTTGTTGTTGTAACATCTGTCTTTGCTTCATCACTTGCTGCATTTGCCACTGTTGCTGTTGCTGTTGTTGAGCTTGCGACGCTGCAGTCATCTGCTGCTGCAGACCTTGTTGCGACATACCAAGACCACCCATATTCACGCCTAAATTCATTCCGGGCTGCTGTTGCACCTGCTGTTGTTGCTGCTGTTGCTGTTGCTGCATCATCAACTGATGTTGTTGTTGCTGATGCTGCTGTTGTTTATGCCTAATGTAAATCGCCATTAATGTGGGATTCGATCGAATTATATTAAATGCAACTTGAGGATTCTTCTCCTTTAGATGCTGAATAACTTGCTGCAGTTTGTGGTTCTGTAAATTTGGTGGTATCGGACCCATGCCAGACTGCTGTGCGACTTGTGGCTGAACTCCTGGTCCCATCATGGGCGGTCCTTGAGGTATTGCCATTTGCGCCATGTTCATGCTTTGCATCTGCTGTTGTTGTTGCTGTACTTGCTGCGCCTGATTTTGCTGTTGTTGCTGTTGCTGTTGCATTATGGCACGGAAGCGTTCCATTGGATTTATCTGGGCCTGCTGAGGCGTTGGTACACCTTGTGCCATACCCTGTCCTGGCATCACCGGGTTTTGCATAGCCTGTGGAGCCAACGTGTTCTGCGGTGGTCCCATAAATGGAACTTGCGAAGGCATGCTTGCCATTGGCGGCCTCATTCCTTGCCTTGATGCAGCGGCCTGTAAATTAATCTGCTCTGTGACCTGGGCTACTGCTGCCATTGCTCGCTCTGGTGGACCCGGTTGTACAGCAGGCCTTGACATCATGGACACCTGTCCTGGATAAGGCTTCTGAGGAATCGTATGAGGCAAGGGTGGCGGTTGCGGCTGTGGTTGCATTGCCTGATGCGGAATGGCCATCGGAGGCGCACCTGGTGCTGGCATGGGAGGCTGCTGTCCTCTGGCTTGCATAGCAGCCATACGGCGTCGAATAAGTTGAGCTTGTTGCAATCGCTGTTGAAGTTGCTGGTGGCGCAACTTTTGCTTGATGTGGCCACAATACGGAACAAGGCAATTAGTCCTTGTGCAGTGTTTCGCATGATAACAACATAAAGCGATAAGCTGTTTACAGATCGGACAGCAGTTATTTGTTTTCTTCTTACACTGCTTAGCATGTGAGACAACTTTCTTCATCTTGATGCAGATACCTAACTGGCAATTACTGTCATCACAATATGTAGCGTGCTCTAATGACGCAATACAACGCTGGATAGACTGTTTCCTAGCCTCCTGTGCCGATACTGATTGTTTGTTCGTATTCGGAGAGTCAACATCGAGATCGAGGCCGAGTTTATCCATCTTGTGGTCGTGTCCTTTCTCTTCGTAGCAAGGTACGCACAGATCGAAATCCTACGGCGAAAACAGTACGTACACGTGTAAATGTTGCGATGTCAAGAAATATGACTTCTATACAAAAAATCAATTGGGGGCAAGCACTGATAGCAGGCAAATTTCAGTGCCAGGAGAACTTTACCTGTAAACGTTACCAAGTGAAGTCGTTATAACAAATAAGAGCCGACTAAGCTGCGAGATGTTCATGACATTAGGAACATTTTCCTGTCCTTGCTCAGAAATATTACCCACATCCTGCCCGACGGTTCGAAGAATTAACGAGTATTTGATAAAAGGAGTAGCTGTCTTTATATTAAAAATGTTCTGTATGAAACTCAGCTTTAAATGGACTTCCGCTGTACAGTAGAAGGTAGAAGACAAGCTTTGTTGCACTGAAATTACAGTATTACTTCTTTTCATTGCCGTGCACGCTTCCCGATATTCCGCACTCCTCCCCTATATTTTCTAACCCCCTTACTTATTTTAACGTCTCAAATATTTCAAGTTAACGCTACACGTAAACATCTGGAGCGAGTTTAAAAGAGGAGATCCAACACTCTTAGTTTACGCCAGATATCAAATTCTCCACTGAATATAACAGTACCCGCATTAAGGTAATGACTTCTTGCATCTTTCCTTGCTCATCACATGTCCAGAGAAGTAGGAACTAAAGCTTTAATCAAATCATGTCCTCAATCTACTTTTTGCAACACTCGGTTAGTGCTAATATAATGAAATCGTTTTCTCTTTTACCTCCTTCTGGAACTTCTAATTTACCTGATGACTGTTATCCATACGTACCTACTGTGATTTTAAAGTCAGTGTATTTAATAACATGTGCTACGGGTAACCAAGGAAAACGAACAGAAGTAGGTTCGTTTTCTCCTTTGGGTCTTGGAAACAAACACAAATTAACCTATAATTTTTCCCTACTTTGGATATTTGACAGTAAGTCAAAGTCATCATGTTTTGTCGTAATTTATGACGGCATAACGGCATTATAAATAAGTCAGTGCTACGTCACCACTGCATAGTAATATTTCTTATCAACTTTTGGAAAAACATTATAATCAGTGAAATCCGAGTGAAATTTTTTACCTCGCATTCCTGGCAGTGATATCGGGTTTCAACGTGTCGCTTGCACAAATTACAGGTGTACACAAATCTGTCGGATCCTTGGTTATGTAGTTCTACTAACATGGCCATGGTTGAAAATTTAGCGCGGCGTAAACTTGAGAACTCCCAATGCTTTTCCCTGGCGAGGTTCAGGAAGGCATCCCTACCGTCCATGAGTTCGCAGGCCATCAGTGGATCTGGATCCTCGACTTTCGGGATCTTAGCAGCTTCCTCCGGCGTGTAAAACCGAATCACGAAAAAGACCTAGGAATAAAAGTAAGATGTGTTAAGACAATTATACGCATTAAAACAACATGGAATTCAAGTCAGTGGTCACTGGAACCGTGCCATGACTGCTCAACGCTTCGTAGATTTAACCCTACTCAAGGCGTGCCTTTTCTGAATTACCAAGGGTGGGGAGGGGGGAGGGAGGCCCTCAAATGTTTCAACAGTCCTAACTTTTTTAAATCAAAAGACTTTAACCTGGTTTTCCCAAGAATTCTTTTCGAACTGCTGCATGAAAACATAAAATGTCTGTTTATTTTCACTAATTTTTGCGAAAACCCAAAGGCCACTGTGTTGGTAACTTTAAAAATTTAAAAATCAAAAATTCTGGAGGTTGCATAGAAATTTGTCTCTGTAGATGGCATTAAAGAAGCTTTCAGTACTAGAAATGTTTGACATATAAAACTTGATTAAGCGTCGTGCCATAGCTGAGAAATATGCATCACCAAAGTCAAAGGAATACTTAGTGGTTGCCATAAACAGATTATTAGCTGTAATTGATAAGGACAAAGTTTTAACGACACGAAATGATAATTAAATGATTGCTTTATGAGGATAGGGTGAGTTCCTACCGTTCAAGAGATTGGCTACAGTGATAACGCCCTAACCCGCTGGGCCTGACAATGTTGTATTATTTACATGCCCTATTTTCTATAGTTTGGGTCCAAATTAGTCTTTTTTTCGTACGGTAAGCCAACTGGCAGACAACTTCTTGTCTACAGATTCTATAGAAAGTTGCCAAATCTAAACGTTTACGGTGACCTAACATTCGAACCAAAACAGGAATAAAAGGAGTGAGCATAAATAAACTAACGTACCTCCTTGTACTTTTCCATTGTCAGAAACAGCTTCTGCGATAGATCGCATGCGCCCATGTTACTAACTGCTGACTTTTTACTACTCTTCCGGACACCACTTTTACTCTTGTTCGCTTTCTTGTTGCCTCGCTTATTGCTCCCTTTGGACTTGTTACCACGAACGATACTCTGCTGATATAAACGAAAGTATGCAACACATAAATATGAGAACAACATGAATACAAGCCCCAATCAAGAACGAATAATACAACCATTACTCACTTTACAGGCATAGCGGTTACATGTATGACGTACGTTTTCCTTTACAACTACCATGCAGGAAAGTTCGGGGTTGGGCCAATCATTATTTCTCTTACAAAAAAAAAATAATAATAATAATAATAACAATAATAATAAACACGCCTCTCAAGATGTTAATCGAAGCTTGTACCAAACACGTAACAAAGGTCAAAACCGTTGAGACTGCAAAAGCCTGTTGTGGTTGCAGTTGATTAATGCACATAATTTACAACTGGGTTTACAAAAGGTCGCTGAAACACTATCTTTAAAATAAATACAAGAAAAAGCATGACAACACGATAACTGAGTTTACCTAATAACAATTCTGAAATTTGGCTTTTTCCAATCCACTGCCTCCAAGATTCCTTCAAGTACAGATTTACAATTTGAAGGTTTCACTAAGCTGCTTACATTTGATTTCATTAAATCATTGTTGTAGAGTTTCATGTAAAAATATTTCTGTCATTCTGACCTTCATAGTTAATATTTCGATTTCGTTTTGTTTGCTACTGTTCGCACTACCACGTATGTCCCAAGATGTTACAAATGGACATACTTGATGAATATACGCAATAAAGTTCATTACCTGCAGCAGAAACAAAGCAGATTTATTTGTTTTCTTAAGAAATTGGAACAAAGATGTAAGGAAATAAAGTTTGATGATACCAGATATTCATTCTGCTTTCAAATATAAAGATTGTATCAGAACTCAGTCAAAAGTTATACAAATGCTACATTTTCGCTAGCGTCTGCCACTGTTGTGATAGCGGAGGGCGTCACTATTACCCCAAGTCACATTCTTCCCAATATTGCTGGATAAGTACTCGTCCTTTCATGTCCTGCAGTAACGTACAAGAGGAAATCACTGTCTAGACATTGTTTGTCCTTATTTCGTGAATCCTTTGCACTTTTAATTAGTGATTATTTTACTACATTATTGACCCTTGGACTTGTAAATAATTTTGTCACTTTTTATTGACTTTTTTTAGACACTGTTTCCGAAAGGTTCACTTGAAGTGAATCAGTGATTAACCCAATGGTTAGGTACTTTGGGAATTTATAAATTTCTCTTCAGTATTATCGAGAAGAGAGGATTTGAAATGTTAGTTTTGATAAGAACACTAGAGAAGTAGAAAACATGTCACCACCGGTGATCGATCACCTAACTCAGTTGGTAGAGCGCACGCCGCGAAAGCGTGGGCCACGGGTTCGATCCCCTGTGGTGACATATTCTCTATTCCTATAGTGTTCTTTCCAAACTGAAATTTCTCTTCCGAGCAAAAGATTTTACGTGTTGAGGTAATTAGGAGTAGTTAAAGTATTTAATATCTTAAGCTTTCGTAAACAGTGATGAATTTACTCAATGTGAAGTGAGCATGACGTTTGAGTTGTTATGACTACGTTCAATATAATGATGATTTTCCACCTCAATTCATTGATAAAAGGTGCACCAGCAGTGGTTTACACACAAAGGAAAACATATACTTGTCAAAACAGAATGAGTTGATATGTTTCCTTTTATTGCCTTTTATTCCTTTGTCCTTTGCTAAATGAAGACACCGTTAAGTTTTGATGTGACTGATTGCTAATGATCATTCTCAAAAGAACCACTAAGAAAATTAATGAGGACATCGGAAGAAGGATTAAAGCATGGAACAAGAAGATAAAGCTGAATTAGATATCTTCACAGAAAAATACATTGAAACACAGAGGGCCTTTTATTTATATTATCGACACTTCGTGAGATAATGATGGGCTCTCCTAATCGAATTCAACGGTCTATTCAATCAGCCGAGTGACCACCTTAGTGAAGGTAAAGTTGGATCATAGTCTGTGGGGCACTCAGTTAATTATTGCGATATTGGTTGAGCAGGCCCAAGAGACTTTGTATCATTCACGTATTCATAAGGCATATTCAGCGTGTCTCAATGTGCTAAGGCCTGATCATCCAAACGCAGCTACAATCTACCCGACGGGCTACTAAAATTTCCTTCCCCCTTTTTTCCCAATTTCCCAACTTGCCCCACACGGACTCAGTGGGTTGCGTGGCTATAGTCGAAGCTACCCAACGTTGGAATCGGACCCTCGTCGATGGTTTTTGAAACAAAAGACCAGGCCAACAGACTTTATGTTGATTTCCAGACAGTAGCAGTACAACAAAAAATTTATTGCGTAAAGTTTTTAAAGAAAATGATAGAATACTTAGAAAACGGTTGGGGTATCAAAAGTAGTAATTTACATTAGATGAACGATACTAGGCTACTTTTGGAGAATGGAACCGTTAAGCATCACCTGATGACTTGTTAAGTTTTTTTAAAGACGAAGACAATGGTGATAACATACTAAAGAGATGAATGGAACCTATGTTTACAGATAGATGGTACAAGATGGTAAGCGATTAGGGGAAATGGGGACTTTGGCACCCCGAAAATTTGGAGAGGTGTGTTTTTAAATTGGTGTTAAATAGTTAAAAAATATTGATAAATGTTAAATCACTCTTTTAACCATAACCATACTTCATATATTGCACATTTCTCATAATTGCAATAAAACAAATTGAAGAATATAGCTTGAATGGCTAAAAGTTCTAACTTGTTGTTTTGAATGCGACTGTCACTTACCTTGCTTTCATATTTGTTCTCTTCTTGTTCATTTTTAGAAATCCTTCGGAAAATTCACGCTAAGCACCTGTAGTATAGTATCTACTTTACAGACGCTTTAAAATATTTTTCGAACGACCATTTAAAGGAGGTCACTGCTGGGAGAATATTCAAAATAGCAATAACAAAACTACACCATCGTGCCGTCGGCAGAGAAAGGTGGCGAGCAATTTTCTGTTTACTCTTTATAGGTGCACCCACGGCCGCTTCGGCTAAGGAAAAGATGATGATGATAATTTACAGGTGAGGTACCCGAGATCATGTTGCTGTTGTTGTTGTTGTTGTTGTTGTTGATGATGACGATTATAAGAATGATGATAATAATAATGATGATAATGATGATGATAGTTATAGTGACTATGACAATGACGATGCTAATGATGATGATAAACAGTATTTCCAAAGATTGTAAATAACTGGGGCATAAAATCAACATGTCTGTTTATCAATAACCGTATACGATTGCGGAATAAGTTTTCAAAATATCCTTTTATTATTATTTAACTTCAATGCCATATATTTTTATACCGAAATTGTAAAACTGAAAGTTAAAATTTCTGAACTAACAACATTCTCATTGTTTCTCCTGGCAAGTTTCTTGGTGACGACGAGATTCTTTTTGTGGATACATACATGTTAACTAATATACAATGAATTATGATTTATTTAGTAGAGGAACAGAGTGGTAGGTAATTACAGCAACAACAATGATAATAATATTAAATCGAAAGAAAAAAAATATATATAACTAAAGGAGAGGGGGAGGGCGAAGTAACCTCAAAATGACAACAACATCAACAACAAAAACCAGTAAAATAAAGGCAAAGAAAAAGACGTGATAAAATTCAAGCTTAATTACCGAAATTAGTATTAGTTCAAAGATGATGGGTTGTTCCAATCTTTATTTCTTTGACGAAACAGATAATGTGTGGATTTTAAGACCACTTTACTCATTTTTGTGAGATCCTGTTTCACCAAGCAAGAATTGTTTAAGAATGTCTATAAAATTGAATATGTTGCCAGAGAAAAATCCCAGGGTTGTCACTTCAACAGGTATCACTTCCAGCTCACAAACAAGGTGCAGGAGATCGTAACTAATACTTTTGTATTTTTCAGCCTTGTAGAGCTGTGACTTCTCCGAGATTTGTTTCAAAACATACTGTGAGCTCAATTACGGAGATCTTGTATAGGAAGTTTACGCTGTAAATAATATTCTGGTCGTAAAGACTTGAATAAAGCGAATGGGTTTTTATTTCCAGGTATGTTAACGGAAAAGTTTAAATGCGTTCGCAGTAACATTTGACAATGGTAGCTATTAGCCTTCAAATTTGTTGGAAGGGACAAAATAATTGCACATCTTGAGAATGAGTACATTTTGCCTGGCAGTGAAGAAGAAACCTTTTGGCATGGTGTGATGCATTTCGTCAACATATGTTGGTTAGGTATTTCAAAATAGTAATTTGCTTGTTTAGTTTTAGAAACTCAGACCAAACAGTGCTGATCTTTTCTTCAGATAAAGCCTTCTTCAAGTCTGCTTGTGCTTATGTGGTTCACACACTGACATTTCATCAGACAAAAGTATTTTGTTAAGTGGTCTGACGTCGAAGTGTTCGAAAATATCATACGCCACGTTCGATCCGTGGAGAAGCATAATATCATTCTAGCCGTGGACTGACACGAGATAAATACGTCAGATATTAAATTTAGCACTAAACCAAGGAATTTCTTAGGAAGACATAGGTGAGATATGTTACTGCCAGGATGAGATTGAATCCAGTGTCTCAGACAATAAGTGACAATATTATCACAGCAATATTTAATCCCGATGGCATAAATGTTGGAGATTGCCAGTAAATACTTGAGTTATAATAACTATTTTATTTTAAGCTTCAATGCCATTTATTTTTATGGTCAAATTGTGCAACTCAACTAAACTGATAACATTCTCATTGTTTTCTCCCAATAAATTTAGGGGGAACAATGAGGTTCTTTATGTAGATACATAGATGGTAACTAATATACAATTTACTATGATGATGATGAAGATGATAATAATAATATAATTTTTTAACTCAATGCCTTTCTTGGTAATCTTTGTGATACAAAAACATTTCCCATTGTTTTCTCCTGGCATGGTACATAGGACAGCAGGAATTGATATACAGGAGTATTTAATTAGTATTTTTAGCAACACAACAGCAACAAGAAAACCAAAGAGAAAAAGAAAAAAGGTAAGGGAAATAAAAGTTAATTGCATGAAAAGCAATAGTTCAGGGGAAGTCCAGTCTTTGTCGCGCCTATTAAAGATATAGTAAGATTTTCTAATTGCAACTTCCGAACACTTCGTTATGAGCCTGATTGTGTCTATGTTTAAATTTTCTACAAATTTCATAAAATCGAAAGAATCCTTGGTAAAAAAAACCCAAAGTTGAAATTTCAAGAGTTACTAAATTAAGATCTAAAGTTGGATCAATAAGGTCGTTTTTAAGATCCGAGTATTTGCTTTTTTTGTATTCCATTGATTTAATCAAGTTTGTCTCAAAACAGACTGTGGGTTCAATCACAATAATAATAATAATTTTTTTTAAACTTCATTGCCATTTATTATTTCTGTAAATTTACAGTGACAGTAATAACGTTTACAAGATGTAAAAAATTCTCAATGTTTTCATTCGGCATAATGGGGACAGTGAGTTTGGATAGAAGTGGATAATAGCAATAACAACGATAATAACAATAATAACAATACCAACAAGATAATGTCTTAATTTAATGATAATTTAGATTTTCTTGGTTTGTCCGATGTTTGTTTCTTCGACAAAAAAAGGTAATAAGAAGAGCGCAATGCTACTTTTTCAAGTTTATCAATGACCCTCTTACTACCAAGACCATATTTTCCCAACCGTTTTTCAAATTTGGAATAAAATCCAAGCGTTGAAATCTCTAGCGTTAACAGTTTGAGCTTTTGATTTCGGTCCACAAGGTCACCTCGAAGATTCCTGTGCTTTTGCTCTTTAAAAGTTTTGGAATTCTGTAAGTTTGTTTCAAAACAAACTGTTAGCTCTACAACAGTTACTGCGTTACCCTCAATTAAAACAATGTCGGGTCGTAAAGACTTACATAGCACACATGGATTTTTGAAACCTGATAGATCTACGAAGAATTGAAGACGTTCTTTATTTACGCTGGCCAGGTGATTAGCCATCGTTTTCAGGACATTGTTATGTCTCCAAAGATGTCTACCCTCTGTGACTGCAGATACGCAATAACTGAGGATATGATGTTGAGTTCCAGATGATTATGCAATATCAACAATAGCTTTTACACATAGGGTTGATGTCCTATATTTTACTTTTAAGGGTATTTAACTTAATTTTAAATACATACAAAATCATTCAATTTAAATATGATTGATAGAGATAGCTACAAATATCAATTAGACATGCATTTCTTTTATCTATTATCTTATCTTATCTATTTATTTTATCTATTGTTTTTATTGTTTTAATTATTTTAAACTAGGGAAGGAACTGTTTGTACGGTTTTAGCCTGATGAAGGAATGTTATTCCGAAAGGTCGCCTTGAGCAAGAACCTGTTTTTAACGTTTTTATATTTTTCTTTTAACATAGGTTTTTATAGTCTGTTTTAGGTTATATATGTACAGGTTTCAGTATGTAGACAAAAACTAGAAAATGGAGGGAAGGCAGATGGTAGGGAATGTTCCTGGGACCAGGTTGGGGGGGGGGGTAAAAACTTTAATCTGCAATACCCCACACCACTTAGCAAACCAATCATAATAACTCTGCACCAGCGGTCTTTGAGGCTCTATGCTCCATTGAGCAACTAGAGAATACCATCACACTAGACCACCATGCATATGATTCCCTATGTGACACAAGGGACAAACATGTATCTGCACCTCACTCGACCCTCAATGTCGAGATTCAGGCCCTCCCATCGGATGCCAAAGACTTGGGAATTGAACGCACCATGACATCTTAGAGAACACCTAGAGAAATGGCTGCTAGTCCACTATAAAAGTAGCGCATTTAATGTCTGTGAACACCAAAAGCTGCCCATGATGTCTGGACCCCCCATGCAACATATTGTAGATGATGATGCCACACCTGTAGCACACCACACATCAATCCAGGTACCTGTCCACAGGCAAGAACAAGTGAAGGCCGACCTCAATCAGGATGTTCAGCTCCGTGTCATAGAACCAGTTCCAATCGGCACCCCAGTTTCATGGTGTCATGGAATGGTCGTCTGCGCAAAGAAATCTGGTAAACCTTAGCGAATTGTTGACTTCAAAAGCTTTGAATCACCATGCTAAAAGGGAGACACACCACACCCAATCATGGTTCCAACAACCCCACATGGTCCCGCGGAACACAAGGAAAAGCACTTTTGATACCTGGAGTGGTTAACACAGCATCGCACTTGACCCTAAGGGCAGACACCTGACAACCTTCATTACACCCTGGGGCTGGTACAGGTATAGAGTGTCCCCTCAGGGATACACAGCATCAGGAGATGCCTACACCAGGTGATTTGATGAAATAGTTAGTGGAATTGACAACAAAACAAAGGTCATTGATGACACAATCCTGTGGTCCACCCAGAACAATCCAACATCTCTAAGGTTCCAACAATGTCAGTGGATAAACTCCCACCCAAAGAGACAACCGACATGCCTCGGGCTTTACGAACGCTACAGCCCTACAACCAACCTGGTCTAAAGGAGACCCAACTACCCGAGAAACATTCAGGGAACAAATGACTTTTATGTTCTATGTTCAAGGAACAAATGACTTAAATTATGTTCTCCTTTCATGTTTTACTGTCATGTTCTACGTTCATGTTCTACTTAGTCCTCAGCCTTTGAACTTTGCGCTTATCCAATATATACTTATCAAACAGGCACCCTCCAAAGGCTTGAGGGACATAGAGGACATTCAACTGATTTATGTAATATACGTGTATGTGTTCACAGGTACCTATGTCAAGCCTGACTCTGTATTGTTGAAGAAGTAAAGAATGTTGATTC
>JAAAKM020006971.1:142356139-142408126 GCA_010016025.2 Alatinidae sp. Z8VKAUB7J3 | reverse complement strand
TTTCTTCTCTAACACTCTTCCAGAGTGCAACCGTCAGAAATAGTCAAAATGAAACGTAAGAAGAAATAAACCCAACTGTATTCTTGAAGGAGAGAATCAGAATTTGGACAGCCTGAAGGGCTTTTATTTTTTGGCAATTTCGATCGCCATATCTGCTGACTTCAGTAAAGCCTTCGACACACTTTATTGTAGCATCAAACTTGAAAAATTATCAAAAATGGGCTTTAGCAGGAGTGTCCTAAAATGGATTCGCATTTATCCAGATAGATGTCAACAATTTCTATTATCTGATGACAAGATGTCCAGTACCCAACCTTTAAAGTTTGGAATTCCACAATGATCAATGTTAGGCCCAGTGCTATTTAACCTTTACCTGAGTGACTTGAAGCAATCAACTACTAACTAATACGCTGACGATACAAACTTTCTTTAATATGGATTACGGTCTGATCTTTCTACAATGACTAACAAAAATTAATACATCTTACGAGTATTAAACAAGAATAAAGGTTTATTTCCCTATCATATTTGAAAACTGCTTGCTGCTTCAGTTATACTAACCCGTATCGATATATTGTTACATCGTTTATTTTGGTTTAACAGGAAAGCAATTGCGTTCCCTGTAGAAGTTATAAAAAGCAGCTGCAGGGTTCGTATTAAAAAGGCAGTAGTTGAAAAGACCTAATATAGCTTTTTTGGCTGCCTGTCAAAGAAAGGACGGGCTACTATACAGTGAATGACGTTTTGTCCTCAATGAATAACTTTAACTGGCCAAAATATTCCCGTACAACCCTCAACAAGCCACTTCCTAACCTTAGATCAGCCATTGCAAGCAGACTCAAGCCTAGTAATAATTAACTAACATTTTAGGGCAATGGCGCCGATCTTATACACCAAAATAGCATCCCTCAAAGGAACGAGCAATTGTAATAGTAAAACGTGGAGCCACTACATGAGTAGTCAGAGGCTAAGAAAAGGATTATGATCGCTTAGGAATGGTTACGTCATAGAACAGTGAACTGTAGCCTTTAGCTTCCGCTGACCATGCCTGTTTTAAGGTGAGCCCATTTGCGAATCACACAAAATGAGTATCTGTGTCTTACATGCATTTACAAGGGATTTAACGTAAGAAATGTCAATAACGTCTTTTACGGATCCTTTTTGCACCATGGACTAGCAGCTTGAACTATCGTTAATAGGTTGGGGACCCCTTGATATCCTTTGCGGAACCAAGATTGCGGACCACTGCTATGGAGAACCTACTTCTTAGTATATTTATAGTTTGGTCGACTTGGTTTTTTTGCTGTTATTGTTAGCAGATATGTACTTATATTAATTAAGGGAAATGAAGAGCCAAAGTAATTTGTCTAGTCTATAAAAAGTAAGTTACATATTGTATATAATTTAAGATTCCAGTTAAGTAAGTAAAATGTTTCAAAAGTGTATTTGTGATTCACATTTTTAATTTTTTTTAAGTAACAGCCTTCAAAACCAAATCTTGTAAAGTTCCTTAATTTTTTCTAAGTCGTACAAACCAAACTCGGTTAGCTGCTCCCACAAAGACTCAACTTGGACGAATTCAAATATGAGTAAGATATTTACAAAGGACAATCTCCTGCGAGTTCTCAGTTCTTGAAGCCTTATCCATCATAAAAACGTTTTCAATAACACGTGTGGCAGAAACTTGTCACCAGGTACGTGTTAAGTTAAGTGACGTGTTACAATGCTCTCTGGTCTATGGGAAACATTTTTTTCTACTCCAGAGTATTTCTGTGACCAAAGTAAGGCAAAAGGGTTTCCCAAAATATATCCATTATTTGCCCAAGTGATCTGAGTAAACCATGTACTTGTGCACTTACAGTTAAGGGGACTGAAGACGCCGAGTAGAATAACTGAAAAGGAGTGCCATAGATACAGCCTGTAGATACAGCTATCTTCCTATGTAGTGTAGTGTAGTGTAGTGTAGTGTAGTGTAGTGTAGTGTAGTGTAGTGTAGTGTAGTGTAGTGTAGTGTAGTGCTAGGAGCATTCTTACAATTTAAATATTTTGTAAAAAATTTCATTAGCAACCATTTTACTTCAATTTCTATGCTTAACAATTCTATTCAGTCGTATTGCTATATACTGTAAATTCGCGCACACATTTGAAAATCTTTGTAGTACTATCTATGAATTGTCCTCCGTTGTTATAAGTATGTTTTCGTAATGATTTTGAATAGAGCCGACCAAAAAGCTTCGATGGAGAAAATGGATTTACAATGTCTCTGCTTTTATCGTTAACGATCGCATTTTTATACAAAATTGCACGTACATTCTCTGCTAAAGAGAGGAAGATTATTATCAATGGATATTGTTACTGGTACAAAAAAGGATATTGTCAGTCAAAACCTTTTGTACGAACGCAGATGACACAACAACTGACAGGCGCCTGTGACTTTATTCTTTCCTTCATGGAGTAGTTGGTACTGTGCATAAGTAGACAGCGCAAGCATATAGTTCCTCCCCTGTCGCAAAAATGAGTTCCCATCTGAAGCAACTGTGTTCAGAGTCTATATGGAACAATGTCTCTTCAGTACAGTGCCACATACAAATGCAAGTTTATGTTACAGTAGAAAACACAATTCTTTTCCCAGTCGTTAGAGTACAACTATTTATAAAACTGAATATCAAAATTCGATTTAAACCATCCATAATTTAACTGCATCACATTATACACGACGGTACAACTCACGTAAAATAAATCGAGGTGCAATGTCATCCTGCAGTACATCAATTTACAATAAAGGAGTCTGAACGCGAGGCTACTTCATATTTCTACGCTTTATGCGTAAAAATTTTCCTGAAGATTAAAATAATCCAAACGTAAAAGATGTTACACTACAAAAAATTTCGAACTGAAAAAATTTCGGGTAACATTTTCGGGGCAGAAGTGCTTAAACGATTGTGTTGTTTTGAAGTCATTCCTGACAAATTTACGGCCCAAACTAGAATGTTGGACATCAACATGAAAATTCATGAAAGTTTGGGTCACTCTCTAGATCAGACATAACGTGTCTGAACAAGTAAATGTTTGGGTAGGCCATGTCCAAGTTTTTGTACTGGTAAAAACTGGGTAAAAAGGTGTAACAATAACCCATGAAACTGGAGTTGTATCTTTAGCTCGCATAAGCACTTGTAGATCACGTCTTCTATAAATTAATAAATCAAAAGTCGTTCAAATTACATTGTAATAAATTATGCTACATTTAACATACCTATTAGTTTGTATGCCAGGGCCCTGCCCCGCTAAGCATGCACCAAATATTGCTACTGGGATACTTTGTTCTGTTTCTAATGCTTCTACAATATAAACACCATTCAAGCCAACCGAAGACAAGGAACGTCTGTTTAACAAATTTCTCAAACAAGTCTCGACTCACAATACAATAATAGGAAATGTGATCATCAAAAATGTGAAATCCCTAGACGTCCTGTCGCAATCTCTGAAAGAAATCAAATCTTTTAAGGTACGGCAGAGAAATACATAGAAAATCATCTAGCACATCTACCATAGTACTATCATTTACCACAAATGCAATCTACCCTTTCATTAATGCTTCACTGAGTCCGTAAAGCTCATCTAGAATCGCTTACGTCAAAAATTGGGTAACCATCTACTAGTACTGCTATTGACGTCTTTTTAAACTCCCGATGGGAAAAAACGAAATCTCACCAGGTATCATAAAGTAGATAACATGGGGAATTGACAGTTTCTGAATCGATACACAACAAGAAGGAGTATGAAAGTAGGCACCTGCAATTAATTTTCGGATCTTTGACAGAGCACTCTTAGGTGCTCAATAAGAAGGGGAGAAGGGTCGGAATAGGCGGGGCTGGAACAAACAGGGATGGGTTGCAAAGTCTTAGGGATTCAAAATTAAACTCAGCGGATCAATACATGTGAAAGCATCCGTTACCAATACACAGAATCATGAACGGTAACGAGACATCATTCAAAAACATGTATTTGCGTCACACTAGCCTTGAATTTTACTAAACCTTGTAGTAAATAGGCTACGTTGATATTTGTTTGGCACTTTAGTAATTTTCCCTTACTTAATATTGGCTTTGTAAATAAGGGCCGCTTTAAAATTAAGGACCCTTGTCAAAAATGCATCCCTTTGCAGAAATAACAATAAAACCTCGGGCACTAAATCAATTATCTGTGATGACTAAATACCCTCTATTTATAGTTACTTAATTTGATTTAAAATTAAAAGTAACTGAATTCATTAATTTCTTATTCGCAAATTGCAGGTATCGAAACCTTGTGGGTCACACTTGCCATTTCCGTGAACATCACTAAGAAAGTCGGTCACAAACATTCGGACTTTCTACGTATTCGCTCAGCTGTGAGCGTCGCTTTCATTGTATCAAATCTCCGCATACGTTTCACCTTGGATTGTACAAAATCAGTTCCTTAACAATGGTTTGAAGTATAATGACCAGCTTTTCCTTCGCATATGCGTGGGTTACTACAAGGTTTAATAATTTAGAGACCAATGGGTCACGGACTCTCTTCCAAAACATTCATCTATGTATCTGTTCACCCATCCTGCCAATGGTTTTGAAACCCAAGATAGAGATGTTTCCTATCTTAACTTCAGCTCTATGGCCGCAAACAAAAGTGAAAATTGACCGTGCCCAAGTCTTTCATTTTCCGCAAAGTATTAAATATTTTGTTCTAAAGTGAATTAAAATATATTTGCAAGTAAAAAGATCTGCTTTAAAATCAGCCCTAATTTGGTTTATTCTCATTGGGAATGTACAACACTCTGTTTGTTTTCATCATCACCCTCATCTTCATCATCAACACCTAAATGTTCGAAACGCTTTCGATCAAATTCGAGTTGTAGTCTGCGTAAATCTGCTTTAAAGAAACTAACAAATAAAACGACAACAAAACACATTAGAACGGCCATGGCTAACACGCCGTACATTAGATCTTTTGCTCCACTTGATGTCGGTGAAGCACTGGTCCCCGCAGAGCACGTGTTCCGTCGAAGTTGTTCAGAGTCCATTTCTCGTCCAAGGTAAGGTATAACAATCAAAAATGCGATCCCCACAATTTGCCTGCAAAGATGACAAATATTCCATTATTAGAAATATGTCGTTTTTGCTAAGTCAAGCAAACTAAAGCCATCTCCCTATATCACTCCGTACTAATGTAATGAAGGCGCTACGCTGAAGATTCAATAAAGATACTTTGCTCCTCGGTAGAAGAGTCACGGCAGTTGTGTTTAGCTTTGCATCTCATGACTTTCTATACTAATAACTTATATGTACTCCTGATAGTGCGACACGAAGATAAGCAAACTCACTATTCCTCCGCATGCATGTATGATGGCTCAGTGGCAAAGTACATAAGATTACGACTCAGACGCAGAGGGGTCGTTGGCCTCAACAATTACTGATGCTAATAGGCAAAGTTCATTATCAAACTTGGCAACAAAGCTATTAGATCAAATATGCGTGGCTAAATAACACTTTAAAAGATGCTTGGCTGCATGGTGCTAAGTATACGGATGCCTTGATAAGAAATGTAGCTTTAACAACCAGGGAATATCATTCATATTGCAAATTAACACTTGGGACACGAGGAAAGTAGTGTTGGAGAAAACCGTGACGAAGGCGCAGTACAGCTATTGCATAGTGTTCCCCAAAGGGGAGAAAACCAAATAATAAGCTTTTAATCTTATGATTAAGGTTCACATGCTTGAGGTGTCCCAAAGCTACATAATGGTCGCAGAACGATAAGGAAGCGACCCTTGAATTTAGGTGGAGTTATCGTTTCTCTGGACGTGAGTATTTATGTCAAATTGTGCGATATTATCTACGAGGAGGCCGCCGTTTTGTAGCTCCTTTACTTAAGATGCCTCATTTTGATGCTTAGGTGATGTCTTTCGTACGGCTCCCTTGAAAACAAACCCTTTACCATCAAAGAAGGGTCGAAGCTATCTGGTGTGTGATAACGATATCATCCATAGGATCATGGCGTATTTACGGAAAGAAAATCAGATGTGTGATAGGCTTGGGTACTTGCAAACTGGAACTGAGCTTAGTTTACCAATATTTGTCTCTGCATACGAATGACGACAAAATTACCTATGGTGTTCTGATTCCATACATGCCAAGACTTCCAAAATTCCAAGAATTAAAAAAAAAATCCTAACATAGAATGATCGAGATGTCTTAACTTGTTGTGATGTGGCCAGGTCTGGGGAATTACCAAAAGGCAATTGTTTTTAACACTGGACGAAATACTGAAATCATACTGTACTGAAAAGCTTCTTCTGTGCAGAACTTCCTTAGAGCACAAAATGTCTAAATGGCAGAAATTGGAAGCATCAAACAGTTCACCCACCTTTTTACAGACGCAATCAGAATTTGAAACACCTGGCTAGTTTTAGTTTTAAGGTTTTTGAACGATCAGCGTCCGCTAGAGCCATGTGATTAACCAAAAGGCCCGATGAAAAGGCAAATGCCTTTTGCATTGGGCATGTCTAGGTTCAAACAGTTTTCAATGGAAACTACAATGGTTTTGACAAGAAAATATCGAGTCTAATGACAGCTACCAATTATAATAGATAATGAATGACCCATGGGATTCTCCATGGTTGGATGGTTGGACAGTTAACGGGTGTTACAATACCGCGATGGGAGGGGTAGGTCCGTAGAGTATTAAGAAAGCAGAACAATTCTCCACATTTCACAAAGTAAGACACTCCGACTACTTCAATACTGAAATGTGTCAGATCGTTTGGACAGTTAGACTAGGTCCACTATTGGAAAATACTAAATAAATAATCTTTGGAGATCAGCATTGAATATACACCCTTTGCGCAATAAAGTTCACTACATGGCAATTAACCGTTCCCAGCGCTCCAGGCCCTTTTAAAAAGCACCGTCCTTAATGACAAAGGTAAGTACTCAAACTGGATTCTAGGTATACTTAATAGTAATTCCAGGATCAAAACAAACCAAATTCCTACATTTGAAGTTGTGCCTCATGCACTGCAAAGCTGGTAAGGTCAATGTTATGTGACGGTTAAAAGACATCTTGTTTAGAAGTAAACTGTAATTTCGAAAATACATATTGATCCAAGTAAGCGATGCTGCGATACAGCCCTGAGAGACTTAAAATCTACATTGATCTCCTCTGCAGTTGTCTAAATCATGGTCACTGCTTGTGCAGAGGAGGCATTCGGTTGCATATAAGTGAGACTGGAGCCACGAACAAAATTCTTAGATGACCCTAAGGTTTTAAAAATCTATTTATCTTGCTTTACTCCACGCTTCACCGTACAATTCCCTGTAACTGCTTTTGTCAAATGTCTGACTTTCGGGAAAACTCGTAGAATTCGCACGAAAGATGATTTGGAGCCAAATGATTGGCTAATAGCAAGCAATTTGATTGACATCTGGGAACGGTCAGTTGAAACTGGGTCATTAAGCACAATGGTTTTGAATCGACCAAAAATTCTTTGATGTGTTTAGCAAAAAGGCAACAACAGATAAATGCAATAAATACAAAGTAGAGGCATGCCCTGCAGAAAACTCTTCGTGGTAGCATGAAATAAAACGACCAAACATTTCAAATTTTCGGAAGAAATTGATGACGTGTTAAAAATGTGGTTGTACTTCTTAATATACCGTACTTTCTTAATAGAATAAACTCGAGAAGTAGCAACCCTTGTTTGTAACCGGAGAGACATAATGGCAGCTTTTATATTGGACTTGAACCCTTTCCTTGGTAAATAAGCAAATAACAGTTTTATTACTTGATGTTTTCGAAGTGTATGTAGCCATCTACTACGCACACTACCAACGATAACTATAAGAAAATGATCCAAGCAATTAATGGTGTAAAAACTGAAACATAAAGGCTTTGAAGGAATAAGATAGATAGATAGATAGATAGATAGATAGATAGATAGATAGATAGATAGATAGATAGATAGATAGATAGACAGATAAAAGACACCCAAGCTGATGCAAAACTAAACGTAAAATGCTCTCATTTTCTCCCATGTTCCCATTTCGTTTGTACATTCCATACAAAAAGATTATGTCATGCTATTACTGATACCACGGCATCGGTATATTATCAATTAATTAGACGCATTGTTGGAGTCTTCAAACGTCTTTTATACTCTTTAACAATATGCATTATCAAACACCACAAGGAATAGAATTGGTGAAAACTCGCAAACGTGTTTTGACAGAAATCAAAGAACACGTTTGATTGTCCATGCTGTCGCATCCTTATTCTGATGGTCGACTCTACAGCTTTAAATCAAATTTAACAAATAATGGACAGCAAGAACAGCTCAAAGTGTACAGAAATACATTTCAACAAAGACAAAATCACTGCTAAAAAGATGAGAACAGGTATGGATATTCAAATCCAAAAGCTTCAGTGCAACAGTTTTTTTGAGTTAGCATAGCACGAGCCATACACTTGAAGCAGAATTACTGCGATTTGAGCTTTTATTCCAAATTTTCACAAACGTTAGGTTAATATTTTTAACAAATTTTAATGTTGGCTACACATATTGTGAGTTTCAGACAATGTAATGAAGTGTAATTATTCTTTTCTTCAACCTATAAGATAATTCAAAGCGGATGCATACATTTTACAGGTATTTTTTCACTGGAGTCAAGTACCTTTTTTCGACAATTTTGTTCTCTCGAACAACATGAGTACATGTATAACACGAAACATACCTTTTCGTTTATTTTCCTTCTTTATTGTGCTTTCTTAAGTCCTCCGGTTTGTTTTTTCGCTATAATATTTAATGCCTTAGTGTATCGCTTTTCTTACTGCATCAGGTGGAGACAATTTCCATTGACCCGAAATCACAGACCGTGAATGCAATTGAATCGCTAATTTAACTTGTTTACGAGAAAGGTAGGTCGGACGTATTGAAGCCAGGACACTTCAAGAATACTAAAATGGTTCTCCTTTCTGGAGATAAGTTCTGGAATAACCCAGTAAATTGTACAACCAAAAATGCTGATCAATGGGCTTGTTTTGATGACTTTACCTGCCATTAAAGATTATATACAGTAGTTCTAAGGGGTTTAGTTCACGCTACACCTTCCTGACTTGATATCTTTTTAGTTGACAGATGTCAAGGATGGAAAGGAACCATTAGATCATAAATGGTCCATACTGATAGTATAGATACGGGTGTTAACAAGGGTCAATGAAGTTGGGAATGGAGAAAGAATTGTTTCGGTTCCCGATCTTTAACATCTACAATTCACAATTTTGTCAGACCTAGCATAGTTTAGACAGAAAAGTAATGATTGGTCTCCTCTATGAATATTTCTAAAAAAATGCCAAACTCTCAACAAGATAAACAATTGCAATAGAGGAGGGTGGCAAGGGGTGGTAACAGCTGTTATATAGGGGTGGCAAAATAAATACAGAAGGAAAGAAGAACAAGAATTGCTCGAGATAAAACAAATGCTCAGACAACAGATTAACCCTAAATGTTAATAAGACAAAATATAATCTTTTTTGTTCAGCAAAATTGGAGGATAATCTCCCATTTAGCTTGCCCTCCCCATCAATTGATATACAGCCCATTAACCGCACCAGGATAGCAAAATTCATTGGTGTGCTGTTGGATGAGAACCTTAAGTGGAGCACACAGATTCATACACTTGAGTGAAAAATCTCCAAACGCAATTTAATCATCAGCAAATGCAGAAAGTTCCTTAACAGTAAGGTGATGAAAAATTTGTACTTCGCGTTTTTGTACCCTAGCTGTTCTTATGGAAACATTGCATTGGGTAATATCTCAACTTATAAATTAAGAAGGTTGCACTGACTACAAAGGTCTCATACCCGACCAATAATGATAAGTAATATTATTTTAAATGTTTACGAAATTCATCTCTACCAAGTTCTTGGTCTCATGCGTGAGAAGTGGACTCACATATGCAAGTGAATACTGGGCAGTGAGAAAGGAGGAATGCAGGCGCTTGCTACTCAATGACCGTGCGATGGTGAGGTGGGTCGGCGAGATAAAGCTCCAAGATGAAGTGGATACAGAGTATCGCTACCAACGCCTGAAGATCCCTCACCTCGATGAATGCTACGCCTCAACCGCCTCAGATGGTTCGAACACGTCCATAGAAGTGAGACATGGATCCAGTGGTGTCAGACAGTGGAGGTAGCAGGCAGATCCGGCAGAGGAAGACCAAGGAAAACCTGGAATGATACCGTGACAGAAGACCTTCGTGCCTGTGGCCTCACCATGGAAATGGCAAGCAAGAGGGACGAGTGGCGAAGAAGGTTCCGGTCTACCATAAGGCAGTCCAACCCCCTATAAAGAGGAAAGACGGACGTTAAATAGCATGATGATGAAGTTCTTGGTCTAATGCATAAGGCATATCACAATAAATTAACAGATTGTCTACAAAATTATTTTAAAAAATTAGACCGTAAGTACTCTTCCGAATTCTCTAAATTTGTTGTTTGTGACAATCAATGTCAGACAATCAAAACCATTAAATTCAGTATTTCTAACAGGGGTCCACGTACTTGGAATCGTCTCAATTAGAACCCGTGTGATTAAACACAGGAACTCAACTTAAAACAACAATCAAGACACAGCTACCAAAGAGAACGCAATCCAATAAATCCAATTTATTGTAAATTATAATCCTCTTGAACATAACCGTCAATGAAGGCAACTTGATATTTCAACATCATTGCTGATTAAGACGATATATTTCAAATTATAAATGTTACATTCGCATATGTATATATAATAACTCAGATAAGCCAAAGCCAGAGGTTTATATGGCCTACAGCGTATTCAGCGACGGAGATACGAATGTGTTTACAGATTTCGTTTCTAACTACCTGAATTTTTTACAATGATAGTATATACAATTATAGAATCGAAAAAAAGATATAAAGATAAATAAATTAAAAAATAATAATAATAATGAAAAGCAAGTAAATAATATATAGTTATAATGATAATATTAGTAAAATATATTAAAAATTAAACAATGATAGTATATACAATCATAGAATAGAAACAAAGATATAAAGATAAATAAATTAAAAAATAATAAAAATAATGAAAAGCAAGTAAATAATATATAGTTATAATGATAATATTAGTAAAATATATTAAAAATTAAACCCCACAAGATATTCACCACAGCATCAACATATTATTAGCTTAATGTTTTTTAGAGAAGTGCCAGAATATACGAGTCATAATACTTTCATAATAAATGGAGTATTGACGTTATGTCGGTTATGGATAAGAATATCTACCCGTATTTCTGTCTACATGTTATGTGTTTAGGTTCCCTATGATTTAAATGGCCACATGGTAGATGTATGGTAGATGAAGATGGTAGGTTAACTTTGTGTCGAAACGAAATCCCAAGTCGGTTGCAATGAAAAGGTCAATTAGTTATACCAAAGACCTTCAGGGCAATCCATACCATGATATACTATCAGTAGCTATTAAATACACTTGATAAGTGCTATGTTTATCTCATTTTTATTTGTAGCTTGCTTATTCAATATCGATAGTATATGATTAAAAAAATGATAATAAATGAAATGACGCGAAATGCTAAGGCCGGTAAAAGAGCAAGAGTGAAGGGGAACTAAGGAAAGGTAGTTACTATTTATACTCCATGAAAAAAAGCACCGTCACATCTACGTTACAATTATCATACTCTACTTCAAGGTTGGCTTTTGGAACCCGTAGCAAGCATTTCCCTGCTAAATCAAACCTTAAAATATTTAAGAACTGAATTTTTTGACTTTTACTTTTATAATCTCTTTTACTTTACAGTTTCATCTGGAATTAAAATTCTATCAGATTGGCTCAAAATTTGCGTTTTGGCAAAGAGCAAGGATGGTCGATAACATACAAGACAACTTCAAACTTCTGCAAAAATTTAACCGCAAAAAAACACTACAATTACTTGGTTTATCAAGACCTTTACACAAGTAAAGGTAAGTTGCTAAATAAAGAGTTGCTAACGCAAAGACAAGTGAAAAGTAATATCAACGTATTTTCCCGACGTTTCAGTGTCATCTTGGTGCCATTCTTAAGGCAGATAAAGAACAACTGGAGCGATAATTTATAACATTTGCACACAATATAAAAAATCTAAACAAAAACTTTCGCTCGGATATAGTTTGATTAAACATTATAGTCAGGCTTGAGGGTGCGATTGTATAGCATTTCTTTGACAAAACAATCAAATTTGCACTGCTCCTAGCAGGCACTTGAAAATGTTCAATTAGGCGATCTGGAATTCCAAAGTTATGCTTCTCAGCGTAATGCTTGTAGATGAAGGACGATTTCCTTTTGTGTTGATCCACGTGCTGGAAAAGATGCTTACGTGTATAACCTACATACCCGGCATTGCACAGGTCACATTTACATTTGTACACAACACATTGTTGGTTGATGACAGAGGGCTTGGGTTCCTTATTTTTCAAAAGATCGCCTAGTTTGCGGTTTACAAATATGGGTAAGATAGCAGCCCCAATTCTAACACTGAAATTGCCGGATTGTCCCTTAACGACCTTCGCCGAGACTTGATGCTTGAATAGCAACACTATACGAAAAGTGTTATTCTCTTCAGATGGCAACATTTTTCAAACTATGAACAGAGTACTTGAAAATAATTTTAAACTTGCGATCTCATTTATTCCGACAATACCTGACCTTCATAAATTTCTTACACTTGCCCTGCTATTCCTGCCCCTATTGTCTACACCATAAGCTAGAGTACTTACATTGCTGAAGAATCATACATATAGATCATCAGAAGCATAAAATCTAAACTTAGTTATATGATAGTAATACAGCATTTCCTTTGACATATTAAGAAGTGTAAAGTTCACCAATTTTATATGAAATACCCATTGTAAATAAGAAGTATAAATGGCATATTAAATTACATGATACATTATATATAAACATTACGTATAGATACTCGATTCAGCTCATTATGTATCCTAGATGAATTTAAACACTAACAATTTTGATCAAATTTAAATTTTTAAATTTTTTTTAAGAGGACAATTTGATTTAAATTTTAAAAAATTCTGATAAAAAGTGATTTAGGTCCTATTGAACTAAAAAATCCCATTTAAGTTATATAAAATTCATATAAAATGTTTTGAATAAAATAAATTTGATTATATATTTTTTAAAAAGGCACAGATTCTGCCAACAATGTTTTGGAAAAATCAATCCAGTATTTACCAGCTCTTCTGCTGAATGAGCAAACATTAAGTTAACATTTAAAGCGAAGATTTAAAGAACTCTTAACAGACAACCAATAAACATGGTTGCATATAAATGTTGTGTTGATTTGGCATTTATAAAAAGTATTCATAAAATTGTTATGGTAGACGCTGCAATGCTGCATTTTATGAAAGGTTTTGTGAATAAATACCCGAACAACATAGACTACACATCACAAAAATATTGCACCAACTAGCGAAAACACTATGTATTTAAAAGCTAACAAACAACCTAAACAACCTAAGATTACAATCGTCAGAATTAAAATGAAACGTAGGAGAGAATAAACCCAACTGTATTTTGACCTCCTTTGGTTTCAAAGACCAAAAACACCGTTAAGCAATGTGACTCTGCCATAGGCCAGCGCTTGCTTGAAAACCAGACTGTGTCAATGTGTACACGGACGATTGTTTCCGCATCATAGGAAAGGGCAGATCTGCATTTCATTTTGCCCTTCTGGTGCCAGTCCCCATAAAAGCAAGAAAACCTTTGCTCTGTAGACAAAAAGAATTTGTCTTCTCATTAGGCCTATCAACTAATCTAGTTGTAGTTGACACTGATTGGTCCAAAAATAAAAGCCATTTAGGAACACAAGCACTAATGAACCAGTATTGAAATTAAAGCAATAAATGAAGTAATATATTCAATCGAGAGCACAATGATAACTAATTAGCATGTGTTTCGTACTTTAAATACCAAATACACTGCCTCATGACGACATTTGTTGCAAGTTATGATTCAAACACAAGCACAAAACCTTTAACGGAGACTTAAAGAATAAATGTTTTCATGTTTATCTGCCAAAATGTGATAGTTCCTGCCATACAATCAGTTCATGGACAGGGAAGCAACAGATTCCTTCGGTCAATTTTCAGTGTTGGTCTTTAACTAAGCATATTCCTCAAGTAAATTGGACGTATAAAACTGTCGATGCCCCATCCAAGTGCATTCCATTATCCCCTGTCAGAGAGAACGGAATTATCACATAAACATGACAGCTCTCCCTCTAGTGTTTAAATCGTAAGTTGCAACAAGGGAGATACAATGCACTGAAGTTCATGGGTGTTCAAACCTTTTGCCCTGTGGGCCAAATTATAATCGGTTGAGTCAAGTGGGGACGCAGCATTTTTTTTGCACTAGGATTATTAAGCCAACATCACCATGGGTCCATCCTGAGGGAAGCTTAGATTTCCCTTAAATTTTTAGCATCGCCAGTAATTTCTCCACTTTGTTGAAGCGTTGATTCCAGTTCTGGGGTGTTTTTAAAAAGATATATATTGAAAGTTGGAGCTACCAAGTGTCAAAAAGCACATCTATGACTATTCTCAAAATCTTCTTTCTGTTAGTGAGTTCTTTCAAACATACCTTAAATTTAGGTATAATAAATGGTTTTGAAAGTTTGACAGGGCATTGAAAAATCAGGCAGTATAAAATCTCTTAAAAAGGTAGGATATTTTGAAACTCTCATTGAAAATAATTCTTTAGAGATACATATAAGAGCAAATGTCCTGAGAATACATCTGGAGTCAAGTTAACAAATAGAAATATAACTCTAATAAAACTATCCACAACACTGATTTACACTGTCTAAATTCACAAAATAGGAGAATTTACTACCAATGGTAAAAATTGAAAGGAAATATGAGCCCCCCTCATGATGTTCCCACGGTAACATCAGCTTAAAAATCCTTGTGATAAAATTTACTGTGGCCCCGTTTGACTCCACTGATCATAATTTGGTCCACTGGTTGAAGAAAAGCCTATAGATCTTGAATCTTGATGGGAGAATTGGAAGGCTGCAGTAAATATATGCGTGCCTGATTGTTGCTACACATACTCAGTAGAACATTCTCTCTTGGCCAAGCTGGGGCTATAGGAAAAGGCATTGGTGGATTCTCTAAGGGGGGGGGGGTCATGTCACTTGCAAAATGTCCATTGCCAGTTCTCTCCCCTGACCTTGCTTCAGATTTAAGGAGCATATGATTATGTAATAGGTACATCCACGTTCTTAAGATGTAGGGCGAGGGCTGAGTACATAATGATTATAAAGATTTGATCACAATTTGAAATTCCCTTATACGTCAGGGTTTCTATTGAGGGGCATGGTGCCATAGCCCCCCCCTGGACGCCACTGGGAAGGAATGAAATAAAGACTTGTGTATTTACTCCTCTTTAAATGGGTAGAAAATTTTGTTGGGTTTTCAAATTCTTTAATTAATTCCAGTTTGGAACAGGAGACAAATCTTTGGTTGAAAAGGGCGTCATTTCTGGTAACTATGTTGAAATTCTCAAATTTTTGAGTAGAAAGAGATTACTTAAGTGCAAAATTTATCATTCACTGAACATAAATCAAAGTTTGGTATTTAATTTGCGTGTTTAATACCTACCGATCGACCGTTTTCTTGTGAAACGTTTGTTGCAAGCACTGCTTTTGTTTATACCTTTGCCGAGTTAACCTCGTTTCCGGTTATGATGATGCAACCTAATTAAGAAGGGTCTATTCCGACAACAGAAACAATCATTGACAACACAAGCAGCAGCTGACAAGTGGGTATAATCGGATCGGGGGGGGGAGGGGGCAGACTAGGCTGCCAAACAATATCATAGACAAACAATAACAATTCTGAAAGACAGAAAAGAGTAGGCAAATAAATAGATGGGCTTAAACCGTCCCTTGGTCCCTGTCTAGTCTAGCAAATCCGGTCTGGTCCTGTTAGGTTTGGCCATGGCATTAGCTTAAGTGCATGAATGCATAGGAACCGCAACCTTCAGTAAACGTACCTTTTCAGTGAATCCTGTAGAAATTCGTGGTCTTGCTTCAGTTTATGTATAAGGGAATGAAAGTGCTCTTGTATTGCTTTGGCTTCTGTGAACAAATATTCTGGGAATGGCGATGGAAATAACGTAAAAGGAGCGTAGTTGTTCAGTTCTAAATCTTTCTTATTTCTCATAACAATTCCATGTGTGTTGGCCCAATCTTTTGCCTCCTCCGATAAATAGTCAATAATTCCAGGTTTTAATGTTAATCCATCGTATACATCCATATCCCTTCTATTGTAAATGTTAGTTGAAAAGTTAATGAAGGACCTTATTGTTAGCGGAACTAGTGCCAATGAAGGGTCCTCCTTCGTTGAGAAAACGATGTAGTGTGAGCTCGACTTAACCCGGAGCAGATGCGACTTCTGTAATACAGTGGAAAACCTTCTCTTTGCAAGAAATATGTGACAACGTGCAATGTGCTTCGTCAAAAAGAAAACCATGTAGCATCAGATGTGTTTGACTCTTCAGCTGCATAAACTCGTGAGTAAGCGTGCTATCACCGGTCTTCGTATTCAACTTTTTAAATTGACCTGTTGTTGGCCTAAAGCTACCGCACTATCAAACACTTTGCATCTGGTGTTAGTACTCAGTCGTTTCAACAATGAAAATAAGTACTCAATGCTATTTAGAAGCAACTTGTTGTAATTTGAAGCGTCAATTGTCAGTACAATGTTTCCTTGAATCCTCCCCCCACTTTCATCATGTGCCATTTCATGCTTTGTCATGCTTGATGTTTTGAATGGAATCTGTAGGATAACGAGGTTAACAAGTAACCTCGTTTTGAAACCAGAAAAAGGTTCCCTCTTTATGCCTGGTTCACATGGAGGACAAAAATGTTTTAAGCCGCGAGAACAAAAACGTTTCAATGGCTGAAAACAAAGTTGTTTTCCATGTGAATCAAAATTTTCCCTTTCTTTGCGAGAACAACAAAACGGTCGCCAGCGCTTAGAACAAAATGGTTCTCAGAGCTAAAAACCGTTTTGTTCTCCATGTGAATCAGAATTGCCCTCGAGACCGTTTTGTTTTTAGCCGGTTTTAAGGGAACAAAATTTTTTGTTCCATTCAAACATATTTTCAAGGAACACACCCGCGGTGTGCATTTTCTACGCACACTATGCGTTAGTACTCTTGCGTCATGTGGCAATTACCATTGCATTGAGCATGGCCAGATTGTGTAATGTGATGTTTTGGTTTGTTTACATTTTACAAATTAGTTATTTGACTTGTTTGAGTAATCCTTGCTTTGACAATAATCCTGCTGATTGCCACAGTCACCCTGCTGATATTCGTAATTCCTTTGCGACTTGTTCGTTTTGGTTGCAAGGTACCTCGAGACACTTTGGTCCTTCATGTGAAGCAAATGGTTTTAATGCCTTGCGACTAAAACCGTCTTGTGCCATCATGTAAATCAGTTTGGTTTTAAGGCCCAAAAACCAATTTATATCTACTTTAAGCTCCTTAAAACCGTTTTGTCCTCCATTTGAACCAGGCATTACAATCATTTGCCGGCTACACGGTCTACAACAGTTATAATGTGTTCTTTATTACGTGCATTTTCATATCAACTAAAACATCTATGTACTCTCGGTTTGCCTAAATATGTGGTTCATGTTTGAGAATCAAAATAACTGGTTTGATTTTATTCATGAGTAACAATAGCAATATGGATGTGGGTGACTGAGGGCTTATGAGTCGCTATCTTACTCTATATCATAGTATGTATTATGAGAGTTGGAATGGGTCCCTTTATCCTCCCTTCCTCTTACATTCAATTGCTGTGACTACTAGTTACTCTTATACTTTATTAACTGGTATATAACGTGTATCGGTCTTCTTTTTTCTAACAGTTTACCCTTTCAATGCTTTAAGTGCTGAGTTTGAAAAATGGCATATCTTGAAAAGATAACTGGCAACTTACTAGAGAATATAATATTAACAAAGAGAAAACTTTTCAGATATTCGCAAGATACGAGAAAATAATGATTTTGATTAAGTGGATGACTATGATACTGATGAGATGATTATGATGATGTTGATAAAGTTGAAGTCGGTGATAAGCATGCTAAAAATACTATTGATGGTGACGATGATAATCATGATGATGGTTACCATGAAATGCCGATGATGATGATTATTATTGAATTGTTAATGTATATGTTGATGATGATGGTGATAATAATGAATTGTAATCAATGATTGAATAAATTGTTAGACGTTTTGGGTCAATTCCTGTTTTAATCAAGGCGGGCAGATTGGAGAGATTAGGAGACACGACTCCACTGACATTTCCGTTAGGGTGGGTTAGGGTCGGGGATACTTAACTGTAACCACTGCGGGGTCTTTCACCACAAAAAGACAACCATAAGAGTCCATAGAACTTGCTTTACCACATTCCAGCATGTCATAGTTATTTTTACTCTTGCAAAGCAACCGCTCGCGAATGAACATCTTACACATTAGTTACCAGTCTTCTCAAGGACGCCAAAGTTGAACCTTCACGTCAATTGTGTAGGATTTTGTCTCTAAATCTATTTATAGAGATTCTTCTGACGTCCACCTGTATTAATACTCATGGTTGTAATTGAAAATATACTTTCACTTTGACTTCAAGTTAAGCTGCACGTTGTGATTTTATTTCTTACACTAGTATCATTACGTGGAGCTAACAGCCTCTTTGCCATTGCGTTTAAAAGACTTTGTAGGTTACACAGCACTAAGTCAAGTAACCTATACCACTTGTATTATCAATTGCATCTAATAAGTCCGCCTTGAGCACTAAGATAACATTTCCTGAATCGCTAAATCAAGAGTTCAAGATTACATTGATATATTACTACATATTTGCTGAGTTACATAATCCATCAACGAGCAGTGTCCGTTTTTATATTCACGTGCAACTTCCTTCAATGGCGATTCATTCATTTACATTCGAGGGTATGTATTGATGATTCAATTTTTGTAAAAATTTGATCAAGTTATCTCCTTGGAGATCTACCTTTCAGTCTTTTCCCTTGGAATTCTTCCTTGTACTTAAGCTACGTGTAGCTTGAGTTATGTGGATTACACGCACCACAACAATCTTCTGCACTTAACGACATCATTTTCAAATACTTTGTTTCTAGGTGTCTGCGGATATCCTGAAGCGTGCAAGGCAACTTTTAAGCATTATATTCCGTAGACTATCGTTTTTCAGCTTGTCCATTTTCTAGACCAGCTGAAGCAACATGACGTAGCTGAACACTTTTAAATGGAACTTACAAAACGTTTCTCGTGCCTAACAACAGAAACTGATCGTGAAAACATGTTTGACGCAATGAGTAAAGAAATCAATGATACCGCTACAGCAAGTCTCCCTTATTATTCCCTCGTGGATTTCTACACAAACCAGAGAAGCAATAGATAACAAACATAAAATTAGAAGAGAGATCGGGCGATCATCACTTCAATATATGATCATCAATGCCGCAGCAAAAATGCTGGTTAAAACAGACAAGGTGAAACAAATCGAAGAAGACATTAAAAAACACAACAACCTCCCTACCGTATAAACAATGTCATGCTTCACTAAAACGTTGTAAGCAAAACCAAAACACATAAGCTGGGGTATAAAAGATGACGATGAGAATATCTTAACCGGCAAAGATGATATTCTGGAATGATGGGCCAAATTCTATTAGAAATTATATGTAATGTATGGAGTGTTTCGTCACTCCAAGTCTTTATTTGTACTTACTGTGGAATTTTGCATCATTGCTTAATTTGCTGCTCGATCGAGAGAGCGGGCAGAGGCAGGACGAGACCGGAGACGACAAGGGGCGTCGCGTGCCCACCAAGTTTCATCCCGATCTCTCCACTCTAAGCATTTTCCAAGACTTCCGGTGTCCCCCTCCAACTCCCCCCAATGTCACCAGATCAGGTCAGGATTTAAAACAAGAGCTCAGAGACATGAGTTCCTTCTAAATGTTATATTTCATTCAGATCTGGTAACCCATTCTTAAGTAAAAATTACCTCAATTTTTCTAATTTTTCCAAATTAACACACACACACCCCACTCCCCCAAAGAGAGTAGATTTAGTCCAGATATGTCAATCACGTATCTAGGACTTGAGCTTATTCTTCGCACCAAGTTTCATCCCGATCTTTCCACTCTAAGAATTTAGGTGATTGAAAAATCAGTCACCTGACATCCATAGCTTAGGTAAGCTTATTACCATCAATCATTATTATATAAGCATTTTCCTAAATTTTGCGTTTCTCTCTCCAACTCCCTCAATATCACCAGATACGGTCGGAATTTAAAATAAGAGCTTTGAGACACCAGATCCTTCTAAATATCACATTAAATCGAATTATATAGGGGCTCAGCAAAGTGTTACCTTTGCTCCCGAACTGTTCAACGTCATCATAGACCACGTCATGGCAAAGACAACATCAATGCTTGGATTTGGACTTAAATTTGACGATCGCATCTTCTCTGAAGCTGAATTTTCAGATGATCTGCAGCTCATGGCGGAATCCATGGACCAACTGGTGGAAGCACTTCACTTCCTACAAGAAGAAGATACGAAAATAGGTCTACAGGTAAATTGGGACCAAACCAAACCTGTGGCCCTGGACAAAACAACTACTGTCAATGTGGTCAAGCAGTTCACGTATTTGGACTCTGTCATTGCTGCCAACGGCTCCCTTCTCCCTGAACTACAAGCAAGAATAGCATCTCCTGCTATGGGGAGGTTAAATCGTCACCTATGGTGGAAATCAAGTATTAGCCGAAGCACAAAGCTGCGAATCTTCAACGCCCTGGTTGGGTCTGTAATTCCTTATGGAACAGAAGCCGGACCGGCTACAATCACACCTCTCACGACCGTAGACGTGTTCCAGACGAAAAGCCTTAGGAGGATAATAGGTTTGAGATGGTTTGACTTCGTCAGCAACGAGAAGTTACTACAGACAACGCAGCACTCACTGTTTTCCATCTAAACTGAGGAGCGCACTCTAAGATTGATCGGTCATCTCCTTAGAATGCCATCCCACCTACCTGCAAAAATTATGCTTGATTTTAACCCCGTAGAAGCTGGCTGGAAGCGACAAATTGGAACACAAAAACACCGATGGTTCGATAGACTTTTAAATTGCTTGAAGCTGGCGAACATGGAAGTCCACGATGCATCAGCATTAGCATGTTATCGTAAACGTTGGACGAGGCTGACATCACTCTCTACGCAGAGTCACAAGATTCAGCAGGAACACAAGATTTGTTTTCATCTGTAAAAAGATGACAGTTTCATTTAATATGGTAGCAATTGAAAATGAATCGTCACTAAGGCAAGCGATAATCTGATTTTAATCTATATCCACAAAAAAGCGTCAGAGCTCCATTTCAGTTTACTATTGGACAATAAAGAATTCAGGTGAAATTGAAATCATAATGGCGTCACATGGTTCTTTTGAATTACCCATATTAAACAAAACTTGAAATCTTTCTGAAGATCTAAATTATGCTTTCCTCATTGACTGCAGAAAGGCTGATAGGCCTACTACACATACAGCTTGAAATGAGTGCATTCTAACATACTACAACTAATATTTCAATAAAGTAAAGGCTTCACACCTAACCTTAATCAGAATATTCCAGAATATATCTGACACTACATTTCAACTTTGAATCAAATGAAAATACAGTATAAGCAACTAAGCTACTCCACACCATGAGAAAGAGATGACAAGGAAGGAGATGAATAACCCTTCAAAAACCAATCAGAAACCAAAAATTCAGAAAGCAATGTGTTGACTAGCTAAAACAAGGAAAATAAGGGCTTGAGGGACTTTTTCTGAAAATAGCGACTTCTTTAGAGACCGGTGTAACCACGGAAAGCAGTCATCTGGTTTTTAAGACCTAGACTTTCTTAAAGTTTTTTCTCAAGATTTTCAAGTTTTTTTTTATTTTCATCAAAAAAGTAAACACGCAAAAGAAAATTAAATTGAGCTTAAATAAAAGTTTTCTATTAATAATCAGGGCCAGGAACCCTAATAATTACTATCAGGCGTAAACAATTATCTTTATTAGAAAAAAACAAATTACCTTCAGTAGAAATTCCATTAGTCGTAGAAGAGTCGTAAGTAACTCTTCGTCATTGGTTTTGAACATTTCTCGTATAGCAAATGTTTCAAATAAAGAGCCATTCAATATAAAGGAACACAGATTCTCAAGGTTCCCCCCAATGATAATGTCATATACACCAAAATGCTTGAGTCCTTAGATCAATACTTCCATTGTAAAACACCTAAACGAAAACATGCATTAGAAAACAAATAGTAGCTAATGAACGAAGAAAATAAAGTTAAAATTAGACGCACCATTTCCTATAGGTTTATAACTTGAATGAAATGCTATTTAATAGTCATAGGCTATGGGCTCAATGTATTCGTCAAGGCACTTCGCATTGAAAGAGTTTGGAAAACAATCCAAATTTTGACAGCCACTTGCTCAGCAAATTTGAAAGGTCCAGTAACTATCTCTCTCTGTATGCACCCCCCTCCCCCACTCGTAGCCGCCAGGGCAAGGTCAGTAAGTTAGGCAATTCATCTATTGCTTACAGATAGTATTTACTATTGGAAAAGGTGGTTGTTTTTTATTTTTAGTATCCAAAAAGACAAAAGAGTATTTTTGTAATCGAATTTTTGACAAGTTAATGGAAACATTAGACGATAAGACTAAAGAACGATGCATAGCAGCCAGGCTAAAAGAAAGTGACATACATAATTTCGAGTCAATGAGAGATAGAGAAACAAAGGAAATGAACCCTTCAAAACCAAGTTTATCAAAACGAGTCTTTGAAAAAGCCTCACAACTAAGGTAGATACGTTTAACGTCTCAACCAGAATTCACAAATACACGTATATTATTTGCTGGTCGATAGGCTTACAGTTAGAAAGAAGTGGAAGCGACAAAAAAAATACAAAAAGTAAAATTACATACACATACGCGAGGGTTACCTAAAAAGATTCGAAGAATAATATTATCGCGAAAACCAGAAAATTTTTAGCAGGCTATTACCTTGGCGGAAATAGAGATAAAAATCGATAAAGCGATTAAAATGTTGATCAGATGTCAATAAATAGTACAGAAGACCAAGATGAAGTTAAAGTGAAAGGGAGAGAAAGCGTTTGAGATTCGGGGAGAGATGTTGTGAAGCAAAAATTCGCAAAGAGACCCAAGGGCCATCTTCTACGGAATGAGTCGACCGGTTCCACGATCTTGAATCTTTTGCGACTTGGAACTACAAATATTAAGAGCATCCACATCCTCCTCCTACAGACATTAGAGGTAGAAGAAATAATGACATGTCCAGGAAATAAAAAAAACCCATTTAGACCCTGTGGGGAACAGCAAATCCCCAGCCATATAGAAAAGGATCCGCTGCTATAATCGTGGTAAATCAAATCACTATGCGGTAGATTGTCTCACTAGAATACAAAATGAAACGTAACATACAATACAAGAAACCGTTTTCGACCACAAGGTGGCAGGAATTTATGAAGAAAAGTAATGAATAATGCATAGTAAGCACCAAATAATATTCCTGACTGCATCTAAAAATCAGACAGTAAACCATTCAGTAGGCCAAATAAATAATACTGAAGAATTCTTAGAAAACCCCAAATCTAAATAGTAGACCATTAGCTTATCTTGGTTCTAATATACCATCGGACGGCTGAATCAACCATGAAGGTCTCTACCGTCTTCGATATTATGAGCTATATTGGAAGAATCCAATAATCAAACGACCCACCAAAATAAAGATCCTTAGAGCCTCAGTCTGTTCAATCCTGCTGTATGGAGCTGAAACTTGGCTAACAGCTCCAGTTTTCCAGCATCGTCCCGACACTCTTAAATCTAAGCGGAATTGGAGAATTGAGGGAATCGTATGCATGGACCTTATCAGCAATGACCGTCTACGAAGCGAGATTTCCAAGTCAATCTTGTCACGCAAAGTTGCGCGGTGGACCCTTCACTGGCCCGGGCTTCTTATGCGGTTGCCTGTCAACACTCCGATTATAATTATTTCCAAATTTCAACCAGTCAACAGTGGCTGGAAGCATCAAAGAGGCAGGCCCATACTTCAGTGGAATGACAGTCTCGGGAAACTCATGGACTAGGCTAGAATTTTGCTGCATGACGCAGAAGCAGTCAGCAGCCCTTACTGCTGACCACTTCTTCTGGAGTCTAGTAATGCTCTCAAGACTACCCTGCCACGAGGATTAAGTAAGTATATTAAACCAAAAATGAACAGAAATAATGTCAAATAATTTTCAAGCGGTAAACTACCAACAAATAGTCATCAATGAGTAAATGAAACCCAAAACAACGAGAAATTCCAAAAAGTAATTCAGTAAAGTCACAAGACACAAAATATGGTGGCTTCTGAAAACCAAAGCATAATTCCCCATTCATCGTAAACGAAACCCATGTTAAAACTTTGAACTTTTTAGCATTAGTAAAGCGAAAATGATTAAGATTTTGGGGAATAAATATCCGTGTATGTATATTAAACTCTCAATCCACGTTCATTTGTTAGCTGTTTTTTTTCTGTTCAATAATCTTGACTCACATTTCTTTTTTGATATTACGAATAATAGGAACATTCAACTCAACGGAATAATTACATATATTTATCTGCTATTTTTAGGTAACATAAATGTAAAAATGTCTGAGGAACCAGCTAACAATTTTGTTTTCTCAAACAATCTCGCTTATATATGTTGAGGTTTAAAATAATTTGATGTATTAACCATTATACTTAAAATTTGCAAACTTATTTTAGCAAACAAAAAGAATAACTTATTTATAATATTAGCGAATTTGTATTCTGCATGTACTAATTAAACTTAGTAAAACAATTTTTTTCCAAACCATAGGTCTCATTTATAAATAGATCTGACAAGTAAAACAAAAATTATTATTAAGATAGAAGACTTACTTTCACAAGGTGGTCGAAGCATCCCGAATTTACGACCGATTGAATATGACGGTCATTCCCCGCTGTGATGTTACTAAGAATAAAAGCTGCTTCATTGACAATTTCTGGCTTCGAATCAGGCCAAAAAATGAAGGAATTGAAGGCTATACTTCTATCCATCTCAGACGGCTTTAACAAAGAGGTTAATACTTCTGAAAGTCCTAGAGACACCACAGCATCTGTCTAAAAGTTGTAAATATTAATGAACTCTTCTTAATTTTTGTCAATAAAAATAAAACATACAGTTCAAATCTAGAAGCACTAGATGCTAGAAGCTTCTTTAGACAACTTTAAAAGAGGTAAATTTTCTGATTAGCCTGACTTAATATTAAGATGGGCCTAGCTAAGAAATAGACACGTATTTAGCCAGAATTCCATTGTGAATCCAAATATAGCTAACTTTATCAAGACCCTCCTCCCTCCATAATGGTCCAGCATATAGCGTGAAATATAAATCTAGTTTTTTGGTACATAGCCTAGACACAGAAAATTTGGCTTATCAGCACGATTAACAGCCAACTGTTCCTTACAAGTCCTCTATATGTCTCACAATTTGTATCGGCCTAGATTTCGTTTCAGTGTGTACCTTACTATTGAAGTTGTCACCCTTTTGAAACTTTCAAACTGGTATACCTCATGAAGGAATTTCTGTACCAAAAAATGGATGTCATACACTTTGATCAGCTCTTCAAGAGCTATCGATTGCCGTCAAAAAAAAAAAATTCTATCTGTCTTAGCCACTGCATCTTGTTGATATTATCATCAAGAATTTTATAAACAGCAAGGTTATAGATACACAGCAACCAGCCACACCACAAGTTGAAGAGAGCACAATTAGATTAACACTGCCCTTTAATGATAAGGATTCGGTTACTGCAGTTAAAAGGTGGGTAAAAGATCTTAGTTTACAAATGCAAACAACCATCCAGCTGATGTTTGTCAGTTGCAAATTGCATAGTGAGCTTAAGATTGAAGAGGTAAAGCCCCCAGTTGTAAACCAACAATGTATAGTACATGAATTCAAATGTCACCTCTGCAATGCAGAGTATGTTTGTTACACCAGTTGCCAGGTGCATGAGTGAGGAGAAGGTCATAAAAGAAAAGGGTCTTCTATTTTCAAACATAATAAAAATGAACACAATGGAGAGATTCCCCAAAATCTGGTTGACAGTTTTCATGTGATCTCCAAATGTGTGCAGATCCGATTGCAGAACTAAAGAAATGCTGCACATTTGCAGATGCAAGCTTGTCCTTAATGTGCAAACAGACTCGATACTTGCTAAACTTTTTCATGTAAATTTTAAAATTTTTTATTCTTAATTTAGTGATTATATATAAGTACATCTTACATTTTATCAAACATTTCCCTTGAGGGTGGTGTCAAGATAACTCCGAAATGTCTAAAAGAACTTGTAACTAGAAAAACAATTTCCTCAATGTTTTTTACCAAGTGTTAAAATCAGCTTACAATGACATTATAGTTTTTATACAAAGATGTGTTTACAGCATGATTTAACCAAATTAACATTTGTCATTTTACGTACAGTGTTAGCATAACAGTTGGTTACCAATTTAGGGGAAGGATAGATCAGAAATATGGCACTTATATATAAAAATAAGGCTTAAGACTTAATTCATAACCTATTAGCATCTTGGAGTTTCTTGTAAAGTTGTTTCTCGTGAAAAATAATTTGTTTCTACGTGCATTACATAGATTTATTTTAGTGTTGTAAGATTTATAGCACAGGGACCTAAATTTTGGCATATGTCAGCATTGATTGTACTTATATTGAACTTTTGTAGTTATGATGGTGTTATTCAGCTCTCTTTGATTGCATTCTTTTCCTAATCCAATTTTCTATTAAGGTGAAAATTCTATTTGAGGAAACCCATTTTAACCCTAAAGAGGAAAGTTATCATGTGTTGTGCATTGATTGCCCGTTGGAAGGCAGAGGTAGGTAGTCATTCATTAAATGATTGTATTGTTGAGTGTAATAAAATATAATATTTTTTTGGTATACTCCAGATTTTCAGTTTAGGAGGCCCTGAGATCAATCTCCATCAGTATTGCAAGGAGCAATCTCTTGTCCCAGTAACTATGCATATGTGTATATGTATATGTATATGTATATGTATATGTATATGAACTCAAGAAATACACATTATCTTAAGGTTTCAATGTTATCTTTGTTGGATTGAATATATGTATGTATGTGTGACTCTCAAAAGCTGTCCACTACCTCTGCGTATAAATACAATACGTAGTTAAAAAATACATGTTATCTATATTGTTTCAATGTTATATTCATTAAACTGAATATCTTTTCTAGTGTTATAGACCTGTTTTCATATGCTAATAAAGTACCACACATATACACAAGGGGATAATTGCAACTCACAAATATAACATGACACATGAAAACTACTGATGTTATAATTAATGCAGTTGAAAAACAGGTGAAAGCTATTAATGTAGTAATCACTACTTTTAAAAGTTTTGTCTGTACATAGACTACTGCAAACCTGCTTTATAGAAAGATTAAGATGTAAAATTCAGTATACATGTACTCTTTGCCTTTCCTTCTTACTAGGTACTGCACCTCTTGAAACAGTAATTCCTAACTTGGAGACTTTGCAAAATTGTAGAGATTTCTTATGGGGTGGAGCAGGTAAGATATTTGTACTAGCATACATTCTTTTAATGTAGATACGCAGTTTGTTTGTAACCCATATTTAAAGCTCTGAGGACCACATCCAAATGTTTTCAGAGGTTTAGATAATTACTAATTGATACAATCAAACACTCTTGCCTTGCCTTGCCTTGGCATGTGGTTTGAAGTCATGGTACCCATCAGATATGCAATAGGTTTAGCTTCTTTTTGCCCAAAATTAACTTTTACAGCAACACCATTGCTTACTCTTCTCTCTTGGCTCGGTTTAGTCTTGTCAGATACCATTTACCCCCGTCAGCGTTAATTTTTTGGTCTCCCCCTTGGAGTTCTTTAAATTTGAACCATGACTTGAAGTAAAACAACACAATATTAACACATTTTCGTAAACTTTTGTAAGCTGTTGTAAATGCATTTTGAAGTTGTAAAATTTTTTGCTGTAAGCATATTTTGCTTGCTAATTACACATGTCTATGCTTTATAGTACCTTTTTCATTCTTGTCATTTCCTGTAGGAAGGAGGGTCACCCTCATAAGAACTTCACCCTTCTGGTGAAGGTTATAACACCATTAACATGGCATCTTACATAAAAATTGCATTCAGGTAGACTGCTGTTTCTCAAAACAGCCATTGTGAGAACGGACACGTGATCCAACATGGTCAGAGGCTAGCATAATTTGTTCAAAACTTCGTTGAATTTATATTATCGTTACATGTCTTTCATCGTAGCCACAATAGATGGACTAAGATGCAACTAAGACAGAATCTGTATTTTGGCAAAAATAATGGTATTGGGAACATCAATAAACTTAACCTTTTACGTGGTTTTCCCCTAGCTTTTAAAGATACACTATTCTTTTGCAAAATACATCATCCTTCCATTGTTAAATGATACCTTTTGTTGCATATGGAGGAACTGTGATTACATTGGAGCTGAAAATCGCTTTTCTAATATTTTATCAACAGCCTCAAGACGGGGAAAACAACAAATAGATGAAATATTATCATTGTTCAATGCAAACTACCAAAAACTGGAAACACAGTCAATTCGACACACTATGGTATGTAAATACATATAATTTTGACTCTAATTCTTTGCAGATATTGACTGTGGTACAAAACTGTGGTATGAAGTTAATTTACATTGCAAGAGCTTATAAGGATACTGCCCAGAGTAAATCATTTGTGTTGAAGGAGGATATCTTTTATTAATAATTTAAGCTAGTTGCTGAGCTTTTCTCATACCGAATTGAATTTTGTACAACAAGTTTCTATTAATACGTTTGGTTCTGCAATTACTTTAAAGATCAAAGTCATTTAGTTCTACATGAAAGTCATCAGTACTATACTGTTTGCATCTTGTACGTTTTATGATTTGAGTGCGTAAATTATGTTGATTTTTGTCAAGGATCAGTAATTTCTAGCTTGTAGGCAGTGAGCAATGCACTCATCTCTTTTGCTATTTACTTTCACCATATAAGCCATGCTTTCATTTTCATTCTTGGAGGCCTTTGATTATCATTTGAGAATGAAAATGTAAGTTGTTATTTTAAATGACTGTCACCCTACTTTTTCCTCTTTTCTATTCATCCCATGCAGGATGCAGCTAATGCAGTTTTCACTAGAGCCTTGCAAAGTGCATTAAAAGAAGCTCATTTGGTAATTTCATTGCCTATTTTATCTTGTTTATAATAATAAAATGTCAAAAAATGACCTTTATTTGGAGAAAGCAACAAATAGTGTTTAAAATTGTATTAAAATAGATTAATTTAATAGTGATTATGGCCAGCTCTGGCCCTAGATACCCCACATATAGATGTAAGGAGCAGCCATTGAAATTGCCGGACCATGGTTAATCCTGGCGTGATAATTGTGGAGGCATGGTACTGAAAATTCTTTGCCTCATGCTCCATACGTACTTCAAAACAGACACACATAACCTCTTTTATAACTTTCATTAACTTTGAATTGTTTATTATTGTGTTTGCAACATATGTCCGCAGTAGCAAATTACTACACGCTTGCAACAGATATCAACTGTTCATGTACTAGACTCTTCATGTACCTAACTTAATTCTCGAATTATCCATGGCATCCTGATTTCACATGGACCGCACATAAAAGTATTTTGGGTCAAACCATCCATGAAAGTGACTCAGGTGTATGTTTTATGTATCAAACTTGATGCTTGCAGTTGTAGCAAAAATTGTTTGTTCAAAAAAGGATTCTTTGGTGAAAATAAACTCCGCAACTAGAGTACAAAATAGAGCACCGAGGGAAAACTATACAATCGGTAGTTGGACAAAGGTTTGACTTATGCAGTATTAACATAAAATTTGAGTGAACCAGCAACACTTTTGCTAAACAGAAAGAAGTATAGTTAAATTTATTTAAGGAAGCTAACGTTCATGTTTTTTCTTTAAAAAAAGTCATAGATGGATGAACCTAGTGGCCAAGTATAATTACATAAATGCGTAGCTTCTGAACTTCATATTTCGAGTTGGAGATGCACCTAATATGGTTTGGTGTTTTTCATACTAGTACCAAAAACTCTCTAATTCTATTGCAGGGACGACCCTCAAAGGGTAGCAAAGCCTTTCATGATAATGTGAAAATAGCTGTTGAGGTAATGTTGGATACAATTTTGCTCGTACCTTATTATTGTTTGTTCAGGGTGGAAAAAATGGTTGCCTAAATTGACCTAGACGAGAGCTGAGAATTCCAAGTGAATGGCCAACAGATTTTGCACTTTTCAGTATGAAAATTTGGCTGCTGCGACTGATAGCCAGGGCCAGTGCTTGTAGGTTGTTAGTTTACGACTCGAGTGAGATTTAAATCCACCACTATTGGAATCATGAGCCCAAGACCAGAGATGGCGCCACTGGATGATAGGGGGGGAAGCCACTGTTTTTCTATTGCAAAGGGAATGAATAAAACACTAGAACAAGAAAGAAATTAAAACTGACAGAGCCATGTCGTCTCATATGTGTCAAAAGATGCAAAGTCGCCTCTATAGATCGATTAGAATATTACCTTTTCATCATTTCTCAGCCCCCCCCCCACCTCACTTTTAATCCCCCCCGAAGGTTGCAACAATTACTTTCACAGCCACAACTTGTTACATCTTGCAAACTATTTACTCTCCTTATCGGACTCTTTTCAAATTATGAGTGATAAGTCGTGTTGCAGGGCTGACTTTTTCTGAAATTTGTTATCAATGCAAAGAACACTTTTAAGGTTCTTCATCGCCCTACCAATTAGATAGTTAAGAACTCGCTTAGCGGTTGGGTAAAAAGTTTATGTTGAGGAAGCTTCTCTTAAATGGGAAAGTAAACCAGAGGGAATCAATGATTGCAGAAGTGATTGAGTTGGGTTTGTAATGGTTAGGGTTTTGATTGGCATTTATATAGCAAGTTAAGCGTAGATAAGGGGGAGATAGTTAGGGAGATGGGAAAAGCAGGAAGATAAACAGGGAGATGAGGTAGATAGAATAGGTAGGTCGGGATATCCTCATACTGTAGGGATAAAATGGAAGACCGACAATATTTACCACTAAACCATACGATTTTGAAGCCCATGGTCCATTTGAATATGGTCATCTTTAGCATCACTTATGTATACGTAGAAAGAATTTTTATGGTGTCTTTTTCTTGTTTCTATCATTCAAGACATACATTATGCATGGACTCTATAAAAGGATATTCAGTGGACTTAGCTCATTTCTCGCAAGCAAGGTGAGATTCTAACAGCATTATAAAATTTATGTTACTAATAATTCAATGTCCACTCTATACTCTACAGTTGAACTCATGTATTTGTAGAAAATGGATATGTAAATCTTTGTTTACCAAGAGAAATGATCAATGCCTAATTTGGTATGAATTTTGGTAGTCTAGTTTTCTTTGGCCAGGATCGAGGAATCGCTTTATTCTCGATAAAGCATTTCAAGCATCAATGTATTTGTCCACTAATCCCTTCCTTCGCCCTCCAACTAGGCACTACTAGACACCCATTTCGCCATATATCTTTTCGCCATACACCCATTTTTGCTTAACACCCATTTTCGCAGAGAGGCTGGTCTCCAATTGCGCTGAGCTGGATGTCGATGTCCACCGGTGGATGATTGGGAGCTAATGTGACGGCTAGAGAAATAGAGTATGTTAACATCGGAGGTCACCTAGCTTAGTTGGTAGAACGCACGCCGCGAAATTACCGGTGGTGACATATTTTCTATTTCTCTAGTTTTCTTTTCAACACAAATTAATTTTCTAGAGAAATATTTTAAATGTAGAGAAGTTTAAAGATGACTACTAGAATAGTTTTCAATCATATAGGATTATCACAACAAACCTATTTTTGGTTTGGTCTTCTTTAGTACACCTGATATGACACTGTCATCCATATGTTAACGTTATTTTTTCCCATACTTCGGCCTATTTCGAGCATTATTTTTTTAAAAAAGTATTACTTTTTACTTCCATCTATTTGACTTATTTTTTACTGAAACAGATACGCTACAATCATTTCGGGCATATTCTTTACACTTTAATTTACACGCCTGCATTATTAAATTCTTCATTGCATGACGGCATTTATTGTAGTTTCACATTTTTTCCTTCAACGACTTGTATGTAAGGAATTCCTTCGCCTAGATAACTTCGTAGAGCCGCACCTTACTTATATTTCAGAGAATGGCTGGTGTAGTTGCCGAAACGCCAGTACCTAATAAAGTTGTATGTTGAAGATGTGGAAACGCCATGATGAGACATAGATCTTTATCAGAACATTAACCATTATCAAATATATCCATTTTATCATAAGATGTGTTCTCATTACCAAGTTCACAAGCGAATGTGTATCATACGACAAAGTTCATAGGTGTGTACTCTCGGGTGCCTAATAGACGTCCTTCCCCCGCTAATTAATTTTTCAAAATTTTTCCACCCAGGGTGTTCTTATTCCACCCCCACCCCCCAGTAATCTGCATCCCATGACAATTTTTTGAGGATGTACTTTGGCAGGCAAGAAGAAATTATCTTTATTAAAATATGAAAACTGCACATTAAAAGATGAGGGTGGCCTTTTACGAGGCTCAAAGAAGTGTGAAGACATACATTACAGATGTTAGCAATGACACCGTCATTGAGTAGAGGATGAGGGGAACATTTTTGAAATCTTGAGAGGCATGTGGGAGACTACCATGACTTCGAATAACTGACTATGATTTGTATTGTATTACCCTACGTTTAGGAAGTTGCAGTTGATTCTAAACATTGATTCCTGACTTCATTTTTTACACTTTTTGTCCCCCGTGTATTACATTTTTAGTCATTTTCCACCTCCCCCGTCTATTCCACCCCCCCCGTTTATTAAGTTTTTTTGGATTTTTTCACCACCCCCGTTTATTCCAACCCCCCGTCTATTAGGCACCCAAGAGTAACATCAAATGTTTTACAACTTCAGCATGTGGTACTAATTACTCTACCGCCGACACTCCCACTTAATTAGTACTCGTATTAACACTTACATTTGGTTTAAGTTCTACAAACCTTTGCTTAGGCAAACGTTTTGTCAAGATATCTGCAAGCATATCACTTGTGTTACAATATACAATCTCTAACTGCTTACTGTTAACTTTTTCTGGTACATACGTATAATTTACGTCGATATGCTTTGTTCTCTCGTGGTGCTTATCATTTCTGCACTAGGCAATTGCACTTGAATTATGGGATGATGATGAGACAAAGATCTCAATAGAAACATTTTATATTTATGAAGTGTTGTCATTTACCGCCTTGTGTTCGCTATCAAGGAAAGAAAGGAATAGCTTCCAAAAAACTCGAAGAACAGCCTCGGAGCTCGTCAAAGCAAAAACCAATCTGCTATTCAGCAAGTTCTGCTTAAAGAATGGTTGACTACCAAACTTTACCAGATAAGATAGTTGTATTGAAATAACACAAATGTATGGTGTATTGTAAGTTGCAAAATTAAGACACTTTGACAGAACAACATGACATGAATGAGATTGATGAACACAACACACCAACTTTGTTCAAGTTTCTCCTCTCATCGCTATCCTGTCAATGCATTCCAGAAGAGCTGCAACTGGTACGAACACAGCTATTAATTAAGGAAACACAGAAATTTTGAAAATACACTAGATAAATAGATCATATGTGATCATTGGGAATCCAACCTGTGACTCAAGCTGCTTTACCAACTCAGGAAGGTGATCTCCGATGTGAACACACTCTAGTAACCATATTAGCTCCCAATCATTCCACAGTGGACATCAACACCCAGCTCAACGCAATTGGAGGCAAGCCAATTCGCGCCCTGTAACTCGAGAAAGAAAAATTTGCTTTGCAGTCTGTTGTGCTGTCCAAAGCCAATTAAAAGTTAAAAAGTATCGAGCCCCGCTGGTGACATGTTTTTTATTTTTTTAGTGACTTCTAGAAACTGACTTTTCAAATCCTTTCCTCTCGATGATAAATAGAATTGGAAAATCTGAAATGGACAATTGTAAACATATTCTATCCTGCTTTACCTCAATCCTAGCGCAGTTTTACTTTGTACACCAAGTATAAATCAAGGATATTCTAATATCACAGTTATTATATGTAACGATGAATATTTCTGACTAAAAAGGAATAAGACCAGAGTTCTGAAAAAGTTAAATGCAAGAATTTCGAGTCTGATTTGGGGGAAAAGGTGAAGTCGTTCGATCTGATGATGTCTCTTAGTGCTGGTATCGTTACCACGTCTTGTGCAAAGTACTTGAAACCTGGCGGATATATGTTGGTCGGAGATGTACACTTTGATGCCAGAATGGCATTTCTAAACAAGAAGTCATTGGTGTTTATGATGCCGAAACCGAGTCGTTTGATCAAACTGAGGATGGACTGAAAGGGCATGTCACTACTAAGGATGGAAATAAAATGTCAGCCATTGAAATCTTTGTTAGCAAAAAGCATTGATAATATTCAGTTATATTACAGAGTCAACTTAAATATTGTCCTTCGTTAAGGACAGCTACTGTGGGAGAGGTGTGCATGTATTCCACGACACACGTAAGTCCCTTCTAAGTGTTATTTTATCCTCAACTTCTGGTATTACTGTCACATGTTTCTGTCCATACACCCTAGCAGTTCCTTGGTGAACACGACTTTATTTTTTCTTCGCACTAGGAATCGAGATTAAACTGTTTTGATTTGATTTAACGGGTAGACATCTGGTAAAAGTTGGACACGAAGAGACAAATGGCTTATAATATCGGGCCTTGAAAACTAATGGAAGTTGAAATTAGAACATAAAGTAATCACCCACTCTCATAATGCTTTGTCCGGATTGATAGTCTTAGGTCTTTGCGCTGAATAAATAACACAGCAAGACTGAGCGCTAGGACGAGTGTTAATTGGGGATTAGTGAAGATGGAGTTTTACTTGAGCAAACGCTTTCGAACTAGACGAGGGCAATCTTGCACGAGAACAAAGAAAAGTAGGTGATAGTAAAACAACCAGGGAGAACGTAGACCATGTGATAAGAGAGCGGATTGAAGGCTCAAAAATGCTGGGCTTCGTTGAATTGGGAATGGCGTCAGCTATTGAAGAGCTATTTTACGGAAGGGGACGGACGAGAGGCAAGTGACGGAAGACGTGCACTGGTAGGAAGATTATTAAACTGTTATTGCTACAAACCGACAGTAGATAAGAAAGGACTAATTTTTATAAGCTAAGATACGAGTGCATGTGATATTATAATTCATATGTTTATGATATGCATTGAAGAGTTCTTCTAAATATACATTACAAGTGTGAGTTAAGTACTATTGTAAACTTTATGACGTAAGAAGACCTCAAGTTAGTCCTTGTTAGTTGGTTAGGTTTTACAATTTGCATGAAAGTCATAGGCATAATCTTTTGGTGAGCTGGAGTGAATCTCATTCCTTTTGTTTCTACTTATTCTCGAATGCTTCTTGATTATGATTCTTCCCTCACAGTCTGTCAGTCAAAGACCCCCTGATGAGCAGTGAGCCCGATTTTGAAACTTCTCTTCTTACTTTGGTGAAGATAACAAAGGAAACATTTTGGAAAAAAGTTCACCACTTTTTTACTTTAAAATTTTCAAATAGCAATATTGCATATAAATATGGTTTGTAGCTGTAGTTTGTAACCTGGGGTCACCGGATCCCTCTGGGGTTTGGAAACGATGTTGTATGGATCCATAACCTATTACCGATTTGATTAAATAAGTGACATTTTTTGACCACTCAGGGTATCGTTTCAAAACGAGAAACAACTTGAGCTTTGAGAGGACACCTTTATAAGAAATTCATTTTACATTCTGCACTTCTTACTTTAACTTCAAATATCTATTTCTTTTATCCAATACAGTTCATTAATCTCATTACAGGCATAATGAATTTACATGGTACAATATACGTTTTCACCAAGCTAGAAGCTCTGGATTTGGCCAATTACAATTTCTTTTTACAAAATATGAAATACGTCGACCTTATTACACATGATATCATTTTGAATAACAAATAATTTCGATTTTCAATTCCAAGGTCTTGCATCATCATTAGAAATGACTTACTTTCCTTTGCCATCTCTCCAATTGCGCTCATACTAAGCTTGATGTATCGAATATTACTAAATCTCGACTTCAGATCTTCACGCAAATCATGGTATTTTCTATTTTTACTATTTACGTTGTTCGGTAAATTGATCTCAAAGCCAACTGTTAGCTCCAGTACGTACAGCGTATCATTTGATTGAATTAATAACATCTTTTTGTAACTTCATTGCCATTTATTCTTTCTGCAAATTTACAGTTACAGTAATAACGCTTACAAGATATAAAATTCTCACTGTTTTCACCAGGCATAATGGGGACAGTGAGGTTTATAATAGTGGATAATAACAATAACAACGATAATAACAATACCAACAAGATCGATGGTGGCGATAATCAAAGTCAATACTAAGTTTTTTAAAAAAATTAAGATAATGTCCTAGTTTAATGATAATTTAGATTTTCTGGGCTTGTCCAATGTTTGTCTCTTCGACAAAAAAGATAATACGAAGAGCGCAATGCTACTACTACCACTACTACCACTACTACTTCTACTACTACTACTACTACTACTACTACTACTACTACTACTACTACTACTAGTAGTAGTAGTACTACTACTACTACTAATAATAATTTTTAAACTTCATTTATCTTTTTTCTTTCCTATATCAAAATACATCTATTACTCCCTTTCCAGGTATAACGGCTCTAGATGATATAATATATGTTGTTACCATACAAGAAGATCATGATTTGGCCAATTACTGTTCCGTTTACAAAAGATGAAATATGTAGATCTGATAATACAAGAGATAATTTTAAAAATTAAATAATCAGCATTAGGAATACGAAGTTCGTTAAGCATTAATAGAAAGGATCTACTATCCTTTGCCATACCACCTAGACACTCATACTCCAAAAAATTAATAATAATAATATTAAAATAAAAATTATGATAATGATAACTATCTATAGTGCCGAGTATATCTTTTGGTATTATAAGGCGCTTTACATGCCTGCGAATGACACATTGTCAACAATTAAAATTAAATGTATATATTAAAAGAACTTTATAAATTTTCTAACTACGAACAAACTAACTACATCAAAGTTTAAAGCTAAAACCAACTTTTAAAACATGCAATATAAATGTATTTAAAGCCAAAACATTAAATACCTGAAACTCAAATGTTGAAAATGTGTATCAGAAACTAACTTTGAAAACCTTCAATAAAATGCATCTTAAGCAAAATTTAAAAATCCTGTCAAAATTTGTATCTAAAAGTAGATAGTGTGTTATTAACATGTTATTAACATTCATACCTAACGCATTTTTTTTATGAAGTATACATTTATATATTCTTGAATATGTATGTCAGGAAAATTCAGAGACAAATGAATAAAAAGAAGTAAACAGACTTATAGAATCAAAGAAAACTTTTTCGGTTATGTTATCATCAGAGGGGTTTTACTTGAGGAAGTTTACATCGTGACGTATTTGTCCAACTGTGTCCTGTAGACAATTGAGTGTTCTCGTCGGTCGAGTGCAATCACATAAAATAGTAATGTACATAATTGAGTAATACTAGATTGCAATCTATGTACTGTAAATTACCAAATAGTGTAACTAGTATCACAACCGATTAGGCAATATGCCGCTAGTCAATAGTAAAGGGGAAGAAGGGTTAGATGGCATGGGCATGTCCCTATAGGGGTTATAATTAAGTGACCCTCTCACACGAGCAGTGGTAAATATTCTTATGAAAGCATTTGTTTTGGATAGTAGTGATCGTCAACGTGAACTGGCATGTCTACGTCGAAAGGAAAAACAAATTAAACATGACAATTTCATGCAATGTGACAACTCTACCTAGTTTGTTGATATTTTATCAATGATTGCTTGTGGCTGCTCTCTTTTGACATGTTTCTCCTATTCTGCCATTATCCTTCAGATTTGTCCTATATTTTATAGGCTTACATTCAGTTAAAGAGCTCACTGATTTGAAATATTGGTGCACCAGCTTCAATTAATTGTGTGCGGAAATGTGAAAAATGTGTGCAAATTTATCACCAATGATGCAAATGTTTCCAAATCCCCTTTCAACTGATACCCCAAACTTCCAAGCCAATTCCCCTCCCAGTTTTAGGGCAAAATGGACCTCTCCTAAGCTTTTAATTGATACAGGGTGGACATAAATTGTGTTTAGACTGGTAATTACTGATTTTTGGTAGATTTTCAAAAACATATATGTAGCAAGTTTGAAAGTATTCAGCAACAAGCTGAATTTTATTCAAATTTTATTTGGCACATTGTGGGTATAAATCTGTTTGCGGTGATAATCTCTAACTTCTGACTGACCTCAAAAAAATCTTTGGTGCGGGGTCGGAAAAATTCAGCAAAAGGCTGAAAATTTAGTAATTTCCCCCCATTTTAGGCTAATTTAAATCCGTTTTAGCCCCAATTCCAATTTTATTTGGCACACTCTCGGTGTAAATATGTTTGAGGTGATCATTTGTAACTTCTAGCCGACTTTTATGAAAATTTCTGTTGAGTACATGTCCAGAGCATGGAGTTTCCAGTGCTTTCACTTAAGATGTCTATCATGCCAAGTAACTAGTTTTCTTCATGCCATATTGCCTGCATATCTCTTTGTCACCTAGTGACAAAATGTTTTATAAATTTTGTACGATATAAGTGTGATTAAGTTGAATCTATTCAGCAGTCTTCCTGGTTGTGACCATGGCCTTGTCACCAGATGAACACTTAAACTTTTGTCTTGACCATCCGACTTTGCACAGACCTTACTTCAAAAGGACAATTTCAGTTAACCTTTGGAAGTTTAACAAATTTTCCCTACAAGATGCTTTATTAAACAAAAACAAACCATTTTGACTTTCTTCTTTTCCCCAAGAAAGCTTCTTCCTGTCTACAGATGGTTGGCCAGATGGTATCAATATGTTTTAAGGCCTTTTTACAAAATTTGTGAAATTTTTGAGTATTGCGCAATATTCATTGCCATAGATGACGTCATTCACACCAAATTAAAATATTTGTTTTTGCAATTTGTTGGAAAAGGGCTTAACTATACATGTGCCAAACATCTTTGTAATAGCATTAGCCGATATAAAGTTATAGAGTGTCAAAGTATCGCGGGGCTACTAGCCCCCTCCCCTCATGTATGAGAAGAGCCAAAAAGCCCATGTAAGGTTTTCTCCAAGAACTTTTCTTCCTGTCTACAGATGGTTTGCCAGATGGTATAACCCTTGTAAGTGTATGCCAAGCATCGTTGAAGATGCCCTTGTCACATCAGCTTTCATCATGCTTTAATGACGTAAATACGAGGCCCATTAATAGATTCATTGATTTATGATATTTATGTAGTACTTGTGGGATACATCATTTAATAATTTCAAAGAAGAAAAGAGAAAGCAGTGAACTGTTAGACTAGCTTCTTTTCAAAAATAGTTTATTAAGGAATTCTTCCTTCTTCTAGATTTGCTTTATCTTTTACGGTGCTCATATTCTTGCAGGAATGTCCTCGCACAGTCAACAACGATTTGGTTTCTGCTTTGATCAAGCCATTAGGAATCACGTTGTAACACAATGGTCTGCCCTTTACATATAACTTTTCATTTACCAAACAAATTGATAAGAATGCCATTCCCTTCTATTTTCCCCCAAGCAACTATATCCAAGAAGGCCTACATATATAATTTTTAACAGATTCTCATTATTCTTATTCACGTTATCAGCCTGTGGCCTCAACGTGCTAGTTACCAAACCTCTCCCCTCTGCACACGATGAATACGCTTCATCCTACAGGTACAGCAGCTTTTATGCGATGAGAGGAGGAGATGTTGAGTCTGTTGCATTCGGTACGCAGCACTGGTTCTCTTTCGTCATGTCTCCTGCCACTCTAGACAAAGATTTACAACATACTCGCTTAAGGTACCTCTGATTTTGACTCTCACTGATTCAACGTACTTCAATGAATATGACTTACTTGTCGTGCCACTGTTCACATACATAATAGTACCGAGGCAGAAGTCATGCACGATTGATGCATCTTAATGCCAGCATTGTTGTCTACATCACTGTCATTATATAGCGTGAAAGATCCATGCTATGCTCCTTCTATAACTTTGTTGTTATTGAATGACGAAGGCCCTTGAAGGGAATTTTATAAGTAGGCAGTAGGTAACAGCTCTAAAAAGTCAATACGATATTAGTCCGCAGATGAAGTTATTCACAAGCAAAGCATGGTGATTACGTCTTTTGCAATATTTTGTAAATAGAGTAAAGTAAAATACTGCTTCAAGTGAATATACCAAGTGAATGCGTAAGGTGACGACATGAAAAGCTTGTTATAATACACTGTTTACTTTGGAATGACCCTAGATTTACAGCTTAGGGAAACTATTCTTCAAGCAGTGAAAGGTAAAATGTACAGTAGGATCAGGAGTGAACATCATACTCAGCAGTTTATGGAAAGGCAAATCTGCAAGGTTTGATTAAATATTGAAAGACATCGTTACCCGTGGTCTAGTTTAATCACATTCTCTTAAAGGTTGGTTCTTGGCATTTCTTTGTACTGGCAACACAGGAAATTTGTCAACATTGTGTCGCTTCTTACCTTTTTTCCCGAGGCTTGTGAGATAAGAGTTTTAGAGGAGTGCGATCTGAGGTACAATTCATGTGTCGAATTTCATCCCCGATGTGCAAAAACACAGTGTTGCAAATGACAGAACTTGGGTTTCTCCAACTGGCATTAGAGCCTTGCCTGATTCTCTACTTCAAAATTGTCTCCTGGATGTCTCCATACTCAGATTGAATATTGGATAGGATGTCAATGTATTCAGATTTGAAATAGGAGCTTTATTATTCTTTGTTCAAAGAATATATGGCTTAATTTTTTTCATGCAAAAGATATATTAAACGATAAATACAACTCATCTCACCTTTTCCAAGAATATCTTTCAATACACCCGGATCAAATATTGGATTTCTAATATACAACAGAGCTATATCCATTTTTTATGTCTTATCCGAACTTCTGTTACTGAAATTATGGGTCATTCGATATGTCGATACAACCTCTGCAGCTTCCAAAGAAACAAATTACTCATTGAATTCGACCTTATGTAAAACCATTTCGTTGACGGAGTCCAATTGATATTATTATTAAGCGGATTTCAGTACAGATGATGAACCTGTACCTTCACGAAGTAGACATGAATGTAACATAGTACACGCAAGCACAGAACTCATGGTATTTCCTGCTGTTGAAAGATATTGTAGTGGGCGCAGCGTGTATGATTTTCCTGTCAGTACTTGAGCTAACTCTGAAAAAATATCAGGCGTCCACAGTTATATGAAAGATTATAATCCCCAATTTTATGGAATATTAGATTCAGATATTAGCTTTAAAACAATTTAATAGTTACAATTAAATAATATCTGCGACGTGATTGGGAGGTATGACACAAATACCTCTGACAATAATGTGACAATACTAGAATTGTGAAACTTTAATTGCTGGAAATGTTACATTTGTTTGATAATTTTGCCGATGATAATTGAAGACTTCGACAATTTTTTATTACTTACGGTTTTTTGCCATCAAGAACTATGAACGTAACAGAAGAGGAAGGACATTTACCAACAAAGCTGGCTCTCTTCTGGAGTTCTTTAATAGTTGGACTCGTAGCCATTTCCCTTAATATCTTTGCCATAGTAGTACTTGTTCGATCCAAACAAGTCATCAGCCAAATCGTCTTTCTGAACCTTTGCATAACAGACATTGCTATTGTTTTCTACTCATTCAACCTAATGCTTGGTTTTACCTACGTCGAAAATTTTGAAAACCTATGGTATTTCGAAGTCACTGTTGCTCTGATACCCTTTACTGTCCTTGCTTACACAGTGCATATGATTTTCTTCACTTTTATGCAAGTATGGTTTGTTTCTTCAAGAGACACTCCTGAGGCTCAAAGTAAACAACGAAAGATGATGGCCATCACAGATATGACTCTATGGCTTATTCCTGCTGCTTCCTTTCTTCTGTATATCAAATATGACCCCTCCGATATTATATTGTCGTTTGTAAAATACGGTATCTTTCCATTTCAAGTCATACATGTCATTTCGTCGTGTTTTGGATGCACATGGATTATTTACAAAATTCGACGAAGCAGACAACGCTTGCAAAGTGGCAGAGTACATTTTTCATCAGCTCCCGGCAAAGTTAAGCGACGAGTACTAAAAATGTATTTCATTCTCCTGTCATGTCACATTATATTTTCTTTTGTTCCGTCGACTGTAATTGTTAGTGATAACTTTATTAATGACGATTATACTACAAACATAATTTTGGATATGACCATCGCAGCAGCTTTGATAGTCTGGGCGATAGCTTGCCCTGCTTCTTATCTGTATTGCTTTTTTCCGAAGGCTCTACGTTCACATTTTGTCCACAAACTCTCAATTTCTCCATCAAAGCAAACGCAGCCTACTACTGTAAGGTATAGAACCGATACTGCGATAACATAAAGTCTGTATCCCGCAGTTGCTATTAGCTACCTGGGAACTAGTTGTCAAAACGTATAGGAATGGTGCGGAACGTGAGTTAGAAGAAAGAACAACTTTTGATGAAGACGTCAGACACTCTAATGCTCCTTATGTCATACCTACCATGTTTAGTAAGAAAACTGATCAAGCCGAAAGTAAAGTGTTGCGAAAACTGTTCTGGAAATAACTTATGACTATCTGCCTACCGAGCTTTACCATTCGCATTGCACAGCGTCTTTTGTAAGACCAAGAACGCAGCCTGGGTACGAATTTGCCTTTAGTCTTGGATCAGTGTAAACATCATTGAGTTCAATAGGTGTGCACCAAATGCACGTAGAAGACGTCATTGTTTTGATTTAATGGAAACTCCGTTCAAATGATAAATTCCACAGTGCTTATGAGGATTTTTACAGATTACATTAATGTTGCAGTTGTTGTTATGCTTATTAATAATAAGGTTTTTTTTAAACATCTTTGCCATCTATTTCATATATATTTACATATATATATATATATATATATATATAATAATAATAATAATGATAATAAATTTTTTGAAAATTCATCAATCTTTTTCCTTTCCTATATCAAAATACATCCATTACTCTCTTTACAGGTATAACGGATCTAGATACCAATAATATATGTTGTTACCATACAAGAAGATCGGGATTAGACCAATTACTGTTCCGTTTACAAAAAATGAAATATGTAGATCTAATAATACAAGAGATTACCTTAAAAATCAAATAGTCTGCATTAGGAATACGAAGTTCGTTAAGCATTAACAGAAAGGATCTGCTATACTTTGGCATACCACCTATGACACTTATACTTAAATTAATAAACTGAACACTTTCATAATGTGATTCCAGATCTTTGCATAGTGATTTATATTTCACATTTTTGGCAAGGTAGGCCTACTGGTTTTAGGATGTTTCCCCAGATCACTAACATAGTTAAAGGCATAACCTTAAACAAAATGCCACAGCTGCAATAATGCTGTGTTCCCTACATAATAAACAATGATGTAACATAAAGCATGCATATATAGCAGCACAACTGAATTTATAGCCCAAAAGTTTATGAATTGATAAATTCACTTCATGTTGATGGCAGAAAATGTATGGAATTTCATCTGCTTTTTGACAACCCCTAACTCTCCATGTGAATTGCATATCCACAGATCACTCCTATTTTAAGTATTTAAGTAAGAGCAGGTCATGCTAAGGTATCAAGAATAGCTGGGATATAGCAAAGCCTTCAAGTGTAGGGGGTGTCATGTAAAATGTATTAATATAAGAATCTGCAAAATCATGCAGAATCAGGAAATGGCCATCTCTGAATGGTATACACGTCAACTGTCCCCACAAGATTAAGTGTGTATGTATTTATAATGAAGCAAGAACTAGTTAAACCATTTATAAAATAAAGAAGTCTTTTTGGATTTGTATTCTGTTTTATTTATGCATTATTCAGATATATAATTCTCGAAAGATAACATTAACTTTCATGTAAAAATAAAGTGTTGCCAGAGTTTAAAGAGTTGACATATCTGATGTCCAAAAGCCCAGGAAATAATAATATCTCAACCATTAATACCATTCACACATGGGGAACTCTATTTGCGAAGGGGGTACAGTAATTAGTGAGACAAGGAAAACATGATCATGTTAAGAACAGTAATCACTAAACCATGAATAGAAAGTGTTCAATTTTAAACAAGATAGCTAGAATGTTACAGTACATATTTTCATAGTTAAAAGACAAGCAAATGCACATGATTTTCACATTTTCGCATACAATTTGGTGTTATCCAAAGTGTATTAACGTCACTGACAAATGTCTGCAAATCGCCAACAGTATCTCCCCATGTTCTTGTTGTTGTTGACTGCGTTTATACAGTATCTCAAGGAATACATCAAGAAACTTTCATGATCTGATCTGTAACGTCTTTTGCTGATGAGCAAAAAATGTATTTGACTATAAATATTTTTGACTAGAATCGTCCTAGATATGAATAAATCCCGTTGTTTACATGCTGTTACGTTGTTTACAATAGTTTTGATTTTACACGATCGATGAACAGTTAGCGTTAAATTGGTCAAAAAACCCATAGTTTGCAAGGGGGCCTGGACCCCCACCTAAAAAAATCAACCCCCACCTACAAAGGCAAACTCCACCTAGAACCTTAAAGGCCAACCCCCACCTGGAGTAAATTTTTTGGCATAAATTTCCAAAAGTTCAAATTACCGCATCCCAATAACAATGTAAATAGAAACACTAATTTAGAGTTCTTCCATTGAAACATTTCCTCACTTGAAAGGTTTCACAAGGCCACTTCCTTGAAGAAAAACACCCTAACGCCAAACGTATTGAGAGAAAAACTTTTCTTAAGTTAGGTGAACCAGAATCGCTGATACAACTTTTGATTTGAAGTGGATACCACCACCTGAAAAAATTAATTTAGATTGGTTTACAACCCCCACCTGCAAATATCAACCCCCACCTTAGAGGCCAACCCCCACCTTTAAATGGGATTCCAGCCAACCCCCACCTAGCGAGCTGCTAACGTCCTAGGCCGGTAGCTGAAAACGATAACCTTAAGGGAATCCTCTTTTACGCATGCGTACTTGTGCTCAAGCCACACTGGTACATTCCCTCAAGTTCCATTACAATGTCTGTTTACAAGCAATTGTTTACGCTTCTGTCGAATTTAAAGCTGACTATTTCTAAAAGCTTTATATTTATAGCAGATTTAATACTACTAGATCCTCTGTATGAGCTATCTGTGAAGGCTCCGGCCCAATAAAATACAATTAAATTGAGCTATGTAAAACGCAATCCTTTGGTAAAGGACGCGGAAACCAAACAGATACTTTTCATGACCATGGGAAAAGCTACCATCAGTGTGACAAGTGACCAAAGAAAATCAAGGGGAACACCTTCGTTACCAATCTATGATTAAAATAATAAAAAGTACAAGTACCATAATTTTGAAAGTGGACCAAAAAAAATCAATTTAAAACTGAAAAGTAGTATTGCAGTCACAACAAAATCTAGTCTCAAGCATTTTCAGTAAGTGAGAGAGTGGTAGGAGGCAAACTGTTGATGGGAAAATTTTTGCCAAGGTGAATTTAAGAAAGATCTGCGCACTAGAAAAATGAGAAGAAAGTAAGAAAACTCCCTTGTAAATACTGCAAGAAAAATTTATGGTTCTCCCGCCTCTCCCCGTTCATAATAACGAGACAAGTACAGGAAATTATATAAAACTGATGCCAAATGTCAAATTCAAACTATTTCAATATTTTCCAATTTGACGAATCCATAGAAGCCAGTTACGTAAGTGAATTATTCGTTTGAAAGAAATTCATACATTAAAAACATGTAGAACCAAATCAATTCTATAGGGAGAACGCCAAGAAGGAAACTACAATTGTGACAACGTTTCGTCTTTCCGTAAAGACTTCGTCAGGTCCTTATACATTGGAGGTAGTAACGTGAATGAACTCTGGCACAAACATACAAAGAATATCTGTCACTAATCGCGAGATGCATTGTAGGAAATAACCACGATAGAATGCTATGTCGAGGACATTGAAACGAGGCAAGTACAACGAAGGTCAAAGTAACTGTGGGCACAACTAGTACAAATGATTAAGAAAATCATAATCATTTCTCTATTTATACTCAGACTACGTCGCAGTGTGAACAATCTATTGTAGAATTTATAGACAATATACAGCAGTTTGTAACAGGTGTAAATACCGAGCTTTGCTCAAGACAACACTGGGAAAACCAATTGACCGTGTAAAGTGAAGAAAATGAGTGAAGAACGTGAGGGGAATGTTAACCTAAGTCATATACACAGGATACTTAACGTTAACGTTGAGATACTTTGAGAGCACGAAGTCAACATCTGTTTACTAAACCATCAATTTTGTATAATTTAGTATGTTCTTTTTTTACTTATCGTACGCATCATTGTATAAGGTAAGAATATAGCCATTCGTTCAAAGATTTCTCTCAAAGGAACAAATATTTGTGCTATGCAATGGGCATTACAATGGACATTTTGTATACATACAAGAGGTATACAAAAAAACTGAAGAGTTTTTCTGTTTTGGGAAATTAGGAACACAATGTATACCACTTGTTTTCTCCAAGAACGATCGGTGAATAAAACGCCTTTATAGCTTTCTTATGTACGGAATTACACAATCTGCACCACGAGGAGGTAACGATAGTGTGTAACCTAAATAGAAGAGTTACAGAAAGGCACAGGAGAAGTACCCTTAGTTTTGCAAACCTCGCCTGCCCTTCAAAATTTCTATTTGTGCGGCTGTATTTAGGACTACATTAATTGAACTTATCAAAGAATGTCAACTAAAATGGTCCTATTGTTTCCTAAGTGTTTACAGTGGCTTCAAAAGAATCATATCCAAGAGCAACTAGCAAGAATCCATTGATTACTTACATTTCACAAATGAGTTCTAATGGAATACATTGCATGTATTGGCAATATCTCTGTTTTGAATATGCAATTTCAATTGATAAACTCACGCACATGACTCACTTTGATCTTTGTAACAAATCAATATATAGTGTATCATCAAATCCGAAAGTTAAAAGATAATTCCCTTAAAGTTAGTCCGCATGCGTGCTTGCAGTGTTATTGGCATGAAAACGGCCAGTGCTTAAATCCGGATGAATGGAATTTGCTGGTAGGAAAAGCGCACACCAACTGAAAAGCTGTCGAAGGTTCTTGCGAAAATCCTTGTAAAAAAATATGTATATTATAGGATTGAACGTACATGATGACTTAGCAAACAATGCAGCAATCTCCAATACGTCATTTGTGATGATAAATTGAACTCTGGTAGAAATCACAATAGACAAAAGCGCATAGGGAGTCCATGCGCAAATGAAAAACAATATCATGATCATTATTAGTCGATTGCTTCTTTTCTCAGCTCTGATGTCTCTTCGTACAGATTCTGAAGTGGGTCCAAACGTATTCGATGAGAGATGTCTCATTTTGCGAAGCTCCATTCTGATAAAAGCAAAGGACCAAAGCATGATAATAATTGGTAGAATAAAACAGAATATAAATAACGATGCAATGTAAATGGTGGCATTATAATCTGCAGTTCTCCAATCTATTGAGCATCTAGAATTGTTCTCGGTGACATATCCATTCCATCCTAGAAGGGGTGGTAAAGCCCAGAAAAGACCATATAACCAGCTTGGAATAATAAAATACAGAGCATTGCGTCGTCGGTCATGTAGTAATTTTGCTTTCAATGGAGAGCAAATAGTGATGCAACGATCAATTGACATCACTGCCAAATGTGAAATAGAGACAAGCCCTAGCCAAGTCACAAGAAAGGCAGTACAGCGACAAGCAGCAATACTAAAGCTCCACCTTCCTCTGAGCATGCTTACTACTTCCAATGGATAGCCTAGTAATCCCTGAAACAAGTCACTCCATGCAATACTGCAATGTATAATGTCACGGAATTTAAGTGTCTTATTAAATTTGATCATAGTAACTATAACGAGGCTATTGAGTGTGGACGACTGTAAAATTACAAGACCTAAGAAAAACGAATAAAATGTAAGTGCCATTTTGGCAATTACTCCGATTTATAAATGTAGGCAGGAGGAAGATTAGGCCTTTTCTGTCTTGATACTACGACTCTCCAAGTCCATATCACTACATTTGTTTGAGCGCCCAGTTATGTTTACGACCATATATCACTTTAAACTATGACATATTCAAGTATTCTTTTAAGGTAAAAGTGAATTACTCGTTAGATTCTACATACAAATGTAAACGCACTTTTATTTTTCATAACTATTTCTTAATCTTACAACTAGCACCTTACTATTACCCACGAATGTCAAAAACAAAAGTTAGAGAAAAGTTTTCCCTACATTAGTAAACATCTACAGAAGACCTGACAATAGTAATTACATCATGATTAACTTAAATAGGTGTAAAGTGCATGAGAATTCTAAATCGTGTTGCCCGTTAACTAGAAAAGTAGACATAATAGGTGATTATCTTTGTATTTTAACATATTTCAAAGCAAAATGGACTTTTAATTCCAGCCCTTAACAACGTAAAGTTGGATTTGAATTTGGAAGTTTTCAAAATGCTGTATCTTTCTTCGAGATACAAATTGATTTGATGCACAACGATATTGAAATGTCAGTTTCCGGGAACTACATTTACCAATTTATAATGGTTTTTGTTTTTTATTGGTAATCTCTTATTGAAGGAGGACACAAAAATTGAGATAAGATTATGATAAGATTTTAGGACGGTTACGTTATTAGTCCCAAAAACAGCTCGTGCAATGTTAATGATATATTTTTACAATCCCCTCACACAATTACAATTAGTACAGGCACATAGATATGAACCTACGTAAGACATAAGAATTTTTTCATATCATTGATTAAATAGTTGTAGCTGACAGAAGAAACGCCATCTTTTATCTTTAGAAAAGCAAAATATGCGATATAGTTAGTGAATTCAGTTAACTGTAATTTTTTATGGTCATCATTTTAAATCTATTCTAACCCTAGTTTAACTGAAGTGAAAGAAATATCCAGTAGAAACACCGGATTACAAAATAATTATTTTGCTAGAAAGCAAACAAGACTAGTCTTTTACTACAATGGGAAAAGATGACGTTAAATCGATATGCGGCTATCCTAATTGTTGCTCTGAAAAGACGACTCATCGTTATTAGGTTGAAAAGCTTTTTTCGTATGTAACAAGTGAAATACCAGGCGGAAAACGCAATCTGCTTATAAACATTACAGCCAGGCTGAGTATCTTTAATGAAAGAGACATATTGATATATTTTTCCTTTTTATTAAAAACTAAACTAACTACTTGCTATGAATTTGATAACACGACCTGTGTCGACAATTACCAAGGGGATTCGTTTAGGGTATTGACAGAGCGACATTCTCCTTTCTCACTGTGATGCTCTGAAAGCTGCACTAATCAAATCAAAGAATTAAGCGCTTTATTGAAAATTACTTGTTAACAACTTACTCATTTTCCAATAATTCAAGTGTCGGGAAGGATTTCAGTCACGCGCGTATTATTTTCGACAATGTGTTTCAATCCTCTCTTTAGAAAAAAACCCCGTCACTTAACGTAACATGCAAATTTTGTCCCACAAACCAACTTTCAATAACTGTTACTCTGTTTATATTGGTTGAAATCAACGAAATTAAATTTTCGAATGAATACTATTAGATTATGCAATATTGATAACGTTGACTGTCGTTATGTCGACGATTCAGTTGCCGTTCGCGTCAGCACAAATGACTGCAATCAATTTCTCAAAAAGCATAATTAATAACATCCTACCCTTCAGTCTACATACGACAACGAGTAACAGCAACTCTTACCATTTCTTGACGTTCCAATTGAAAAAGATAATTCCGAGTTTTAAATATTATTAAGAGAAAGCCCTTCTTTATATTATAATACAGGCGCTGGGTCTTATTTTGCCTCAAATCACGTAAAACTAATCTTTTTTCAACTCTAGTTTACCACGCTCTTCTCATTTGCTTAAAATGTAAACTCGATAAAGAATAAGAAGCCATCGCAACTTTTGCTCTTCAAAATGGGTTCCCAGAAAACACCTTATTCCACTAAAAGTTGTTTCCCCTATTCCGAAAGACGTTCTACCTGTCATACATAAAAGTGTATTTGTTTACAGAAGTTGGTTCTTTGTTTATGATTGCCAGCATATTATTTTTATGAATACTTTCTCGATCAATAGAGCGCTATACGACACATGGTTTCCATGTATTATACTAAGCACATTCATTTGCGATCATCTACTTTCTCAGGATGTAGTATCCATGTCCGGACTAAAAAAAAGGTTGTTGAAGTCTACCTCTTTGATCATTTACTGTCTAATTGCAGCTTGCCCTTTGGCATCAATTGCCTGCTATATTTCTCATATACTTTGGTCAATTCTCTTTAACAAATTTTCGTAGTCACATGGTTCTGCTGCAAAGGCTTCATCCTGGCTCATGCTCGACCTTTTATTCGGTTGCTTTATAAGCCAATGGAGCAAGTCTTGTTGATCTTACAATCAACGTAAACTTCTAACTGAGTTCTAGTATCTCTTTACAAACAAGACTATTGATAGATCAACTCCCTATTGTTCCTTTCAAATCACTACACTTGGTACCTAAGCTATTCCAGGCACATAGTGTAATCTAACATTTAAATTTTAGTCACTACGTGAAATGCCTAGAGATTTCAGTTATTACTTGCAATGACTAATTTGACTAAATACCTGTAACATATATATGTCATTTAGTTAGCAACAGAAACGTCTAGATCACCACTGGACTTGTTTTTTTAGCGTTTCCTAACAAGACAATAAAAATTTGCAGGATTTCGTCTTTAACGTCTTTGACCTGTGTTTTATTCGTTGAGCAGTCATAAGCAGTGATTGTGAGTCTGGTACTATCACTTTCTGTCCTCTGCTATTGACTAGCTTTTCTTGATAATGCCTATTTTATGGCTGAATTAAAATCAAGGACGATAAAAATAGCTGCATTGGCGACGAATGTTATGCGAACCTTCGGGAAGGGAGAATGTGTTTTAAATCATAAATTTTAAAGACTTTTAGGTGGTGTTGTACTCCTCCCTCTTTTCACGTTTAGAGAGTCTGATTTGTCCTGGTTGAAATTTGGCGAGTCAGATAAAGGGAAACTGTATCAAATCTATTCTAAATTAGCTGACTTTCACATTCTTGACTTGACTTGACTTCCTTGCATATTTTCTCACTGTTGCTTCCCCCAAATTGAAATTCAATAAACTTTCACTTTGAAAGCAACATACGGTATCATTTAAAATGGAATAAAGTATGGTCTGCTAACCAAAGGTATGAAAGCCAACATGATACTGTGTAATTATTCAACTCTTTCTTGACTATTTG
>JAAAKM020006971.1:142318954-142348624 GCA_010016025.2 Alatinidae sp. Z8VKAUB7J3 | reverse complement strand
TAAAAACTAGTTTACATTTGTTTAGAAAAATCCATGTAACATGAAATTTCAGCAGAATTACAGTATCGCGCGGACATGGGCTTGATCTCGAAACAAACCAGAATATCGGTAGCACACTGACACCGGCTTTATCACCGAATAAACCAGAATTACATTTTCGCATTGGCTTTCTCAATAGAGCAGATTTAGGGTCTTACACTGAAAGAGACACTATATCACTCAATAAACTGGAGTAAGGGCATCGAACTGACACGGGCTTCATTTCCCAATAAACCTGAGTTATGATATCTCATTTACCTGGCTTACCTCCCAATAAAACAGAGTTACAGCACTGTGACACGGGCTTCATCTCCTAATAAGCCAGAATTACGGTATTGCAATCTCCCAGTGAAGCAAAATTACGGTATCAACCTGAGATTTGTTTGATCTCCCAATACGCCCGAATTACGGTATCCTGCTAAGACGGGCTTTATCTCCCAATAAGGTAGAATAACAATATTTCACTGACACAGGCTGTATCTCCCAATATAGCGGGTTACAGTGTCTTACTGATACAGGCTTATCTCGTAGTAAACCATATCTACTGAATCTCACTGAAGCGGGCTTATCTCCCGATAAGCTTGAGTTATGGTATCACACTGACATGGACATTGTCTCCCAATAAACCAGAATTAGGATATCGCACTGACACGGGCTCCATCGCCTAATTAACCAGAATTACGTTGTCACACTAGTGCGAGCTTTATCTCCTAATAAACCAGAATTATCATACACTTACACGGGCTTTATCTGCCAATAAACATGAATTGAGGTATCGTGCTGACACGCTTTATGTGCTAATAAACAAGAGTTACGGCATTGCACTGACATGGGCTTTATTTCCAAATAAAGGAGAATTACGGTATTGTACTGACACGAGATTTATCTCCCAGTAAACATGAGTTACGGTATTGCACTGACACGGGCTTTTTCTCCCAATAATTACTAAAAAGACCCAAATTGGATGCTAATTTCACCGATTTTTGGCCAGCTCTAAGCAAGGGGTTTTAACTTTCTGAGAGGTAACTTGTCAATCCGGCAAGATTGATTATTGTATTTTGCTAATTTAGAAAGAGGGGTTATTTTTGTACATGTTGGACCTTAATTGACATAGTTGTTGTCTAATTTTACTGCAGGCAAGTGAGTGTCTGCTGCACAGAGTTTTAAAAGGAAAACCCGAGATTTGTTCTTTCCTAGCAGGTAAAAAGGCAATTATCTACCTGTTAAAGTAGTTTTGTTTTGCAACATTAATGTATTTTCTGAAGAACTTTCTGTTTGTGCCTTCGCACACTTTGATGATTGTGATATATTGACGAGTTGAAAGATCCTTAAGCTTTTGTTGTTATGGTACCTTGCTCTATGCTCCAGCGTTATGAATAAGCCAAGAAAAATACTTTACTGGTATAATGTAAGTAGAAATCTAATGACGGTTGGATAGCGTTCTAAGGCTTCGGTCATTAATAATGCTTTGCACTAACATGTTATAAATGCTCCATAAGTTATGTAACAGGTCTGAAATCCATGAAAAAACTCTCTGTTATCGCATACTTTTAATGTATACGTTTTCGCTGTGGGCTTCAGAAATTTACGAGAATGAAGTTGCTTAAGAGTATATCAAGATTCGTAACGGTTATATACTGTTCTTCGGTATTCACGTCTTGTTTGCAATATTTTGTAATCGAAGGCTATGTTTTTCGCAGGTAGTAACAGGGTGCCATTAAATGGTTTACTGAAAGTGTCGGATTGATAACGAGCTTCTCCTTTATCGCGCACCGGATTATCAGAGCTATGCAGGCCTACAATGCCGAAACCTATTCACTATGGACAGGGAGGCGTAAAGCAGAGTGATTTTTTAAGGGGGAGCGATGGGGCAATACTAATTCAATTAACGTATTTCTATAGAGACTATACTTAAGTAAGAGACAGGGCCAGATGAATGATAGCCTCCATTTCGAATGACGTGGGCTACTTAATACAAGAAAGCCATAAAACAACTAGATATAGAAAAATTTCAGTCCATGCTTGAAGGTTAGAAGTACTTTCCTTTTATCTGAAAGATATCTTGCATGAGATATTTTACGGAATAGGGATAGCGGGAAAATAGGCTTGGAGAAGTAGCTTTTTCCCCCTCCTCCCCTTGCTTTAGACTAAGGCCACATATTAAGTTATGTCGTATCTACGTGAAACTGTAGTAACTATCCAGATTCTTCTGTAGTAACTATCCACATTCTTCTGTAGTAACTATCCACATTCTTCTGTAGGAGGTGTCTCGGGAATTTCGATGTTGTTTTGGGAAAGTTCGAGTTTAGCGGTTTACATGCTGTCAAAGGTGATCGAGGTATGGATTATTGAGGGGCAATCAATTTACCAGTTTTTATTCTTGTTATCAATTACCATCATTCAGATTCAACTGTTGCATTAGTTTTGGTCATTCTCATTATGTGAACACAGACTTTTGCTTTTTTGGTTCCACCGTGATTTACAAGAGGACGTCAAATTTTCATGGTGCACCAAATTATGGAGGAACCTGAGACAAATTTAACCCATGGGGGGACCTAAAATTATAGGGGGACCTAGAATTTATGGGGGCACCTGAAAAGCTGGATGAAACCATGGGTATGTAATTTAAAACATAGTCAGACAAGAATATCAGAACCACTTATGGAACCCCTGCTTCTTTTGTGCTTTTCTTATACACAACTAAACTCGAAGCCAGAACAGTCTTGGTTACATGGTGGCAACGAAATTCTCAGCATAGTACACATATTTTTTATAAGCAACCCAGTTGCTTAGGTTTCATCCCTCAAATTAGCCAAAACATTAGACAACTTGCTTAGCAACCCTCGGCCCTGACAGTTAGCTAGCAACATTATTTCACAGAACAAAATTACAAATTTTCTTAAAAGTAGGGACAGAAAAATTCTTTTTTGACTTGAAACAAATACATAACAAACTACTTACATGTATAACTCACTGTAAGTAGATAGAAGAAAAACTACATATTGTATATATTTATGTCCAAAGCCGTAAGTTGGGTTCATTGATCATTGAAAATGTCAAAGATCCAGCGATCTTGGCTGATTTCGTTATCATCCACGATTTCTATGCCATCAATTTCATTTTCACCTTCAAAATCATCAAATAAATCTTCTCCAGTTTTGGCAATGTGTGGACTTGTGTGAATTGTTTTGGTGGTTTCATGATTAGGTATCACAGAGAAAGGGCAAGGCTCCATTTCAGGCTCAAGATATGCTTATCATATCATCAACATATGCAAACCCAGAAAAATTCAACTCAGATACTGTTCAACAATAATGTGAGGCTTCTATGGTAGGTATAGACTTTCCAAATTTTGTTATCAACAGTGAAAGCATTGCACATGAATTTAAATCATAGGTCTGCCATTTTGGCACAATCATGAGAATGTCACTGATCAGAAAAACATGCTGGGTAATATGCTAAGTGTATGCTTATTTCTTCAGCAATCTGAACCTGTTTACACTTATAATATTTATGCTTATAAAACGAACATGTACACAGACACTGCACTGAACCTTGAAGGCATTAAATGGCCAGGTGATCTCTAGAGAAACATGCTTTTCCAATGGAACAGCTCTGTGAGATTTGATCAGGATTTGAGCTCAGGACCATTGGATCATGAATCCAATGCCATAACAACTCTTCCATGGTGGCTACAAGTTCAAAGTGGCTCTGTTAGGGAGTTTGAAAGGGGCATACGGCATTATGGACACCAATGGACTGATAGGGGTTGTGCATTTTCAAGGTAAAACGGCTCTAATAAACAAAATAAAGGGGAGGAGGGCATTTAGCACTTTTCGTAACTTTCCAAACCCGAAGCTTATTAGTTTTGGGAACTGAGCTTTGATAGTGTAAAAGGAAACGTTTTTGCCAATTTATTTTATGATGATTTTAAGTGATGTGAAGATTTCTGAGGCTAACATGTGCCTTATGTTGATATCTTCTGTTTAATTTTCATTTTATAACTACCAGAAACTATGTTCAAAAAGTTGGTTCCACAGAATTCACTTTCATTTCTTTAATGACGTATACACTCCTTCATCTATCTCTTAAAGGCACTCCTCCTTTCTTCTCACAATCCTTGTTTCTGTTGTTTCTAATATTCCCGTGTCCTTTTCTCCCATTGTCAAGTCTTCAAATCTATATAAATTTTTTAAGCATTTGGGTAAAGATAATGTGGGCTAAGTGGTGCAGGGGCAAAGTTACAGGGGGGGCCAATATGACAGGGGGTCCACATACTTTCATTGAAACAGCATGGGATGCAAGATCCCAATAGCATTAATTTAAGTACAGTAGAGCCCTAATATCATACTGGGTACTGACGGGTACAATTATAACTATCACAGAATAGTAGTCTCCAAATCATCCACTAAACTGCAAGCACAAAGCCAGAAAAGCAAAGAGGCACTGTGCACACCTGGAAATGACTTTGCTTCCTTGTAATCTCTCAGTGAAGCCCCCTGATTAGCAGTGGGGCCAGTTTGCTCCCTTGCCCTTCCCCCTCAGGTCCTCATCCTCCTTCATAACCATGCATAAATATCTAAATTGTGGCTTTTGCTTTGTCTTAAAGCCGTTTACATTTTTATGATCTCGACTTTTTATATAGGCTTACAGTACATATAATAGTCTTATTTTAAATGTACACAGGATAATTTTGTATTATTTCGGTTATCAATACATAACGTCACCCAAAGCAAAGGAGATATGGCATACCCCATACAGCGCTAGTACTTGCCATGATGAGAACTTTTGGGTGCTAATACAGAAACGCACCCCCCTATTTTTGTTTGTTTATTTTAGCGTAGGGCACTAGTAAAACAAATACAAAAATTTCCCATTATCGTCACCACGCTACAGGAACCTATCTTCTATTTGCATAGTCACTTAGTCAGGTTGGAGACTTTCGATGTCATGAAAGTAGAGCCTGAGCTCACCATCCTGACTATATAACTGGAAATTAAGTTCCTGTAGAGTGGTAACGACGATGGGTGAGTTTTGTATTTGTTTTTACTAGTGCCCTACGCTTAAATAAGCCCCTAAAATAGGGGGGTCCGATTCGAATTTCTGTTTCTGTATTAGCGCCAACTTTTGGAGGCCTAGCTTCGTGCATCCTAACATTATGAATGCAAGTCTAACCGACCGCTTACCTCTGTCTCGTCCACAGCGTTCTCATCTTGTTTGTCCTCTGCACCAACCTCACTTTGACTTGATTCCTTCAAATCTTTTTCCTCTGTTACCATGTCAAAGTACTTCACATACCTTGGTATTTTAAGATAGCGGGCCGACTTGGCGTCCTTCTTCAGAAATCGGTGCAGCGCAAAATCACTATCGTCTGGAAGACTCGAAGGCAGACAATCTCCATCGACAAATGGAAACTCATCTGGGCATTCCAAATGCTTGGGGTCACAACATTCGCGAAGTTCTTTGACAACTTCAGTACTGACACCCATTTCTTCAGCTATCTCTTCCTCTGTTTTTTCCACTTTCTTCCATCCCAAATTTTCTTCACCAATCTTCACAAAACAGCTCGTTCTGAATTCACTTACTGTCATAGCCGGAGCACAATGTCGTTCTATATTAAGTCGCACTCTTTCTGCTGGAGTTGCCATTGCTGCAGATGTTAGTTAATCAAATGCCAGCAAGCACTTGTTGTGAATGGGAGACAAAGTTTGTAAACTTAATCGACACACATTGATGCTACACTTCTAATGGATTAAACAGCGCGGACCACATTAAGGACACGGTGGAGTAAAATAAATTCGTGATTTAAAAGATTCTGTGAGCAGGGAGAGGAAGACAAAGTGCGGCTCAAAGAGGCGCGTGTACGTGTGTTTTTGGAGGGCAGGCCCGGAGCGAACGGAGGCTACAGGGGGATACTTCCCTCTAAATTTACCATCAGCCCTCTCAAACGATTCAAAAAACTTCGACAAAAACCCAAATCAGAAAAGCTCCTGTAAAGTTAAGAATAGCCACTCCAAAGTTCAGAATAGCTTCTCCAAAGTCCAAAATAGCCACTCCATAGCTCAGAATGGCCCCTTCAAAATTCAAAATAGCCCCTCCATAGCTCAGAATGGCCCCTTCAAAATTCAAAATAGCCCCTCCATAGCTCAGAATGGCCCCTTCAAAGTTCAAAATAGCCCCTCCAAAGTTCAGAATAGTAACTCCGAAGTTCAGAATGGCTCCTCCACGTTTCTAGCTCTGGCTATGAACCTAAGTGATGAGGGTAATGATGTGGAACTTTAACATGACATGTATACTATTTGCCAGAAAACGAGGGGACAATACTCCCTACGGCACCCCGTAACCGCGGCCTATTAAAGACTATAGGCACAAGGTTTGTCAAGGAACCATTTCATAGGCTTAAATTGTCAACTTCGATCTGCATATCTCTCTCTTATTACGTCAAAATGATGCGAACTCCCAAGCCACGAAAATAAATACTTTCGCAGGCCCTCCAGGATTTCGTTCAAGTCATCTGTAGCGAAGGGACCTTTGCAATGCCTATTTTAGTTCACATTTTTGCCTACTTGTAGCTGTACTGGACCCAAAATTTGCTGTATTGAGCCGAAAGCGAGCAGCATAATCTTTTTGAACAGTGGAGAAGTATATATTAGTGCAGTTAAAGAACTTACTTAACCTGAGAGGAGAAAGGCGGGGACAGAAAAAGATATAATCAAGGAACGGGATGCAAAAGGAACGAAATGAAATATCTGAGTCTGAAAGTGAGAGATGCGAAGACATGTACTGTAGAAATGAAGAAAGTAGTCAAAGAAATGTAAATAAGAGATAAACCCGAATCAGAAATACATCTTACTACAGAAAATCGAATCAACACTACTTTTTCTTCTTCTTCGTGTCGTTCACGAAGCACGTAATATTAACGAATTGAAACACAACAACTTCTTTTCGTGTAGATTACAGAGAAGAGAACAACAAACAAGCATATGGATTTGCGCGAGAAGTTGAGGTGGACACGACCTCGTAAATCAAAACTTGAAGCAAGAATTTGAGATAGATACGACTTCGTAAATTTAAACCCAATAAGCCTGGAACCAATGCCAGCCTTTTTTTCTGTCACCAAAGTACGATTTCTAGGAATTCTCTCATAACACAAAATGCACAGTTAAAAACGTACATGCATACATATAGTTTCTATCCGAATTTTATGACGTGTTTATTAACAGTTGTACACAGGAAGCTGAGGTTATCCTTATGGACTCGTATCGTTCAATCATCGGGAAATGCTCACTACTCTGATACGTAAAGAGCTAAAAGGGCTAATTAAGGGCTACGTAAGGGCTAATTACTCTGATACGTAAGGGCTAAAAGCGAGCCAGTAAAGCTCCTTTGGTGCAACAGCAAGGGTATCCTTGCCTACATTGAAAAGCATCTTGGACTACTCTTAAACCCAGTGTACTTTTTTTGTTCCTTATAGTTCCTTGTATTTCTGATCCTAAAGCAGAACCCTTGTTACACTTCTCTCCCGCTTCCTGCTTGCTACAATTTTCAACTATCCCCGGCACATTTAACCTACGCTACATTTAAAAGACAAGGGCATTCTGAATGTTAGTGGTCGATTACGGGATCCTAAGAAGAGAGTGGCCCTGAAACATTTGTTCAAACTAACGGCTGGTGGATCTTGTATTTCGAGCCTTAAAGCAGAACTCTTTACCCTTCTTTCCCTTTTCTTGCTTACTACAATTTTCAGCTATCCCTGGCACATTTAATCCAAGCTATATCTAAAACACATGAACATTCTGAGTGTTAACGGTTGATTGCGGGATCCTAAGAAGTGAGTGGCGCTGACACATTTCTTCAAACTAATAGCAGGGGGAATCTTGTATTTCGCATCCTAAAGGTGAACTGTTGTACCCCTCAACATCTTAAAATGTCTGACTCCCCTTAATTACAGATTTTTAGATATCCCCTCAGCACAACTGACAAACAAGAATATTCTCCTGAGTTCTGTGCTTTTTTTACACCACTGGTTCTAATTGTCTAGCCACCGGCATCGTGATACGGTGCTGCCTTCAGTGGGTTACTTCACGTGATACCCTGCTGCTGGCAGTGGGTCATTTCATGTGATACCCTACTCCTTCCAGTGGGTCACTTCACTTCATCCCGTACTACTTCCAGTGGATTACTTCACATGATACTCTGTTGCATCCAGTGGGTCACTTCACTTCATCCCGTACTACTGCCAGTGGATTACTTCACGTGATACCCTACCGCTTCCATTGGGTCACTTCACGTGATATAGGGCTGTAGACTGATTCTTGGAACAATGTTCATGGACTGGAGTTCTTGGAAAAGTAAATTGGAAAATTCCAAGGGAGGCACACTCCTACCTATTGCGTCTCTATACGTTACCATCCAATGCCACAATACCGAGAAATTTCTGTTGTTACAAAACTTGTTAAGAATTTGACTCCAACTGCAACAACAACCTTTAGAGCTTGCGCCATAATAAATAGGAAACTGCATTTATCGTCTACACATTTTTATGCAAAGATTACATTTTTACGTTTTTCTCTTATCCTAAGACTGAGGTAAGACTTGAAATGCAAAGAATAGCAGATAGCAAACTTAAAGATCAACGTAAGTGTGCACATGTTTGGTGGTATCTTTACCAGTATTGCCTTGCCTCTACCATAGAAAACCGCTTGAGTAATGACTGATTCTCAGTTTGGTATGCATTGGTACCTCCCAGTGTGTAAAAACGGTCTATGAAGTGTTTGATATTATCTAAGTATATCATCCACCGTATTTTGTTGTAATGAACATGACCTAGCGGTGTACTATTCCAGTCACATTCCCAGTAGCCCTTGCATTTGTCGTTATATTGAAAAGACACTTACTAGTGACGTCTTACGTAGTAGAAAAGATATATATGTAGATAAAGTTACATCTGAGAAAATTTATTCCATTAGCTCAAATCACGTTAGTATTTGGTATTTATTGTTTTACTTCAAAGCATCAAATCATTGGTGTATTAATCCTGATGCGAATCATGATCAAGTGCGTGCGGATGTGTAATGTTTGGCATCATAATGGTGGCGGCGGTGGTGGTGGTGATTATTATGATGATTATGACAATTATGATGGTAACGATCATTATGGTGATTATGATGATGATGATGGTGGTGGTGGTGGTAATTATGATGATGGTTATAATGATTATGCTGGTTACCATGATTATGGTCATTATAATAATGATGATGATGATGATGATGATGATGATAACGATGATGATGACGATGATGATGGTCATGGTGATGACGATGACGACAATGATGATCATGATAATTATATAATAATGACGATGATCATTATGATGATAATCAGCTGCAGCAGTATCGTAGTTATCCCCATTCTTGTAAGGCCAATAATTACAATTTGCTTGACTTTTTTCTTCAACAGAGCACTTCCTACTCCAGCAGAAAATCATGGAACTCGATACACAGGCTATGGAACACTCAAAGCAAGTCAATTCTATTTTAAATGACCATAGAAAAGAAATTGACGTAAGTACTTGAAATGAGTTTGTTGATATGTATACTAACTCATTTTATAACATGTTATTAATTTGGTTGGCATATGAAACAAGAAATTTCTGTTTTGTCCACAACTGGGTGAATGCCCAAGGGCGTGAACGGCCTATTTTGTTCTTGGTTGGGATAAGACTACTACCAGTGAAGTTTATTGATAGTATATTTGAGTATTTATGTTTGCATTAGATACCAGGGCCGCAAATGTCTGTCGATGGCTAGCATGTGCACGTTGTCTGCTAAGATGCCTACTTGCGAATGGGCGATATTATGTGTTGGAAGGTTTCAGCACATGGTATCCTTTCGCGCAGCGTTTTAACCACCAGCGGATAAAAGTGGGAGTACCGTGTAACGGCGAGTTTTTACCAATTTTGCGAGAGGCGTGTGCTCTTGCTATCCTAATGCAAAAAGAGCTAAGTTCACATTACGTTTTGTATTAAAGGAAAGCGGTGGCGTTAGTGCACAAACTATGAAGCAACCGTCAAGAGGGTATATGATTGTGTTGAAGTGGTTCAACCCTTGATATTAGTAATAGACAAGCAGCCAGGACAGGACCCCGTTGTTTTACAGTTTTCTACAGCAAAGGAAGCCTGTGATAAAACGCATCATTTTCTTCTTAGCATTAAGAAAGCTTATCAGAAGCCTCCATGAGGGTAATGTCCTTCTTTGACAGGATTCTGGTCATGGAAAGGCTTATAAACCGAAGATGTTCGGATGAGATAGTTAGATGATGTAGTAGTTAATGCATTTCCAGCAGATGGAATCATTGAGATTATTTTTGATAGTTTCAAATCTCTTCATACTATCTTTATTACCAGAAACTGTACAGAAAATTTGCTAGCAGTACCGTGGAGGCCGAGAAGCTAAAGGAAACAGTAGATGAAATGGAGGTGTGTAAAACTGAACGTTCCTTCGTATTTTTGTCGACGAAACCCCTTTAATTATCTGGAGTGGACGATCGTACGCAGTGAATTCCTTTGATAATCTGCACATGCGTAGCTGCCTTCGATGCGACTTTGATGTTCTCAAGCTATAATCTAATTTCAAGACCACTATGACAGCAAATACTTCTGTAGTTTAATTTATTGATAGTTAATAGTATCGTTAGTGGTGACGTTCTAGCTAAAGAGGACACAGGGAGCTCAAAACCCCATTTGCCAGGCATTTTAATCTCTTAGTCGAAAATCCTTGTATGGTTTGTGGCCTCTTATTGAATTTACCCTAAATATACAGTAAAACCAGGGAACAGGCACACTAATAGATATAACGCAGTTAAGGCGTCAAGGACGACGCCCATCGATTTGCGCTACCACACAGGGAAGCAAACTACTAAGACGGCTCAACCGACAAGTAGAGTCACCTCTCACAGATCGTTAACAGTGTTTGCTGTCAATAATTAATGATGTTACAGCTAACCCTTGCCAAAAGGCGCTCTCCCAGACCTTGCCCCGAACGTCATTAGCGCCCCAAATTTAAACTCTAGAGTTTCTTTTCGTACAATTTATATGCTGTCCTCACTCTTGTAAGGGTAACTTACCCCTAGATGGTTGTACACGTGGGGAATGCGTTGGCCCCTCCTAATAATCTTTTTGCAAAAATGGAACAATTTTTTTCAATCCGTGCAAATATTTAGGTTCTTTCCATGGTCCGTGAGAGGCGATCCTACTGGCCTGTTGAGCCTGATTCATGGCTTGCTTCTCTGCCTGGTAGCCTAAATTGAGGGGCGTTGCCCATGGATGCCCCAGCTGCCCTTTATTTATTGGCGAGCCTGTTTGGTGGTTTTTCTTTTTATTTAGAGTAGTTTCAATGTCGGGCCCTCTGCTCATCAGCGGTCTTTGATTGAGAGACTACCAAAGTTGCTAAAATGCATTTTGTGTTAGCTAGCGTATACACGTATGCTGCACTGAAATCTAGCACCTCAACATGTACCATATTACCCCGCATAAAGTTGCATGTATCAATAAGTGGATTGTTCGCTTTTCAGAAATTTTATAAAGTATATGTTTGCCTCGGCGATATTTACGTGCAACTATTAAAGCTATTTAAGACTGTTCACAGGTTGCATGAAGGTTGCCAGCCTAGAAGACCTCTCTATCGATGTCTCTGGTGAAGCAGAATGTAATATTAGTTGGTCAACTTTCGATAAAATGTCAACCAAATGGATAATTTAGCTATAATGCAGTTCCTAAAGGAAGGCGTATACACAACTATGAAGAAATTTGTAACTAAAAATTACAAAATGTTAAGAAATGCAACGTAACTAACACATTGTTTAAGCTCATTTATTTCGAGTTCATCCGACTTGATTCGAAAGCGGTGGGACATCTATATACATATTTTTGAAATGTGTCTTATTTGTAGTTGCATGCAACTAAAATCAGTTGTAGCTGCGTGCATCTATACCCAGGGTGCTACAGTTAATTCCCTATCAAAAGAATAACGTTGAGTCACAAAATTGGGGTACCGTTGCGATTAGATCCAATTCTTTATTACTCGGGTCGCCAATTTTGTAAATTACGGAAACATACTCGCAACATTGCAAACCGTTTCCGATGCAAGCTTAATGTTCTTTCGCGCCATGCAAGGCCCGTACAAAGGTACTCCAGTTATCATATGAGCGGCTTAAAGAAATACTTAATACAGTATACAAAAATGCCTACACCTGTACCGTTATCACGCAGGATGCGTTAAATATTTGTAAAGATGAAACTAACCTATTTATGTATTTCATGGAGGGAACAATATAATACGCGATAACTCTAAGCTTAAAATATTTTCAGTATCCTGTACAAAAAATACTACGCTAATGTCGTTGCCACCACGTAACCACGCCCATTCTAGCTAAGGGTTTGCTCGCATATGCTTCGTAATAGTGGGCTCTCCGCCGTCGTAAATACTTGGCCACAGGATCTGCTCTAACTTGAAAACAACTCCATTTGACTAAATATCCAGGTTACTTATTTTTTAAAGCCCATTCAGTACGTCTGATGAATATAGCTACTTATAAATGCGATTAATTTTTCCTTTTTCTCACTTATTTTAAAGTCATTAAGAAGAGAAAACGAGGAAATGAGAGAGCAGCTTCAAGAAGCCAGAAATAGGATTCGGAAATTGGATAACGAGCTTTCTGATGTGGTAAGTACTGTAATCACGTTATTAGGTGCCATGTTGAAAAGATGATATTATTAAGTTTGGTTGAATATAATATGCATCAAGTAAGTTTATAGTATGTAGTTAGCGCACTTGGTAGAACAAGAGCTACACAGACTCTATGCGTAATTTTTCGCCATTTCGGTTGCCAAGCCAACGAATGGCTTGTAGTTTTGGGACTTCCCTCTCAGGACAGCGCTGTTTGGTAGAGCAACTGTTCATTTAGTATACAATATCTTTAGTCTTTTCAATCTATTGGGAGGAACTGTGGCTTCTTTCACAGTCCCTCAGTCACCCTCTTTTACACGATTACTAACACACACACACACACACACACACACACACACAAATTCTTTAATCCTAATTATTGTGTTTCGGCTTAGCCTTCTTCGGTGCCAGAGATATATATACTCAGCAGACACGTAGCAATTATATACAACAATTGACCAATTGGTTTACAAGAATCAAGGAGTGGCTAGACTTAGCGTGTTAGTCGTTCATTGGTTGTTAGTAAGAGGACATAAGAGGACAAAGGTTAGTAATAAGAGGAAGAGGAAATCTTATTGTTAACTTACAAATACTCCTTCATGACAGTACTTCTTCCAATGTTTCTTGCCCTTCCGCTCTACTTTAATGCCTAATTACATACTCGGTGATTTTCGCCTTGTTGAAAAAAACAATTTAGTTTTTCGTTTATGTGCTATATCGATTTGTTTAAACATCTACAGAATCATTTAAATTCTCAAGGTTAACAAAAATTAGACCCTCACCCAGGCTACAAGCCGCATCAAGTGACTTCTTTTATCTAGATCGTGTTATATATTAACCCTACGCATTTGCAAAAATCAATTAAGTAAGAATATAGTTAAAAGAAGACACTCGGTTATGGACTGAGGACCTGCCCATCTGAAGTCGAATGCTCTACCACTGAGCTATATCCTACGGCTTCTATGCCTTTTTGGATTTGATTTTGTTTGATGGTAACCCTAGTTGTATGCGAAAATGAGTAATCAGAAAATATCCATTGCTCTACTAATAGGCTATCTCTCCTTGTACGTCTATCCCTTTCCGTAAGAAATTGTGCTGTATCTTGATCCGTTTGATTTGCCACGGGAGTTAATACGTGTATGTTAAAAAGGGGACACTCGGGTTTGAACCGAGGACCTCTCGATCTGCAGTCGAATGCTCTACCACTGAGCTATATCCCCCGGCATCTCTGCCTTTTTGGATCTGATTTTCTTTCATGGTAACCATAGTTGTATCCGAAAATGAGTAATTAGAAAATATCTATTCCTCTGCTAAAAGGCTATCTCTCTTTGTACGTCTACCCCTTTCCGTAAAAAATAGTTCTGTATTTTGATCCTTTTGATTTGCCAAGTGAGTTAACACGGGTTTGTTTAAAAGGGGACACTCGGGTTTGAATCGAGGACCTCTCGATCTGCAGTCGAATGCTCTACCACTGAGCTATATCCCCCGGCATCTATGCCTTTTTAGATGTAATTTTCTTTCATGGTAACCATAGTTGTATGCGAAAGGGAGTAATTAGAAAATATCTCTTCCTCTGCTAATAGCGTATCTTTCTTTGTACGTCTACCCCTTTCCGTAAAAAATAGGCCGGTAGTTGGAGCGCCGGATCAGAACGTCGTGCCGGTGCTCGAGGAAGGCCTGCAGCACCTCCTTCAAATTCATCACGCGCGGCACTTGATCCGCGTCGAGCACATTCATGTTGAGCGAGATCCGGGTTTCGAGGTCGGTCTGACGGAATAGGGATTCCATCAGTACCGAGGGGTCCACATTGCGGCTCTTAGGCTCCAGGACCAGCCGCACCTCCGTCGTCGATTCATCCTGGATGTCGTTCAGCATCGTCAGTTTGCGCGCGTGCATCAGTTCGGCGATCTTTTCGATCAGCTTCGATTTCTGCACCTGGTAAGGAATTTCCGTGATGACGATCCGGTAACCGCCGCCCTTCACCTTTTCGGTGCCCCATTGCGCGCGAAGCCGGAACCCGCCACGGCCCGTCTTATAGGCTTCGAGGATACTCTCCTTCGCCTCCACCAAGACACCGCCCGTCGGGAAGTCCGGCCCCGGGATCAGATCAACCAGCTTGCCGATCGTCGCGTTCGGCCGTTTGATCAGGTGCAGCAGGGCAGCGCAGATTTCGCCCACATTGTGCGGCGGGATGTTCGTCGCCATGCCGACCGCGATACCCGCGGCGCCATTGGCCAGCAAATTCGGGAAATTCGCCGGTAAGACGACCGGCTCGTCGCCTTCGCCGTCATAGGTTTCGCGGAAGTCGACCGCATCCTCGTCGATCCCTTCGAGCAGCGCCTTCGCAACTTCGGTCAGCCGCGCTTCCGTGTAGCGCATGGCGGCCGGGTTATCGCCATCGATATTGCCGAAATTCCCCTGGCCGTCGACCAGCGGGTAGCGCACGGCGAAGCCCTGCGCCAACCGCACCATCGCATCGTAGATCGCCGCGTCGCCATGCGGGTGATATTTGCCCATCACGTCGCCGACGATGCGCGCGCACTTCTTGAACCCGGACGACGGGTCGAGGCGCAGTTCGCGCATCGCATGCAGCATGCGCCGATGCACGGGTTTCAGCCCATCGCGCACGTCCGGCAAGGATCGCGACATAATGGTCGAAAGCGCGTACGACAAATAACGCTCGCCGAGCGCATCGGCAAAGGGGGTGGGCCGGATATCACCGGCTTCGAGATGTTGGGACATATCGAACCGTTTCTACAACATCAGGGGTATCAGGAGTCTCAAACCACCCCAAATATAGTGTCAGGACTGCACATCGGGAAGATTCTTTTCGGCCGCGCGCCGCATCAAATTGACGAAACGTTCTCTGGCGTCGGGCAACCGCCGTTCCTGTGGCTGGAAAACGTGCCGATCCAAGAAATAACCCGTCAGCCGGAGCCCATCGAGAATATCCACGAGGCCAGGCGCGGCCTCCCCTCTCAGGAAACCTGGCAGTTTTAGCAGCTTGTCGCGATAGGGCGCGCCAGCGTCGCGCGAGACGGCCTGCGCACTGCGCGGGGAGACATAGATCAAATCATCGACCTCACCGGTTGCGGCACAGGACGACAAATCGAGACCAAATCCCAGCTCTGCAAGCAGACCCAATTCCCACTGCACGTACCGGGCAGCGAATTCGTTGCGTTCGAGATCGTGTATCAAATGCAATGTGTCGGAGAACAGCTGCGGATGCACCTCCCGCTCGGCGAGGCAGGTATCCAATGTCGCGCAAAGCGAAGTGAGGGCGGCCAACCGGTCCGCGCGATCGAGCAATCGGGCTGCATATCCAGTCTCCAACTCGACGGTGTAATTGCCCAGATGCTCCTCGAGGCGCGCACGCCACGTCACGGCGACCAAATTGCCCGGCTCCATCACGCCGCGCCGGCGCCGCGACTGCCCGCCGCGCACGAGACCCGCATGTCGGCCGTGCGCTTCGGTCAGCACTGACAAAACGACCGATGACTCCCCGTGTCGCCGCGCCGACAGCACAATGCCGTGATCCGTCCATTCCATACTGCAAACTTACCGCACCCGAGGCCCCCACGGTTAACAAACGCGTGTCATCGGCGGCGGTGATTTCGTAGTATCCGGCCAACAATTTGAAACAAACGGATGGCTATCATGAGCGACGGTCACGATCACTCTCACCTTTCGGACACTGAACTGCGCGTGCGCGCACTGGAATCGCTTCTCACGGACAAGGGGCTTGTCGACCCGGACGCCCTAGACGCGATTGTCGACCGGTATGAAAACAAGGTCGGTCCGCGCAATGGCGCCAAGGTGGTCGCGCGCGCCTGGATGGATCCGGAGTTCAAGAAATACCTGCTGGAAGATGGCACCGCGGCGATTGGCTCGCTGGGCTATCTCGGCAGCCAAGGCGCTGACATGGTGGTCCTTGAGAATACGGACAAGGTACACAACGTGACGGTCTGCACATTGTGTTCCTGCTATCCCTGGCCGGTCCTGGGCCTGCCGCCGGCCTGGTACAAATCCTTCCCCTACCGCGCACGCCTGGTGAAGGAACCGCGCGAGGTGTTGCAGGAGTTCGGCCTGGAGCTGGACGACGATGTCGAGGTTCGCGTATGGGACAGCACGGCGGAGCTCCGCTATCTGGTCCTGCCGGCGCGGCCGGCGGGCACGGACAACATGTCGGAGGAAGAACTGGCCGAGATCGTCACGCGGAATTCCATGATCGGCACCGAAATCGTCGCCTCGCCGGCGGGTGGCGCCTAATGGACGGCATTCACGACATGGGGGGAATGGACGGTTTTGGCCCAATCCCCATCGAGCGCGACGAACCGGTCTTTCATGCGACTTGGGAAGGCCGGGTCTACGCCATGAACACGGCGGTCGGCGTGTGGGGAAAATGGAACATCGATGCGGGCCGATACGGGATCGAATTGCTCGACCCGGCGCTCTATCTACAATCGAGCTATTACGAACGCTGGCTGTACCGCAACGAGAACCTGCTGGTGGAGCACGGCATGATCACCGGCGACGAATTGGCCAACGGGAAAGCGTCGGGCGGCGATCGCGAGACACCGCCCAACGCGGAAGAAGTTTTCGAAAAACAGCGGAAAAGCCGATCCTATCGTGTCGACGAAGATGTCTCGCCTCGGTTCAAAGCAGGCGACGCCATCACGGTCCGCAACATCCATCCCAAGACACACACGCGCATTCCCCGCTACGTGCGCAGCAAACGCGGCGTGATCGATCGCGACCACGGCGTATTCATCTTTCCCGATACGAATGCCCAGTTCAAAGGCAAGAAACCGCAGCATGTCTACAGCGTGATGTTCACCGCACAGGAACTGTGGGGGCCGGAGGCACCGGCACAGGACAAGCTCTATCTCGACCTGTGGGACGACTATATGGACCCGGCATGAGCGTCCCGACACGTGAGGAATTGCCCTCGCTGCCGCGCGACGAGGAAGGACCGGTCTTCAAGGAGCCCTGGGAAGCGCAGGCCTTCGCCATGACCCTGCGGCTCTACGATGGCGGACATTTCACCTGGCCGGAGTGGGCGGCGTGCCTTGCCGAGGAAATCGAGGCGGCGCAGCGGGCCGGCGACCCCGATCTGGGCGACACCTACTACCTTCACTGGCTGAAGGCGTTGGAGAAGATTGTCGCGCAGAAAGGATTACTGAGCGCTGAAGATTTGAGCCGCCGCAAAGACGCCTGGGACCGCGCGGCGCACGCGACGCCGCATGGCGAACCGATCGAGCTGGGTCCGGACGACTGACCGTCAAGCCTTGACCTGGCGCAGGAAGGTCCGTTCCTCGGACTGGATGAACTGTTCGCGATCGGCGAAGGCGAAATTCGCAGCGCCCGCTTCATCTTCCCTCAAACGCGCGCGATAGGCCTCGTAGGACGCCAGGCTGTCGAACGAAATCAGCGCATAGGCGATGTCGTTGGTGCCTTCATGTGGCATCCAGTACCCCAGCAAATCGCCACCGTTCGCCGGAATAATGTCATGCCAGCGGCGGGCATATTCCTCGAACAAATCACGTTTGAAGGGATCGATCCTGTAGCGGATGAACACGGTAATCGTCATGGGGGTTCTCCGTCTCTGTTGCGACAAAAATAGTGGTTACTTCCAAATTATGGTTCGGCCTCGGTCGAAATGTGACCGCCGCGCCGCTTGACCCGTCGCGCCGCCATGACATTATCTTTTCAACGAGTTTCCACGAGGAGATCGATATGGCACAGCTCGCCGCAACCGAAACCCTGCACGGCGACAACCCGGCACACGAAGCCCGTCTGCTAATCCGCAATGGCGGCCATAAGGGACACACCGCGGGCATGGCCCCCGGCTACGTGCAGGCAAATCTGGCAATCATGCCGCAGGACTATGCGCAGGAATTCCAGACCTTCTGCCAGCTCAACCCGAAGCCCTGCCCGATGCTGGCGATCGGCGAGGTCGGCTCGCCGCACCTGCCGACCCTGGGTGCCGATCTGGATTTGCGGACCGACCTTCCCGGCTACCGGGTGTTCGAGGATGGCAAGGAAATCGCCGTCACCGATGACGTTACGGAGTATTGGCGTGACGATCTGGTCGCTTTCCCCCTCGGCTGCTCCTACTCCTTCGAGGACGCGCTGCTGCGCGATGACATCCCGCTCCGCCATTTCGAGCGTAACGAGTGCGTCGCGATGTATGTCAGCAACCTCGCGACCAAGCCGGCCGGCCGTTTCCATGGCGATACCGTCGTCTCGATGCGCCCGCTCAAACCGGCGGACGCGATCCGGGCCGTTCAGATCACCAGCCGATTCCCGAACGTGCATGGCGCCCCGGTTCATATCGGCTTACCGGAAATGCTCGGCATCGACGATATCGAGAAGCCCGTCTTCGGCGGCGCGCCGCCGCGTATGAAAGAGGATGAGATTCCGGTGTTCTGGGCCTGTGGGGTCACGCCGCAGGTGGCGATCGAGCAAGCGAAACCGCCCTTCTGCATCACGCACCTGCCGGGCTGTATGCTGATCACCGACCTGAAGAACAGTCACCTGTCGATCATCTAGACCGGCCTAATTGGGAAAATCGAGGCCGAGCGCGCGATAGTGCTCGGCCTTGTCTTTCCAGTCGCTCCGCACCTTGACGTGCAAGAACAGGTGCACCTTGCTATCGAACATCGCTTCGAGTTCTTCGCGCGCCGCCGCGCCAACGGCCTTGATGCGCTGTCCGCCTTTGCCCAGCACCATGCCCTTATGACTATCCCGTTCGATGATGATGACGGCGGCGATGCGGGCACTGCCATCCTTCAGGGTTTTCCAGTCTTCGGTTTCGACCGTTAAAGCGTAGGGGAGTTCCTGGTGCAGTTGCAGGAATAGTTTTTCCCGAACGATTTCTGCTGCCATCAGGCGCATCGGCATGTCGGAAAGCTGATCCTCCGGGAACATCCAAACGCCCTCAGGCAGGTTGGCCGCGAAGTAATCGGTTAGATCCTCGACCCCATCCCCCTTCAGCGCGGAGATCATGAAGGTTTCGCGGAAGGTTCCGGCGTCGTTGATGGCCTGCGATAGCGCCAACAGCTTCTCGCGCGGCACCTGGTCGATCTTGTTCAGGATGAGAACCGCGTCGCCCTTGATCTGTTCGACGATACGCCGCGTATTGGCATCGAAACCGCGTTCGCTATCGACGAGAAGCACCAAGAGATCCGCATCCGCTGCCCCCTTCCACGCCGCATCCACCATGGCCCGGTCGAGTCTCCGGCGCGGCGCGAAAATACCGGGCGTATCGACGAAAACAAGTTGGGTTTTGTTGCGGGCGACGATGCCGAGCACCCGCGTTCGCGTCGTTTGCACTTTCGGCGACACGATGGTCACCTTCGCTCCGACGATGCGGTTGATCAAAGTCGATTTGCCCGCGTTCGGGGCGCCCAGAACGGCGATGAAACCGAAGCGCATCGCGTCAGCCATCAGCCTGCACCCTGTTCAGCAGCGCGCCCGCCGCAGCCTGCTCCGCTGCGCGGCGGGTCGAACCGGTGCCCGTCGCTTCCGGCCCATCGGCGCTGGCCGAGATCGATGTGCCCGGCGATGCCGCAAGCATCATGAGACCGAGTATCGAGGTGCCGGACACCGTTTCTCCGTCTAATGCTAATTATTGTAATCGTTACCGATGTAAATCAACTGATGAGAATCGGCGAAAAGCTTTTTGATGAAAATGATTATTTTTATAAACAATCAATTCTCTTCCTTCACTTGTAACTGTTTTTCTAATTTTCTCTGGACTTCCCCCATGGTGGATCCACGTAAAAGCCTCAAAAAGTTTTTGACCAGTGATAATCCCGACGTAGAGTACGGCATTGTTACCCGATACTAAACTGAAAGGCTCTAATGGAGCTCCATAATAGGCCAAAACGTAATTGCACTCTTCCCCACTCCACCCATCCAATTTTGAAGGCGGCTCTCCTAATGAGATTTAACAAAGAGTTAGTAGAAATTCATTGACTTGCACCATTTTGTAAATTTGAATGATGTCTTATATTTTTAAATCAAATAAAAGTCAGTGGAATATATCACAAGTCATTCGATATCTTCCATCGGTCGTGGTGGCGTGCGCCTGTAACTCAGCTACTTGAGGACTTGGATCCGAAGTTCAACTTCAACAATGGTATTCCTCTCCCACATAATGTTTTCGCCACATAATGTTTTTCGTAGGACTTCCTGTGTTCACTGTCCATCCAAAACTGTTAGCAAAACTGATTGAACTATATAACGCTATTTTCTTCTTCTTCTTCGTCTTCTTCTTCTTCTTCTTCTTCTTCTTCTTTCTACTAACAGACGTCATGTACGCTGCTAAACTTAGACCTTCCCCTTCTCACACTAATCTATTCTGTTCGGGTCATTTGGTTCCAATTCACGGAATTCGCTGTCTTTTGGACGTCGCCTCGCCGATCCGTCCGTTTCTCTGTTGTGTTTATAACCAAGTAGGGCCCATCTGGTTGTTTGAATAGGTCACCTGTTGTCATTTCTTCAAGCAAAATGTCCTGCCCAATTCCACATCAGTGTCTTGATACTTATTTTTACATCTTGAAGTTTTATCTGCTCGCGAATCCAGACTATGTTTATCTAGCTATATAATGCACCGGCCTTATTCTTTGCCGACATACTATTGGGAATCAATAATAGACACGTTATTTTTAAATCCGAAGTTTTATATTATATTTCTCTTAATAAGAAATCTTTAAGCAAGGGAATATTTAACACAAGCAAAGTAACATATGCAATAATATATATGTAAAATTATATCAACCTCCATTCTTTTTATAGAGGATTTTATTACACTATAAAGAAACCAGAAAGATATCCATATGAACTCGAGGTAAGACTTATATCTTTACAACTTTCATTTCAGCAGGATCCTACTTGTATTACAAATAGAAGTACGGAGGTCTTGCAGTTAAATGATGTTTTGAATCGAAAGTGTTTTAGAAGTGGATTCTTGGAAAGTTCTACAGTTGCAGGCATTTCTAGTCTTCTTATTATATAAAGTTTACATTTTTCAATATCGCATTTTCTGGTGCTGTATTACACGGAACACCCATTTTCCACCCTAACCTACTTCTTTTAGGCCTTTTTCGTAATACTTTTCCCTCTAGCGTTTTCTATTTTATGTCATGATGGTCCCGGATTTGCATAAAATATCGTTCAAGGAATACTACTCCGTATTACCTCGTATATTATTACACCCTCCGTATACTTGCATACAGCTACTTGCTGGTTTTAGTTGCGTTCGATTGTAAAAAGACTGTTACAAATATGTACGTATATTTTAAAAAACAAATTAAGAAAGACGTCTAAGAAATTGGGAAAATAAATGAAACGAAATTTCCTAAAAATTCTTTACTTTAAACAATATTTCTTGAGAGCAGTAAGAACTAAGGCAGGAATAAGTGAGAGACGATAGTTGCTATTGTTATTGTTTTCACTGCCTTCGTTAATATTTATTATATATGTAAAATAATCTAGCAAATACCCACAATTACCTGGGCTGATGACATGTGGCTGATGACTCATGGAGCTACGCCGTAGCCAGTTGTATGAAGTGTGCTACCAAGTTACTTCGTGTCTTATGCATGATTGGCAGGTCGCTGCTTTTAACCTGGGTGCACGCTCCCGTAGCTTAAAGATCAGATTAGCTTTGATTCCAATCAGATTTAGCTTGCAATGAACCAATTAAAAAGTACACCGATTGCCGCACGACAGACTTTGAAGCATCAGCACGAGATACTACAGAAATAAAAAATATGTCATCGCAGGGGATCAAGCCCATGGCCCACGCAGGCTTCGAAACATCACTGCCAGATCTCGTCGATGCAGCTACTTGTGCATCAGTACCTTGATACTTTGCGCTTTGTAATTCTCCCGAAACCTTTCTTTGCTTAAGTCAAAATGATCATGTTTTTCGACTTCACGACAGAAGATCTATTTAAAGGTATGGACAATACTAACGGCGTATATTATCTCTCTAATGGTAGCCATCAGACGTCATATTTGTTTATAAATTGAAATAATCTATGATGTGATTTGATTGGTTAAGGGGTTAAAGCATGTTTGAATGGCTTTAAAAGCACTCCGTTTAAAGGTTTATTTTTATGCAGCAAGAGTGCCGTACAAATGTTTAATGCTTGCAGCAAAATGCAGCTCGGTAGTATGCTATCCTGTAGCCTCGTGTGCAGTTAGCTTTTAGTGTCAGGTACTGTGAGCTGGTATATTCACATCTGCATATATATAAGTATATGCTAATTCCGTGTCAATATAGCAACACTGAACCTTCAAAACGCGGTTCCAATCAGTTTGACGTAATGATTTCTGCCTTCTAACCTTTTCTTTTAATGACATGAAGAAGCTGTGCAACAGAACGGAGTAGCAGTCTTCAAAATATCGGCAATCTTCCCTTCCCTTCGTTATCTTTCAATGAAATCTACACTGACAGTCACTGAGTCAGTCAGAACAGTGACAGTGCGAGCAAAACGATGTTGCCAAGACGCTTTTATTGGGTAACGAATGATTGAGTGTAGGTTTGCGACAAGTAGAGCAGAATTAGGTAACGCCTAGGGTGTAGCGAGGTAGAAGTACGCATGACCTATGTATTGAGAGGAATCAGTGACTGAAATCATTATAAGAGGCCTCTTCAAAGAGACTACAATGGTTATTATTTATGGAGGCTTGGGTAAGATTAAGTCTACCTATATATAAAACCGTGCTGTTTAAAGCCATGGCATCACAAGCCGTGCAAAAAACACTCTTCAACTCATCAACTGTTTTAGGGAAACACAGGGTAACATTAGTAATAAACCAGCCTTTCCAAGAAGTTCTCTCCCTTTCAGACCTATTTATAAATATTCTTCTTCTTTTTCTTCTTCTTTTAGTTTATCCCACTGTTTGTGGCATCGCTGTAGCACATGTCGCTCTCTTCCACTGTTGTCTATCAAGGGCATCGTTCTCTGTTACCAACATCTCTCTCATGTCCTTGATGACTCAATCCAGCCAAACGAATCTTGGTATTCCTCTCATTCTCCTACGGCCTAATTTCTAATGTCCTTCTCCGCACATGTTCCGGTTACACCCTCTTCTTATGGCAAAACAGTACTATATTATGTTCTTACATTATGTTATAATACATTATATTATATTATATCACACTATACACCATCATAATATTTTAAATGATATTATATTAAAATAAAAGTTACTAGATTATCATTTACATATTTTATTCTACTTTATTTTATTCCATTCTACTACATTCCATTCTATTCTATTCTATTATGTTATGCTATATTATGTTATATTAGATTCCAAAACTTATAAAATTATAAAAATTTTAACAAATATAAAAATATTAGAAAACGCGTAATTGACATCTCATCATCTCCAAACATTCAGCTTTCAGAAGCTCCTTTAATTATAATCCACATTACCTAATGCATGCTGGTGTTATTTTCAGAAATCAGCATTTAAAGACTTTTCCATCAACTCTATACTCATCTAAAAATGTAGACTGAGCTTCTTTGACCCATCTGTCATTGGATTACTGAATTATGCAGGTATCTTAAGCTGAAAAAACACTGAAGATTGACAATCTGAGCCTGCAATCTCCGTCGATCAAAAATTGAGGTTATTTTATAATCTACTTGATCCTTGCTAAAACGCAGCACTGAATCTTCTTAGAACGTGCATCGCATTAAATAAAAGCCGTTTAGGCCGATTAAATTGTCACTCCATGTGTACTTATTAACCGCAAGAGACTACTGTAGCTTTCAATGGTAATGCCACATCAGCGTTATTCGTCACAGAGTTTATCATTAAAAGAGCAGTGCTACGAGATAGCAGAAGTTGGCTGACCGTTGCCATATGATCACAATAGATACGAGCCCGCCATATTTATCACCATCTTAAAAGTTCAGCACGTGTAAACTAATAGCAATGCAACTACTTGTCGGTTTAAATATTGTGTCTCTTAGGTTTCCTCCATTTTCCCGGCCGTCAGCAACATAATTACGTTTCTTACTACTACTGCTGCTGCTACAACTTCTACTACTACTACTACTACTATTACTACTACTACTACTACTACTACTACTACTGCTATTACAACTACTACTACTATTACTTCTACTACTACTACTACAACAACAACTACTACTACTACCACTTTTATTATTACTACTACTACTACTACTACTACTACTACTATTACTTCTAGTACTACTACTACTACTACTACTACTACTACTACTACTACTACTACTACTACTATTACTATTACTACTATTACTACCACGACTTTGCCGCAATAACTACTACTACCACTAGTACTACTACTACTACTGCTATTACAACTCGGACTACTACTAGTACTTATACTGCTACTCCACCAGCATCACCTCTCCTATAACTGCTACTACTGCTAACACTATTACTACCACTACTTTTGCTACTGCTGCGACTTCTTCCGCTACCAACTTTATTATTACTGCTACTGCTACTACTACTGCTGCTGCTGCTGCTGCTACTACTACCACTGCTACTACTATTACTACAACAATAACAACTACTACTGCTGCTGCTGCTGCCATCACAGCTACCACACCTTGTAATCTCTTAAAGCGTCCTTTTTATTATGAATCTCGAGTGCCCTTGTATTTCCAATCAATATTACCACCTCCTACATTATGAATTCCGTACCCTTTTAAAGAAATCTTCACCAGGAAGCAAAAACCATAACTAAATTTTTAAGATTGAAATAGAATAATCAACCGCTCTTCAGGAAGTCAAGCAAGTGATGACATCCTCCGCAGTGATATATAACGTTCTAGTTCTTACCTCTGTCATTTAAAAGGAAACACTGTAAAATTCTGATACATAGAAACCCAGATACGTCGAGCTTTCAATTACTCAAACTGCTTGAGCCTTCCCTCAAACTTTTCCATGAACATTTGATTACTCGAACATTGGCGGCACCACCAAGTTATAACAGAGGGCTGAGATATAATATAAGGTTTTGAGTCGGTTTTTATACCAATTGATAATCAGAGAATATTTTTTGCATGATTTGACATTATGACATTATGATCTTATTTATTTCTTGTTTCATTGTTTTCTTTGTTCTTTTTGTCTGGGAAAAGTATTTGCTATTACAAGGATAAAGGGGATCAACATACTCAGCCCCACCCGTTACACAGCCATTATCAAAACATTTCCTATCGTCCTTATGAGGATGGAGTAGTTGGGAGTAGACTGCAGTACATTAAATCAACAAAAGATGGATTGATTATGTGAATTGCGTATGGATTCACATGGTTACTCCAATATAAGTACACTGAATAAAGAGATCTAAAAAGTGTTGAAATGTCCACAAGTTAAAATCAGCAACAGAGATTTCATCTCTAATGCACTCATTTTTTTATTATAAGAAACCAGGGCTCAATCTCCAAAAAATCTAAGAAACTCGAGGGCTTGATGAGACTACTGTAAGAAACCTAAAAAAATCACTGAAAGCGATTTAGACAGTTTGATAACAGGTTATTTCATGAATAGGCTAACCTGGAACAGAGGGTACCCTAAATGAAGTGTGAATTTACTTTGTCTGTTCATATACATCAAGGAAAAAAAGCATTTAAAGGTTGTGAAATGTCTCTGTTGTTCTAATCGAAAGGGAAACCACTTTCCATAGAAAACATGGGAGATTTCCATTAAAACAATAAAGTAGAAGGCGAAAGTGTACAAGATTTTTGAGAGTGCTTTATCCGTTGATCGTGATGATGTTTACCCATAACTAGACAGGACATGCAAAGATGGATGAGCGAAAGAGCCTTGACAAATAGCAAAAATTTATTCGAATTATTTGTCCGTATGTGAGGTTGCAGCCGACGCGTTCGGGGAACGCTTTATCCATTGTCTCCTGAAGCACCAGAATGTAGTGCGTTGGTGCGGCCATCCTTGTTATTAAAAACCGTTATAAAGTTGCATGTGAGTATCAGAGAAATCTTCTCATTTAAGAGTAAATATTAAGACTTCGATTGTAAATATTTTCATAGATTTCAACCAAAAGCAAACTCACTTGATAGTAGCTCCAAGACAGAGATTTTTGACGCATTTATAAACATACACCGTTTCCAGTGGTGAATGAAAGGATGCAAGAGTACTACTGGTTTGGTCATGTAACGGGATACAATAACATCGCTGACGTTGAGCAGCAAGGTTTTGATCGTACCCCTCTTTTGTATGTTAATAGCCTCGGCTCTTTCTTCCCCCAAATCAAGTCGTTACAACAATTGCTAATAACATTTCTGTCCCTTATGTGGAGTTCTATTGGTAACATTTGAATTTGTATGGCCGCGCCCTCGAACAACAAAGATTCGTTGCACACTGTCTGTCATGGGGTCTCCTTACCCAGGTATGGGTGGGGTATCTGCTATCGTAAACAGATAGGCCCTAAAGCTATTTTTTTAAAAAAATACTTCAAATTCTAAAGAAATACAAAATGCTCTTATTCACAAATTATCTTCTTGCGGATTGAAATGCTCCTTCCCCCCTTGAATATAATTATCATATAAATTGTATTATGATAATCATATCCCCTATTTTTAAATCCGAGTTTCCCCCCTGCTTTGAAAGCGGCATCGAAGGCACCGTATTAGTAAATAATTAAGGGCTATGCCATCTTTTGAACTTAGCAGACGTCTGGATAATACTTCGACTTTATGCCAAATTTTCTACGGCAAACGTCGATTCCGTGATATCAAAAATATAGTAGCTTTTAATGTGTACTTTAATATCCTGAATAAACATCGGAAAAGGAATATTTTTCCAACCCGTTTAACACTGCTAGATATGGCCTTTCCGTAATCTTCATTGATCTCACAATTAATATTGTGGTACTTGTTCTATTCAAAAAAATCACTTCCTTCAGCCACGAGAATCTGGCTTAGAATCTGGTGAGACCATCAACACATATTTTCAAACAAGCTTAAATCAATAAGCCCATATTTAAACGAGTCTCGTCTCCTCTGATAATGTTGGTTGTTTTACTATTTGCATCCTCTACGTGTACGTGCAAGCTGTCATACTTATATATATAGCTGCCTGCCTTTTGCGTCAGTCACTTGAATCATAGCCATTTCATCTGTTTTTTTAGTACCTTTCACAAATAAACCTGATTACTTTAATCCTGTTGTTACTATATGTAGTCATACCTTAGCTGCCATTCGAGCACGTTCCCTTCTCGTGCCATCACGCACTGACTTGTTCTTATTAGCATTATTGTCAGTCTTTTTACGTAAGTTACTCTTGATCAAAAGAGAAAGAGGAAGTCAATTTAAGTTAATGAAAATACGATTACGAAATAAACCCATTCAAGGCCACGCCAGAGCTCTTTTCGTGATTCTGCGGTCTCCCCCTTTTGAATGGGTTTAAAGATAGTGCCTCGGGGCAGGTTTTGGGATTAAGCATGGCAATGGCTGCATGGGCACCCACATCGGGAAGGGGTAAGGGAACAGGTGCCTATCTTGAATTTGATCTGTGTCCCCAAGTTGATAAGATACATTAATCCCAGTTAATAAAATGTTGACAAAAGACCCTAATCTTGATCTTTACATCATTTTATATTTTATAAATTAATAGTTACTATTTCGACGCTACAAATTTCTTTTTATTCTTCAATATGAATCTGAAAATTAATCTCACATAAGAATTTCCCTTACGTCTTGATTATTTTAAAAATTATTGAAGAATGGAAAATACTTTAAAATTGACGGACACGATACAACAAATTAAAATTGTTCCAAAATGTCGAATTATTGCAAAATACAGTGCATGATGACAGTGATAAACATTTTTCAATGGACTCAGTGGCTGCCAGTAATGTAGTTTCTTGCTTAAGGCAAGATACTTTATGATTATAATAAGGTGAATGCACAATATACAATCATGCGAACACTAACTAGCAGTAATGTAGAAAACATAAAGAGTGATGAATTAAAGTAAGGTATCAAAGATGGATTGAGGTAATTATCAAAAACGGAAACTGTCTTGAATTTAACATTTCAGTTTTAATATCTAATCTTTCCCTTGGAACAAGCGATTTTTACCAAATACAGTTTATTTAATGACAGTTTGGTCTCTCCGCTTGTATGTACTCAATCTGTGATAAGCTTTGGCCTATTTTGATTGACTAGATTCCTATATTCTAGATATTGAAGAAAGGCGTACATGAAATTTTTCATTAAAGTCATCATGATGATCATTATTTTAATTAACCACCGCCCTTAGTATCAGGATCCTTCTCATCAGGCTTCAATACCCCCTTGCGTGGGGCCACAGAAAAGTATTCACCCCTCAGCAGTCTGTGATGTCTTCGTTCCTGCGGCTAACAATCAGCTCATGTTCTTTCGTGCAGTTCTTTCATTTTCTTAACCTTTCTGTTCTTCTTCCTCTAACTTGCTGAGGTTACAACTATATCTCTTCATTACAGTAGTATCAAGATTCTATCCATAAGTTCTCTCTGTACACAGTGTGCCATAGCTGAGTAATTGTAAACAACCGTCTTTGACCTACAGTAGACCGACATATATGATTACCCTAAATTTGTTGGCGTTCTCCCTGATTAAGAATGTGAAACTTCTGTTCAACTATACGCAGAAATAGACCGAGTTTCCTGCACTTGATACATAGTTTAACTACAATGGAAACGACAAGAACTCTAAAACACTCGATCAGATAGCGATCGTATATATTCTCAATTCTACACTCTAAACCAAGCTATGAAAGTCTCAAATCCAACTCTGACTCAATTCTACTCGTACAATTGATAAATGGTATTATTAGGGAGTGGCCTCACCTCAATAGACCCAACCTATTTCTGATCACT
>JAAAKM020006971.1:142305720-142317404 GCA_010016025.2 Alatinidae sp. Z8VKAUB7J3 | reverse complement strand
GAGAGGGCGAGGAGTCTGGTAATCGCTTTTTGCCACCTAGATATTTGTCAATGCTCAAACCATGTTACAGGACAGACATTCCCAAACGAGTAAAATTCAACTTGATAGAAGTATAACAACGTATCATTTGCAGCATTGCCAATTTACATAAATGAAATGACTAACCTTCGTCCTCTTTTCAATCCTTTAATCATTCCAAAATTTTTATCATTCCACATGGAACTGAGAGTCAACATTCTCTTCAGTTTGGTCTCAGATTAACTGATTAATGAACAAACGAAGTCATGAACCTAAATGACTACAAAGTCAAATATGACATAAATGTTGCTTAATTTAAACTACATTGAAAGTCGATAAAATCCTGCCAGATGACTCTGGTATAAGAGAAGCTCCTGACATACTAAATTGTACCATGTTACCCCACATACAGTCGCACTCTGCGTATAGTTGCATGCAACTATAACCGGTTTTAGTTGCATGCAACTATAAAAGAGAAACTTTTTAAAAAATGGACTGATATATAGACACTCATCACACTCACCCTGAGTTCATGGACCCCTTCAGGGGCGGCAAAAGATATATATAGGGGTCCTTAATCTATTAAGATTCCGAATAAATACCACGACAACGACAGCCATGTCATCAAAGTAGAGACAACAAAACAATAGAAGTGATATTACTATCGGTGAGATTCCTAATCGAACCTTTGAAAAGCATCACATTCGCACACACGCATTTTGCATTATAATCCCGTTTTAAGAGATATTTCCTTCGACCGAGGGATTTACTAAACATATACCTTGCGAACCAGTGTTCTCGACTATGGTTTGTTGAAGTTAGTCAATTTCGAAGGTTGATTAGGTACGACGTAGCCTACGTTGTTGAAAGCTAATTCTTCAGAACATTTTCTAGGAATTAGACTGATATTTAGAAAACAATGAATAAAAGGATAATAGAAAGGAATATGTAATAACGATACTGAGGTAGGATAGGAACTAGTTTCCTCTATGCTATTTGTTTTCATTACGTAAAGAAAAGAAACTATTGAGGAAAGGAATTTCCACAAGAAATGCGTAAGAAATGATGTCATTGCGTCATAAATGGCATCATGCATCGTCAGAAAGCACAACATAATATCTGATGGTATTACCTACTATCTTAAAGCATCCATGTGGTTATGGCTGAAGAGAGATGACCCAATCTGGAACGAAAATATGCCAATTTGATTGCAAAGCTAAAAGACAAACCAGGGCCATACATTAGACGATAACAAACTAGTTGCAAGGCAGCTGAGCAATAGTCAGCACCAGAGATATAAAGACACCTCCTGTAGGAAGGGCGCCGCCGTACCAGTGCTAACAGTCGAGGATAAAGCGCCGAAACTGGCTGGTACGGTATCCTCTTGATGATGTCATGGATCCGATATTGCAGCTGTTGACTACAAAGCACGTCAGTGTTTAGTACATCTTCTTCAACCGATTAAGGTTATTGCGACCCAATTTTGCCACCGTCAACCTGATCATATAAATGTTTACTGTACATGAAAAGGGACTGTAAATTTGCAAACACAAACAGTTTTATAAGTTGTATTATGTAGACTTTAAGTTAATACCCATAATGACTCAGTTTTATCTACAGTAAGATTGATAGTATCATTTATTTGTGTGTCAGTAAATAAATTCTGCACAACAAAGGATACAAGAAGTATATTGTAGGACCGTAAAAAAGTTACGTTCTGTATAAAAAGAAATCATAGTTTTGAAAAGAACACTAGAGAAATAGAATATATGTCACCACCGGGGATCGAACCCGGGACCAACGCTTTTGCGACGCGTGCTCTGCCAACTGAGCTAGGTGACCTCCGATGTTAACATACTTCTATTTCTCTAGTCGCCACATTAGCTCCCAATCATCCGCCGATGGACATCGACATCCCGCTCAACGCAATTGGAGACCAGCCTCTCTGCGCCATTTGACTTGACTGAGGACGAACTGCCCTCCGGCCCGTCATCAATCTAACGCCTATTTAAAAAAGAAATTGGCAAAATTGTGGTTAATAAGTACAAAGGGTTATAAGAGGGAACTTATGCATTTCTCCACCTTATAGTTGCGAAATATAATTAAGGACCCAAGAAGTCATAATGGTAGGTGGTGTCGCATACATTTTGGATCTTATAAAACTTGGTTGGCTTTAAATTCATAAATTGTGACTGTGATTGCCAGCTTTAATTTCATTAGAGATAGATTTTCCATTTAATGCCAATCCTAGAACCATTCGTAAACATTCTTCCTTAAAAATCTTTGAGAAAAAAACAAACAGTCTATTCCTTACCTTGGGTTTGTCTGAAGTGTTTTTTATTATTGACGAATGTAGAATAGTAATCTATCATGCTATGTGAAAGTGAGTGATACTCAGTCTTATTTAATAAGACTACTCCATTGTCCGGTCGAGTTATATACTCATTGCTTCTCGAGTGTTTAAGACAGTGTAGTTGATGAGCGCAGCAGATGATAAGAGATGACGTATGTATGTGCTGAATCGGATAATTCTGTTAGAATCTTGTTATGGTCTTCTTTATCTTTGAGGTTATTTCATAAATGTCGGTAAATTCTTTCCAATTAACAGCTCCATCTGCTCTGGATGACGTCTTTTGGTGTCAATGCAAAAGTTTAAATTTACAGTTCCCACTATTCTAATATAAATCAATTAAGTTGTTCTTGGGATGATACGATGACAGGTTTTTAATGCCTTCTTTCCCCTTTAAAGTCAGTAATTTGGTTTTATAACTTCTTTCTGTGCTTCTCCTAATACACGCACCCACCCAGGGGTCGAAATAACCGTCCGGCTCCGACTAAGGCCGGCTCAAATTGTCGTTAAGCCGGTTTGACAAGGTATTAAATTTCAGAAAAAGCCGGCTCAAAATTACATTGGGTATGAAAATGAATCAGTTTTTTGTATTTATAGATAGAAATTTTCAAGAGCTGATCAATTCTGTTCATCGTTGATAAAAGATAATCACATGTCCCTCCTTAATGCATCGGTTAAGAGGCAATGAAATTGCTGAAAATGGTCCGGGAAATAGGCATTTTGGGCTAAATAATTCACCAAAATTGAAAATTTTGGGGGGCTCCACCCCGACCCCGCTGGGGGACTTACAGCGCCCACCAGACCCCCAGCTGAGTGTACTCGCATCAAAACAGCCGGTTTGATTAAATTTTCTTATTTCGACCCCTGCCAACCCTTTTGGTCGTTAGGCCAACAGCCAACAAGCGAAAAGTCCGTTACTGAAAATCATGATATAAGATCTGTTTCTTGTTTGGTAGCTCCCAAGGAGAGTTTCTTCTGGTCTTTTTGACGATTATAATCAATGACTATACGTAATTGTGTTCCTTGGTGTGCCATGTGCCCTGTCTGATCCCATGTGATAAAGGGGAGAAAAGAACCTTCGGGCAAATAATCTACGTTAATGTGAAATGGAAGTCCAGTGTTTCGCCCTCTTCAACCCAAGTGCCACAAGCTCCCATTTTCATAAATGTATTACCTCCATATTTTAACATTTCAAATCCTCTTGCCTTCTCGATGATACTTTCTAACTTTAATGGGCTTTGGATTGATGACGGGCCGGAGGGCAGTTCAGGTCTCCTATTGCGTTGAGCTGGATGTCGATGTCTACTAGTGGCCAATGTGGCGACTAGAGAAATAGAGTATGTTAACATCGGAGGTCACCTAGCTCAGTTGGTAGAGCAAGCAAGCGTTGGTCACGGGTTCGACCCCCGGTGGTGACATTTTTCTAGTGTTCTTTTCAAAACAAGCATTTCAAATCCTCTCTTCTCGATAACACTTTCTAACTTTCATGGGCTTTGGATTGATGACGGGCCGGAGGGCAGTTCTTCCTTGGCTCGGATTGTACTGATAATGAAGAATTCGAGAGCAATAAAACACTTATAGTCACCCACTTCCATTGTATGACATTCATAAATGTATGACCCGTAATTAATGTGTCTTGTCTTAACTATAAATCTATCTATTTAAGCCATTTTCTTATTTCTCAACTACTAATTGATACATCTGCTTCCCCTGATGTATGTCGACTATTTTTTTAAAGTAAGACTCTTCAAGTCTTCAAAACATTGGAAAATATTATCACTCTTGAAGATTATATTTTTCTCCCCTCCAACCACCACAACGCCACTCCAACTTTTCAGACCACAGTGTATGCCCTAAAATATGTCCTGTTTGTCACAGCATTTTATGAATTTACATCAACATGCCTCACAAACAAACTCGCTTATTAAGTAATGGACTCCCGAAAGAATTTTGAAAGACTTTATATAAACATTTGTTGTTTATCTCTTAACTAAACTAGTCTTACGCCGTTAAGCAAAATCTAAGTACTGTCATGTCTGTTTCCAATACAATCGTTGACTAGTCTTAGACAATTGCTATAAACGTAAAGACGACAGTTAAACAGAAATCTTCTAGTGATTGAAAACGAGGCAGTTTAAAAATGTAGTCTTAGCCTTCGATGAAAAAGAAGACGAGTAAAACATTGTTGCTGATAAGTGTTGAATATATGACTTGTCTTAACTACCTTCAAATGACGTAATTCAGGTTCATGTTGAGATTTAATAAGCGACGCTATGAATATCAAATTAAAACAACAAACAAATGCGCAAGCTAGTGTGATAAGAAGCTCGTTAGCTTGTCCTCGTAGGTTGAAATTCTCTATTAGATCCAACTGTTCATTAGAGAAACAGACTTGTGGTTTGAACAATGTGGGACTGATATTCATGTTTATGTAAAGCTTAAAATTTGTTGTACAGGATTTAATTCAGGGGGTTGACCTACTTTGCGTTTATTTAACCCTTGTTCGTCTTAAACCCGCCACTTAGTCTCGTAGAGAAGTCACTTTTTTGACGAAACGTATCAATTGCACTTCGCAAAAAGGGCCGACTAAAGACAGTTTTAATGTCATAGTTGCTGCAAAAGCTGTTTTAGGCTAGAAGGCCGAACAGTTTTTCTCGGCATTTGTAGTCGTATTACATATAGCAGATGAAATCCTATTTAGATTGTATTAATAATCTAGGTATAGAAATAGAAATACTTCTAGGTAGAATTTTGTTTTAATGCATGTTGACTTGTGTTTAAACTTTAAATTTTTCTTCTGGTACTATGAAATGTAGACCACCCTGCAACTAGAAAGAATGGACTTGCATAAATTTCATTCTTAGCGCTTCAATTAAATGTAGGGAGATTCGACTAGTGAGCTTAATTCCCACAAAAGAAAGAGAAAAACGGGCAAAAACTGGAAGTTCTGAAATAAGAGTGTAAAATGATATGTTTAAAGTACAGACTATCAAAACTATACTAAACAACAAACATATTTGGCTGCTGTAGGATCAGTCCGCATAACAGAAAGTTAAACTTTTCAAAATTACATTCTCTTCTCATCGTGCCGCTTCGGTCAATCCATACAACTGTAGCGGGTGCTGATTGGTCAAAAAATGCAATACATATCAGACAGTTTAAGGTCCGATCGGCCTTTCCGAACACAGTTACCGTATGTACAAAGTTTTCGTTTTCATCATTTAATTTATTCTTCTCAGATGAAAATAGTACAAAATGCGTTTCCTCTTTCTTGTAGGTTACATGTTATATTGTGCATTCAAATTATATTAAAATGCCTGTTAAGTTCTGCATGGGCACAACATGCTAAAAGCCATATGCTAAAAAGTATGAACACAACAGAGCAAATTACACTAAAATCTTAGCAAAAAGTGAATGAATTGCTTTATAAATTCACACCCCATAAACGAACTGGGATAAGGTTCCCATACCATTTATATATGATCAAGACAGTTTATCCACAGATGACTAAATATTGTTTAGACGGAAGCTGGCATTGCCGTACTTTCCGGTAGATAGCGGACACAACGACATTCCAATTTCAAACAGAATGACATCGACCACACGCCAGATAAACTGTATGACCATGAAAAGTAAACATATTTTTATTCACAGAAAACTCACCAAAGCATAAAATGCAAAACCATATAATAGGCATACATTATGTGTATTCCCATTCAAAATGCAAGGATACATCCGGATTTCCACTCACAAACTTTTCCGATAATTCATATCTTTAAAAATTATTCCCATGAGCTACTATTTTGACAATAATGCTAGCAGTTACACCAAAACGACCTTTTAACACAGTGAAGACCTCAAAATAGTAAATGTCATGGCATACCGTGCGGGTTATTCAACGGAAAATACGGTCAGGGTATCTAAAAGAGATTTCAAACCGTTACATGCCTTTATCTTTGCAGGAAACCTTTCATCCATAACTTTGGAATGGTTACAGATACAGACCTACCTTTTGGCTGCTTTTCCTAGCTTTCATATTACATTGATTTTTGAGAAAATATCATATGAATATTGAGATTGGTCTTAGTCATGACATTAACCCATTAATATGTTTCTAATGTGTTTTGTCTAAATAACAAGTAATAGCAAATATTTTGTTCGTTTATATTTCGTTTGTTTGCTATCAAAAGTATTATTTAGCCGACTGGTACAACGAAATACCTTTAAGCGGATGCCTTTCTCTCCCTCCACGAGTAAATGTCTAATAGACTTTAATATAAGATATAACCATGCCTTCTTTCTATAATTTTGGGGATACCCTGAGCTTGATACGGCTTTTGCACCATTACACAAATTTAGTATTCTTATAGGGTGCTTTGATTCTTATGATCTATATATACATACATATATACATATATATAGAGAGAGATAGATATTCAAAAGCCTACGTCCTCCTGTTTATATATATATATATATATATATATAGTTTATCACGGAGTGAAGCATTACCACAATAGCTTGCTTTCTTTTTTCACTAACGGAGCTGAGGGATTCGAATCCACACCTTAACCATTGGACCGTCAAGTATATATATATACATATATTCTCAGCAGACACCTTGTTGTTATATAAAATTCTCAAAGAGTGGAGCATTACCACAATAGCTTGCAATTTATGGGCGCTGACCGGATTTGAACCCACGACCTCATGGTTACTAAACCATAAATTGCAAGCTATTGTTGTAATGCTCCACTCTTTGAGAATTTTATATATATATATATATATATATATCAAGCATAGCCAATTTTCAAGTCAATATCTCGTGTTTTCTCCTCCACTAAGAGGGTACGTGAAAATTAATTGATTATAATTATAAATGTGTTCCCGCTTTGAGCCTTCATGAGTTCATGAGTGCCAGAGGTATATAAATACTCGGCAGACACATAGCAATATTTTTGCATTCCTCATTAATGGAGAATTACTTGTACTGAGTGCGTTCTGTCAGAGTGGTAAAAGGGTCATGGTGGTATTTCTCTTGGAAAACATGTTGGAGACCTTGAACCACCCTTGCAGTGATACAAGCATTTCAATGATCCACGACTCACATGTTAGAATTTCTGATGGAGCGTATGATCCTTGATTCAAGATTCGTGTCATCAAACAAGAAAGGGACGAACTAGGTCGTATACAGAGGGTTAAGAATGGGGCCATGGATCCCCCCGAAGGCTTGACCGGCACAGGAACGTTTAAAAATTATGAGGAAGTGGAAATAATTGCAATATGAACTGTCCTGGTGCATTCGACCGTGCTGAAAGATAGATGTATACAAGCACTACCTTTTACAAAATTTCATCCAGGGGTAAATGTCAGAGCTGACAAGAGACCTTTGGGAGTTGATAGGTCTCTTCTCTCTTTGACAACCCTGCGTATGCCACTGGGTGAATTTCCGTGACGGAATTTTCGCTCCATAAGCAAGTCCGTGAGGCCTTAATTAGCATCGAAGTAAAAGTACTGATACCCTTCTATAATGACTACTTAAAAATATTTCTTGGTCGATCTCGAACGAGATTACTTGTGGATTTGTTCGACAGAAACACCCCATAAGGTGTATTAATGTCTTACTCTCGCAAAATTCATAGTAAAACCTCCGCTTTGAAGAATAATGGGATCTATAATAAGATTCAGTTGCGCCAATTTCTACTTTGATGAGTTAAGAAGTTCCCATAGACTAACGTGTCGTGTAAAATTTAATAGAAACAAGTACGGTATAATTGTGAGCATGTTACAATCAAAGTTGGTTTAATCCCTCCAGTTTACGACTAATCTCGTGCCACTGAACAAAGCCTATCATCTGATTACCTAGTTTCAATCAAGTTGGTTTCTTTTCTGATTTGCCACACTCACTAATCTTAAGAATACTTAAGATTAAAACCAAAAACTGAAATAAAAACGGTCACAACTTCTAAGACATTGAGCGGCTTACATATTAATCGGGGAGACAAACTGTGGAAGAGAAATGCGTAAGATGATCAGACAGTATTAGGAACATTATGTTTTAGGTTGCTCAAATGTCCTGATGGTGTTAAAATCGACACATTTTCAAGACTGATGTTTAAAAACGGGCGGGGATTAGCAGAGTTTGCAGTCGAGGTTTGTCGATTAATTATCATCTGATACGAGTGCATATTGGTTCATTTGTGCCCCATATAAATGGGAATACACGTCTTGAATCCTTCATAGCGATAGTTTAACATATAAGCAGATCAACAGTACTAAACTAGAAAGAATGGGAAGACGAGCAAGATAATATCTGCCCGTTAAAATGTGAGAAGAAAGTCTGAAACACAATGAAGACAACGTTGAAAGCTTTGGCAAAGTCAGAAGTTTCGATGATAGATACGTTGGAGCATAGAAAGATATTAACAAAAAAAATAACAATAAGACGGTCCACCGCGATCGGAGGCAACACGAATGCCGCTTTTGTGGTAGGATTGGGCGAAACTCCTTTTGCAGGGCAAACGCTGACCAATTCTCCGAGAAAAACTGGTACGCACTGTACCAACATTGAAGGACGGCAAGCTAAGTGAACATTGGCACCTCGAATCGAACCCCGGTTGATCAAATTTTAAATCGATGGGATGACAATGTCTGTGATCACGATCCGGATTTTCCTACAAAAGGATGCTATATTCTGCAAAATCATTTCTATTCCAATGTGCCACATTTTCTCTAATTATTGACTTCCTCAAATTAAAAACCTTTTTTTGCGCCATATCATGCAATTACAAACCTCTTGTTAATACAGACCTCTCTTTTTGATCCCCTCAATTGTAATTAACGAGCCGCTATAATTAGAGAAAACGGGGTATGTAGTGAAGATGATTCGGATTTACATATCGAGGTCTGACGACTTTCAATTTTAAAGGTACTTTCGAATCTTTTTGGTCAAACTTTGAACCCAAAACTTCCGTGCCTAAAATGAACCACCCCATCTTATTATCCCCCGGTTTATCATTGGAGGAAATAAAAATACTTCTCTAGTCAAGATTCTTGCTCATGTCACACAACCACGTAAGCACCAACTGAAAGATCTAACCTTAGTTTGATCGCACAGAGTTAGTGGTAGCTTCAGATTACAGTTGCCTACAGTTGGGGTCCCAAACTGTAGGTGCTACCTTTTCAATGTCAATATTATCATTCAATCGCAAGTGAAACCAGCTTATTATATATTCTACTTCTTTAGTGTTTTTCAAACTTCTCATCTGAAATTCTCTCCTCTTTATAATTACATTGCAGCCTTCGTCGGCCTTTGGAAAGATTGATTGCTCGGATGGCAGTCTACGCATGCTCAAGTTACACGAAGGAGAGAGGTTGGCCTTCAAAGGTTGCATAGGGTTTCTGTGGCTCAACGGTCATACACTGAAGCTTGCCATTGGACAAATAGATAAAAGGATTTCATTAACTACATTATATCTAACGGGTGGTGTTGGTAGATCGAAGAGTGAGAATGCGTAAGTCCCGCATTGGAATTATGGTGGTAGCTTGTAGTTACTGCACATATGACTTAATTATTCCACGATTTCAGCCGTCGCCATAACTGATGATAAGTTACAGTCAAGAGCCTCTATTTCATGTAATCAGCCTCTTACTGGAAAATCATACGATCATGTTATAACTTGGAACACTAATAGGCGTAACCTCGTGTTTCCCTATTATTCGTTTTGTAATCTTGATCTGTATTGAGCTGAAGAAGGAATCGTCATTAATAATATCTATATTCGACCACGGATGAGTTTGCATTTATATCTGTATGCCTGTGCAATATGCTAACAGTTACATCGATGGTTCACAGACATGGGCGCATGGCCAAAGGGGCTGAGGGGGGCTGCACCCCCAGTTTGTTAAATGTCATATTTTTTCGGGCAAAAAATTTTAAACAAAAGTTCGCTCACTTTGTGTGTCTTTCTTTGCCGCAGCATTAATTTTTTTCCAATTCAAAGTGGCGGTAGTTTACCCTATCCTTCTTTGATTCAACCGTCTGCAGAACCGTCGATTCATGTCTCTATAATTTTCGAGCAAAGGAGTATTTTTCAGGGAAATAATCCACAGCCTCCCCCCCTCCCCCAATATTTATCCTCCGTTGTGCCTATGTTCACAGAGAATGTCTACTTCTCTAGTATACCCTTGGAATGTAATCAACTGACATGCTGACCCCGTGGAAGGCTCACAAGTTCTTTTTTGAAGTTTCTTTGTACTTATTACATGTAAATAAAGCTAAGGAATGCGAGAAACACGCGCCGAAAGAAAAGGGCACTTGAAAGTAAATACCAACGTGTACCACAGAATGAAATTAAAAGAACAGAAATTGACTAAGAAAAAACCCGCAAATCCCAATAGTGAAACTATATGATCGTATTAAGCAATATTTCATATCCTCGACAATATTTGTTTATTCGATGACGGCGGGCTGGGGTTTCTGAACAGGGAGCCTGGCCACATATAGCCATTATCTGTTACCACCCTTACAGATTTTTCGATTTGGATAATTTTGTAGGAGATTTTTTGCCGCACGAGGGCGTAAATCACAAGTACCAAAAAACCATAGTACTGCCTAAAATTGGATAAAGCGCCTAACATTTCTCAGTCTTCTGTACACACATCCTGGACATGTTAAGGCCATTGACACTGCATATCTTGAATTCGCACTTAGCTTTAGTTGTTTTTAGAGAGAGCCAGGTAAGTCAATCGCAATTCATTCATTAGATGCCTTATCTTAAGACATTGGCTGCCATGACTGCCCCACCCTTTCTATTCTTGGCCAGATATAGAAGGCCCATTGGCTTTATGCCTTTATTCAAACGATCACATACGTTTGACAGGAAAGTAGTTCTCTGCCTTCCCCTTGCTCTTTTGCCCTCTATTCTCCCGGTTAGCACCAACTCTTTCCACTCTTCTTGCCTGATAACGTGCCCCAAGAAATTTAGCCACAATTGCAATAAATAATCTATTACATAAATATCATACATAGCTTAATAGATTGAACAAAAACTAATCATATCAATGAGTGAAAATAGCTGAAAAAATACAGAGACCAATGTCAGGCTTGGGATACTTGACGAATAAAAGGAAATAACTGACGTTAAAACTGACATAGCTGATAATGTCCCTTTTGGACAAATTAGTGACACTTGATCAGTAAAGCAAAACGATCAATGTAATTGCTAATATGAAAAAAAATATTTGATACTAGAAAATTAAACCAAACTTTTCAGTTCGTAATATAGGCCTACTTATATAGACGTGCCTTCGTATGAGA
>JAAAKM020006971.1:142264769-142277069 GCA_010016025.2 Alatinidae sp. Z8VKAUB7J3 | reverse complement strand
ATTTTCTCTCAATTCTTTCCTACCGTTTGTTCCTCCTTTCTGTTTTTTTCTTTATATACGTTCTGGTGTTGTTGTCTGTTGTTGCCGAAAAACATTGGTTTCCTTCGTTCTTGCCATTTGTCTTGTTTCTGCCTCCCGTTTCTGCTTTAATTGCACTCTGGTTACTGCAAATGATTAGCTGTATCCATTGTTTCTGTCAGTTGTTATCGTTGTTGCTGTCCAACTTTGTTGCTCGCTGTGTTAGGTTGTTGATACTCTATGTTGTTGCTGCTGTATTTGTTACATCTAATGTCGTTGGTTCTGTGGTTGCCGTCTAGGGTTGGGGTTCTTTTACATTGTTGCTATCTTACCTTGTTGATGCTGTATGTTTTGTTGTCGGTGTCACTGCTTGTTGGTGTTGCTGGCTGTTGTTGCCGAAAAACATTTTTTTCTTTTGTTCTTGCCAGTTGTCTTGTTTCTTCTGCCCATTTCTTCTTTAATTACACTCTACTGTGCATGTCATTGTTGCTGCCTATCATTGGTTGAGGCTATTGTTGTTTCCATCGTTTGTGGTTACTGCGAATAATTGGCTTTATCAATTGTTTCCTTCCAGTTGTTATCGTTGTTGCTGCCCAACTTTGTTGCTCGCCGTGTTAGGTTGTTGATACCTTATGTTGTCGTTGCTGCTGTAATTGTTGCATCTAATGTTGTTGGTATCTCTTTGACTGCAGTCTAGGGTTGGGGTTCTGTTGCATCATTGCTATCTTACCTTGTTGATGTTGTATGTTTTGTTGTCAGTGTCACTACTTGTTGATGTTGCTGGCCTTTGTTTAAACTGCCCACAACACATAATTAACGATGTGGTTTGTATGGTTCTATGTCACGGTATGTCTCAACATCATCTTTGTAGGCCTGACCTTTTTGATTACAACAAACTGGAACCGCAGAAACACATGTCCAATCTGGCTCATGCGTTTGACATCGCGCACGAAAAGCTTGGAATTGCCAAACTCTTGGACCCAGAAGGTGAGTATACACTCTTTCCATCACATCTATTTCTTCCTCGTTTTGATATAACCAATAAAACAGCAAGAGCGTTCAGCCACGTGCTAAAGTGTTTAGACTTGTAGAGTATGTTTTGTGCGGAAATAGCTTTAAATGGCAAGTATCCGTCTTTAAGTTTGTTGAAATTGGAAGAGGCAAAGGTCACCTAACAGGAAGCGGATAAGACGTCAATAGTTCGTAACCATCAGGGGATTCCCTACCAGGGGGGATTTGGAAGTTTTAATGCTAAAAGTTTTGTCAGGAGGGGTGAGTTAGTCATGACGAAAGGTTGACCAGCATCGTGCTAGGGGAAATGATGTTAAGTAAAGCGTGGGAGGCATAATAAAAATATCTCCGTTTCACTGCTCTCCAGTGCTCTCCGAAACGATTGCGCAAACGCTGTCTTCATGTCGGAAGTAACGTTACATGACGTAGAAATGAAAATGCCCCGTATGTTTATGTACATATTTCAACAGGGCCTCCCATTTTTCCTTTACATATTTCGAAAGGCTACTGAGGGTGGATGAAAAGTGGCGTGATACCATCTACATGCCGTACATATGCCTTGACTTCATTAATTTGTATCTTTAGTCTTTGCCACTATTTTTACAAACACCTTCGTACTCCTTACATCGTAGTTTGCAAGTTCTCGTCCACTAAGATACGAAAAACATGACATAACGAATCGTAATAATATCATCCCCCGTTAAATAGCAGGCTATCTACAAACAGTTGGATGACGAAACTAATAAAAGAGTAAAATTAGCATCATGTTCTAACCGTGGTACATGTGGAAGAATAGATAAATTTAACCGGCAATTGTATTATCAGGAGAGCAGACCAGCAACTTACATGATCAAATGGTTAAGTTATGAAAGACAAAAGCTCACACGTCGTAGGTTTGATTTCCTGTCAGCATTTTGGACTGATAATTCAAGAATTCCAACTTCAAAGCGTTTTTATGCCTTTCGTAATATTGTGTCAACAGCAGGTGAAATTGTAGAGAAAGTCCTTATGGGATAAATTATCAGTTTTAACTGTAAACATCTTATAATATCACTTTGTGCAGTACTATGCTTTTCTTTACTATACTAAGTTTATATTGCTCTACACCTATCAATTTCAACCATGAGCTACTGGATCTCATAAGATGATTTCTGACAGGACAAATAACCTTTGTTTCAATCGACCTGTCGAGGGTGCTGCGAACGAACCGCAGTCATATACAGTTTTATTGATTGGTGTTTCCCTTATTGTCATATACACTACTATACTATACTTTCCTAAACGATACTATACTATATTATATTATACTTTACTGTATTGTACAATACTATACCATACTATACTGCACTATACCATATTATATTTTACTATTCTATACTATGCTGTACTACACTATACTATGCTGTACTACACTACACTACACTATACTATACTATACTATACTATATTATATTATACTATACTATACTATACTATACTATACTTTAATATACTATACTATACTATACTATACTATACTATACTATACTATACTATACTTTAATATACTATACTATACTGTACTATACTATACTATACTATACTATACTATACTATACTATACTATACATATACTATGGCATAGTATGCTACGGTATACTATGTTTTACTATGCCATGCCATAATATATTAAACTCTACTATTCTCTTCTATATCATACGATACTATGCTGTACTACATTATGCTATGCTATAGTATACTAAACAATGCTATCTGTAGTTTACTATAATACCATACTTCTCTCACAGATTATGGAAAGCATCTGTCATCAATGAGAACAGATACTACATCCATTCCTTGCCAAAAGGCTGAGAAGCGATCCCAGACTTTTGCTTGTTTGGCTCCACCCTGATTTATGAGAGGACCTCAAATTTTTATGACGCACCAAATTATGGGGGGACCTGAGAAAATTTTACTCATGGGGGGACCTAAAATTATGGGGGACCTAAAATTATGGGGGACCTAAAATTATGGGGGACCTAGAATTTATGGGGGGACCAGAAAAGCTGGATGAAACCATGTCAGATTGGTGCCTGAAATGGGTGTCAGTGGCCCTGACAATGAGTTAATACCTGATTTGGTACCCCCTTTGTATAAATATATGTACAATACAAATTTTAAAAATTTCTTCTGAGCTATGAACTTTGGGGGGCTACAATGTAACCCATACAACCAGATATCTCCTTTGTGCCAGGAATGGTCATGATTTAAGAATACTAGAAACAAGGAAAATACAGCTTTTGGAAGTCACAACATCTACTTTTCATGCACTTGATATTTGGAGTTTAACACTTGGTCATAATGAAAACGCTTTGTCAAGGCTTTGTTTCCATTGTTGTATACACCCTTTAATACACTTAGGTTACAAAACTTTCAAGTAGAGGAGAAGGTCTTACTCCTATTCTTCATTTAAATCATATCTGGCCATTGTATGGAATAGAATTATATACATTGACTAATGATGACCCATACTTCCCATACTGAAGCTCTTCTGCACAGTGAGCTGGGACATGGACATTTGGTAAGAAAAATTGCATACCTGCAGGGTTTTTAAAGCTGAAAATTAGGAAGCTAGAAAGGAAATCTGAATCATAAAAAATGTAAGTCACATGCTTGTTTATTCACAATTTTACAGAGATTTAAAGCTGGGAAATTAGTGGAATGTCCGTCTCTCATGCCAATTTTGTGGGTGTGGTGAATATGGGGCTTTATACTGGGGTGACTACTATATACCGGTTACATATGCATCAAATCTTAATTTTACTGTTTAAGGGGGTTTCTTGGCTGGGGACTGTAATGAAATGTCTGGGAAACATTTCTGAAAACAAAGGTTCACGGATTCATTTAGGAACTTTCTGAAGGTGCTTGCATTGAGTTGTTGGTTAATTGAAAGCCTCTACAGTTTTCACCTGACTGTATAATTGATAATTATACACTAAAGAAAAATATTGATGTGGTCCATATTAAAGTAGTTACTAACGGCATTAGACAGGTGGCACTTCTACTAATTACACATACTAAGTTAATAGGTATTGGCTTGTCGATTAATGGCTGCTGTGAACAGGTGGCTGTTCTACTGAGGTAAAGCTTAAGCTGGTAACGCTGATATATACTGTATATACTTTTAAAATTCGAGGTGATCAATGGATATACCCTCACCTGGATAGTTACTACTATATTAAGCTAATGTTAATCAAACAATACTATTTGGCCACCTACCTGAAAATCAAAGAACATACTGTATGGTCTGTAAATTGTTACTTCTGATTTGTTGAGCCATGATATCTTCAAAATGAACTCCTAACAGAGGGCAAGACATACAATTGGGAAAATAGACAAGCTAGGTAGAAAACACAGTGACAATAGGGCTGAAAATATGTAACGAAAGATACAGGCTTTGGATTTTATGGCTCATAAAATATTTTTAAGTTAACAGTCTGAAGATGAAGTTTTTGTCCCAGCTTCTTGTTCCAATTAAAGTTAAAGCTTTAATGCCAACCGTGTCCTTCTATCGTTCTTGCATTAAGGATAATAATGACCTCTCTTGTTTCTGAATTGTGGTTGCCTTGACATCATGATATATGGTATCAACAGCCCTAGTACAAAGTGTTATGATACTCTTCAAAGGATTTGGTCTAAACAGCAATAACTGGCTATATGCAATAACTGGCTTATATGCATAAAGCTCACAACAACTGTTACACCATGGCTTACATTTCTTATACGATTGCTGGTGAATCACTTAAAATGGGCTCTTCAACAATGACAATACTTGATGATGATCATGACAAGCACGATGATGATTGTTATTATCATTAATTAGTCACAAGCCTCATTTTGAGTTTTGCTACTAATACTAGCATTGCTGACACTCTCATTAACGTCACGGAGGGCTTCAATGACAAATTGTAGCACTGTCATGATCATCATGCTCATCATGTTCATAAATCATTATCATTGTGAGGATCGTGATTATTAGTAGCAGATCCATTTTAGATAATTATGATGTATAATATATAACTCTTATCCTGCTCGTAACAATGGTCAACCACTTCCTATATATTTTTCAGGCCATAAAAAGTATATAACTCCTTTATATTTACTTATGATTTCCTTTTGGAAATCATAACACCCCACCAATGTTGTGCTGAATGACTGAAACCTTAAATTTTTTCTATCATTGTGCATTACCTGCAATAAAGTAGTTTTGTGTCCTTTTTAAGTTACTCATCCTTCATGTTTATATTGCAGAGCAGGAAATGTACACGAAGCAGGGAGTCCTATCACCTGTTTCAATAAATGCTCATTTTTAAATAGCTATTCTTGATTGTACAGTAAACGTTACCAAAACATTGCTTTTAAAGTAGGATTTGTGGCAATTTGGTAAAAGAAGGGCAACTGCCTCCCAATGGTTTTTGCCAATTTTAGGGTCGTGGAGACATGGCTGCTTGCATCCTTCAGGAACATAAAAGTATTACTTCCGAACTAAAAATCTTAAACACTGGGGGCTCAGGGGGGGGGGGGGGATTGATAGTACTGTCCTACCATGGGGCATGTGTCGAAAAGCACAACCGATTCAGTTCAGCAAGATTAAAACGCTAAATGTGAGTAAAAATGTGGAAGGGCGCATCCGATGCAAACAAATTATTGAACCATGCTAACTTATTGTGAATCTAAACTGTAAACAAGTTTATGCCTGTGTCTCAGGTGACAACTAATCAACTTATGATACAGAATTAGCGGATAACAGCGGCTTAGAGATTAATTGGAGAAGAAAATAATCACATTGACTTCCTTATTCCAACAAATGTAAACTTGGTGAACGAGCTACGTAAGTCTAATTTCGTAGTTAAATGTTTGAAAATGGATTTAGAATTCAATCTCAGCATCACTTGACATTGAAACAGGGTCAATGTCATATACATTCCATCTCACTCACGCAGTGATGCACCCATCTGTAATTAATCAACAAGTAAACAAACACAAAATGGCTCTCAAAATCTGTTGTAATCTCTAGCAGGTCCTATTCATTCCTTTGTATGGTCAATCTATCAAGAAATTGTTTTCGTGATGTGCTTTTGGGTTCCAACGTATTCATCTGCTCTCTTTGCCTACTGAGTTTGACTGGGACAAACAAAGTCGACCTAGCTGGTGATAACAGAACGTTCTTTCTTGCCTGTAAACGACTTTCTTTAGTTTAAACGGTCAAAATAATGCTTTCTAGTGGCAATAAACACAACCCTTTCTTTTACAAATGATATGTTAAAGAGGCAAGTAACTTGCGGGGTGTTTCACTATATCCCATGCTGTCAAGACCGATCATTTCCAAACCATCGACCCGCAGTTGATTTGCAGTGGTGACAAGATCACTTCAACCACAAGTTTTTGTAGTGTTTACATGCCGGGCAGCATTTTTAAAGGTGAGAACTTCTTTAGACGCGTGATAGAATCGTAGAAAGACAACCTTTCAACGAAACCACTGAAAACTAGAGTGGCACTAGTAGCATATAGACATCACAACTACACGCAATCGACTCACGTAGTGCTTGGTGGAATAGTCCTTCCGTTTCTGGATTCCAACTACTTTGATGCTTTCGATCCTCCTTCGGTCAACCATTGCTCTGTATGAGGCGGAAGTTCATCCCTTGTCCTCGATTATTCCTATCTACTATTATCACCTGTATCAGCTGAGTGGACTATGCTAAATCTTTACCACAAATATGTAGTTATGTGCGAAGTCCTTCCAGGATCACAAAGTTCCAAATAGGATGACACTGGTGCAATTTGCGACTTCCGTCAAGGCAGATGGATGCAGAAAGGAACAATAGAAGGACAGAAAACGGATTGACCTTATTAGGATTACATCGCTTTGTGTCAATCAAAGGACGCGCTCCAACAGGGGCAACATCATCATCGAGTGACGAAAAAGAGTGGGAGCATTAACTTCTTGTTGCTATGTGGTCAGAAAGGTGACCATAAAAAAGGCCCACGAGAACTTTTTCACCTTGGGGGATTTACAGTTTGTTAAGGTTTGGTTCAATGTCGGACCCACTACTCATGAAGTTTCTGATAAAGAGATCGTCAAACATTCAAATCAATAAATAATCTTCTCTAAAGTCGACGTGCCAAAACATTTTAGATCATGTTTAGTAAAAAATTTTTCGGATATTTGTGACTACGTTAAAAGAAGAGTATATGTTAATTTGATTTTGATGAAATAGAGCTATTAATAGCAAAATGAATAGCTAAGAGCATTGATTCAGAAATAAAGTAGATAGAATCAATACACAAGTCCTACTAAGATTGTTAAGAAGACGGCTATGCATTTTACTATTGTAGGCATTTTTAATAAGCAGTTCGATCTTGTCAAAAATTAAGCCACTCGATAACCGACTTTCAATGATGAGATTTATCATTTTTCAAAGAACAGAAATTAAAAATAAATGCCATCAAATGTAAACGATATCTATTGCCTACTGCGTGCAAACGTGGCTTCTAAGATCTACATCGCTTAGCTTAATTGACAACCTAAGGACCTTCACTGCCAAACTAGTTCAAAACGAAGGTCAAAATAGCTGAGTTGTTAGAGCGACTGACTCGTAATCAGTGGCGGTTTAAGGGGGGCAGAGGGGCCATGGCCCCAGGCCCCACGCTTTTTGTGGCCAGAAGGGGGCCCCGTGGCTGAGAAAAAAAGTAGTACTCAGTAGTACTTAGAAATTCAATGATATTAATGGTTCTCAGAAATAAAATGATATTAGTGGTTCTCAGAATTTTAATGATATTAGTGGTTCTCAAAAGTACAATGATATTAGCAGTACTCAATAATTCAGTAGCACTCAGCAAGAAGTAACCAGAAATTCAAAGAAATTGTATTGTAGAAAAATATGAATGCACCCTGTGCTTTTGCTTTGATGTGGATTTTTCTTGCAACCAGAATATCCATGCTTTATTCATCCTCTCAAGTCCTCCACGCCTTGTATAACTTCACGGAGGGTAATTATAACGCACTCTCTAGAAACTTTTATTTTGAAAGGAGCTGGAAAGTTAAATTCAAAATGTAAGTAGTTTAGGTAATAACTGCCTCATACTGGTTTATCCATACTGGTTTTTCTCTATTCCTATCATAACAAAAGGAATAAATAATATTTTACGTGCGTAGAAGTTAACCGACGTTTCGGGGTAAATTTCACGCAGTGAAGGGTAATTATTACGCTCACGCATAAAGATGCGAAAAAAGTCAGCAAGAACTTTAAATACATGTCTAACTGAAATTTGTTGCTATCTGTATCAATCATAATTAAGTTAGATAATTTTTGTATGTGTTTAGAATTGAGTTAAATACCCTTAAAAGTAAAATATAGGACATCGACCCTGTGCGTGAAAGCTATTGTTGATATTGCGTAATCATAGTAGGGCTCTGGGATACATGTCCTATTTGCTTCCGTATGATCGTAAATCCCAGCAAATAGTCTTTATAAAATAAAATGATTTAGTGATGTATATTAATTACCTGCATACTCAGTAAAAATAGGATCTATTTGTTTCAAAGGATAACTTCAAATGGACCACAGAGGCTGAGGTATTTACGAAACTGGCAAATCACTGCAAGATGATATTCCTTGACATCATCGCTGTTTTAAAATAGAATGTCACCACTTGCTTTTCTATTTCTCTAGTGTTCTTTTCAAAACTAACATTTCAAATCCTCTCTTCTCGATGACACTTTCTAACTTTAATTTGAGCCCAACTCATGATCTGGTCTTCGTTGTGTATAAATATCGTTGTTATTACGAGGCTAGAAGTTGGACTATAGCATGTCGACTTCGACGTTATCGCTCTTTTTTGTACATGAATCGTGAAAACACAAGCCGGTAAAGCTTTCCAAAAGCCGAATCAATAACCTTGTGTTGTGAATATCTGAATTTTTGCGACTCGGTACCAGTTTCCACTACGTTACTACTTACCAAAAGAAATCCGGCGATAGAGTGATTCACTGTGTTACGGTTGCCTTCGCATCACCCTTAGCAATTGCTTTGTACTACAAGAAGATGGTGATCGACTGTAACTGGAGACAGCAAGAAGGCTTCTCTTTGCACTTTCTACTAAGACGTTTGTGGCACGGACCGGCGTCCCTCTTGTCTGAGGCCAGACGATTACCACGTTTTCCTTCATTGCTGGAAGTCATTGAACTGACACCGTAAAGAACGGCTGAGTGATTTGAACATATTGAAATACAATTGAAATTTCTCTAGTCGCCACATTAGCTCCCAATCACCCACTGGTGAACATCGACATCCAACTCAACGGAATTGGAGACCAGCCTCTCTGCGCCATGTGACTTAACCCAGGAAAGACTGCCATCCGGCTTGTCATGCTGTCCAACGCACATTGAAGTTAGAAAGTAGAGAAATGGAGAATGTTAACATGAGAGGTAATCTAGCTCAGTTGGTAGAGCGCACGCCGCGAAAGGGTGGGTTACGGCGTTCGATCCCCGGTGGTGACATGCTTTTCCTTTTCTCTAGTGTCCTTTCCAAAACTGACATTTTAAGTCCTCTCTTCTCAATAATATTTTTATAGTATTTTCATAGCCCATTTCTCTTACGTATTTTCTCCACAACTGTTGTAAAGTTCTTCTTCAGTCACAACTTTAGACAATGAAGCGGAGGCTTTGCGTCAAGCTCACAGTTTTCAAAATCTATTCAAGTTTTTAAAAAAATTTAATTCAGTTTTAATTTTAAATCTTAAACAATTTCATTCAGTGGCTAGGTTGTATCTTTACACCGCACACATGTTGGCTCCTAGAAACGTGTTACGTGAAACTATCCTATGGAGAAAATGAGCTAAGCGTTTAAGCAAAGAACAGTGACAAAAATTGCGATTTGCCGTACTGTTTCAGTGGGCTGGTAGCAATCTTTAAATATAATATGAGAGTACTTTTATCGACAATATCAAAAGTGTTCCTGCCAACCAGCTTGATATATAGGGGTTCGGAAGTTATCAACCGCAACATTCTGTCAAGCTAACAGTTATCTTGGCGCTAAATGCCTTCTAGAGCATCGACAACTACCATATCCTCATTGTTACTTATTGCTCTGTTTCTGTTTGCCGCACGAGCGAGCAAAGCGAGCGAGAATACTTTATTTTAGGTCACTTGGGCGTTTTGTGTTGTACCTGAATTGATGGTAAAATTTGGCTGCCGGGAAAAAATTCAGGATAATTTTGCGACCAAACCTGTTACTTTTTGTGCATTTTCATCCCTTTCCCAACTACAGTTACCCTTGCAACTTTCAAACTCCATGGAAAATTTCCTGAATTGTTGGAAGCAAACTATTTAAGTTTGAAAATGGACTCATAAATGATAGAAATGTTCATCTTTGAGAAACATTTAGCTCGAAAGCGATGAAATTTTAACCTGCTTCGTCGTTTTTCAAGGCAATTTTTACTCCTCTCCCGATTTCAGATTGCTTGTAACATCCCTAATCTGTTCGAAACCTTAAAAACCAGTCCATAAATGTTAGAACTATCTGTACATTTATTTAAAAATAATAAACAAGCTTATTTTGCTAGCATATGCTTGAACGCCTTTCACGTCCTTAGTGTAAACGTCTGATTCCTAGCAAGTAATTTAACGCATGCGTATTTAATTAACCAGAGCCTGCGAATTTGCAGGAGACACTTCATTACCATATTTGCTCTGTTGGTAGAGCGCACGCCGCAAAAGCGTGGGTCACAGGTTCGATCCCCGGTGGTGACATATTTTCTATTTCTCAGGTGTTCTTTTCAAAACTAACATTTCTAATCCTTTCCTCTCGCTGACACTTTCTAACTTTAATAGACATTGGATTGATGACGGGCTGGACGGCAGTTTTTCCTTGGTCAAGTCACATGGCGCAGAGAGGATGGTCTCCAATTGCGTTGAGCTGGGTGTCGATGTCCACCGCTGGATGACTGGGAACTAATGTGGCGACTAGAGAAATAGAGTATGTTAACATCGGAGGTCACTTAGCTCAGTTAGCAGAGCGCACGCCGCGAAAGCGTGGGTCATGGGTTCGATCCCCGGTTGTGACATATTTTCTATTTCTCTAGTGTTCTTTTCATATTTATTCTGTGATGTTGACATCCAAACGCAGTTTAATAAGCTAAGATTCTAATATTTCAGGAATACGATGACTAGTCACATACTCTATCGATGGCTATCTGAATCTCGCATATTCCTCAATTATTCCAACGTAAAAGATGGGGTGATATTCTTTTATTGGGAACGAATTTTAGTTTAAACAAAAGTCTAAACATTGCATAGTTTCTTATATCTCGTCAACATTGACTTGAATAACACTGAATGACAGTTCCTGCAAGCTTGCCTAAGCAATGGCTTTTTAAATCCACCATAACATTTGTCAGACCTTAATTCTTTTCGCTGCCGAAAAACTTGGAATCTAGTATACGTTCACGGATTCCACCGGCAGTAACTAAATTAACAGTGGCTTATTTGGTGCTGGATATACTGTGTGTATTACCTGGGGCACAAGATCACATCTGGTCGAGTATGTAGAAGGGGTAAAAAGACACCGTAGGGACATCCTCACTCTTCGTTGATAAGTTATGCCTAATCAATACTTGAGGATAAACTGTACCATGAGGTTGAGCCTCTCTTTGATTTACAAGTGTTGAAAAAATTTTAAATAATATCTGATCTTTCACCCAATTTGATCTTAATTGTTAACATTGACAGCTAATTCCTAGTAGCATCTTCAGCAGGTAAGTGACCACTGATACCACGAGCCTTACTATAGATATCCTTATATTCGTAAAATGATCGAAACAATGTTAATAAACAGAAGCGATGATTGTAAAGTATGCTCTTTTACAGGGTGATTAAACTTCACTACTTATATAAGAAGAAGATGGTCGACCGCAGTCGGAGGCAACACGCATGTTCCACTTTCCTCAGCTTCTACCATTATAGTTATAAGGGTGGGCGGCACTCCTATCCCAAGTCAAGTTTTTTGCCCGCTATTTCACTCCTTATAAGGGAAGCTAAATAGATCATTGATGCTACTATTACCCTATATACAGGAACCTACTACCGTTTTAAGCTAAGGCGATGCCAAGATATCGTAGTGCTACTATGCCCTTACATGTAGGCACCTATTGTGATGTCAAGCTATAGTAATGCTACTATGACCTTATATGTAGGCATCTATTGCAATGTCAAGCTATAGTAATGCTATT
>JAAAKM020006971.1:142242925-142264669 GCA_010016025.2 Alatinidae sp. Z8VKAUB7J3 | reverse complement strand
TTGATAAGAGAGTATTTTGTGAACCCTCAAATTAATAACGAACAACAGGAAACTTTTGAGCTATTGTAGTTTGGACATACGTTTTGTACCTGCTCACAAGATAAGTCCATATATTTCTCTGACTACCGAACAGCAACTTGTTGCATCTTAGCAAAGTTACAAACGTTTAGATCAACATCATAAGAATGCTAACATTCAACTGGTTGTGCTTCATAAAATCAAGTAAGGCATTAAAGTAGATGCACGCATATTTTATAAAGGTTTTAAAGGAACATGAAATATGGAACTTCAAAACCAAAAAGCAATAATCATACTACATCCAAGTTAGTAAGTTTATGATTTGAAATATAAATAAAATTTTAGTATTTCTTTCGTTGCTGTAGTTGGACAGTGCAAATGAATTTAAAACCGTGGATCGTAGAGGCAGGACACAAAGCGGGGAACTTCATCTTTTACTTTACAATTCCTGTATACATTTGACACATATTTTGTAAAGCAAAGCAAGTTTAACAAAGAAACTGCTCTTTGTCAAATGCTTGGCAAGCTGGGGAATTTTCCTTAACTTCCCAATAGGAACAAAAACACTATCACCGCTAACTGAACTGCTGGAGAACGTACTTCTCACTCGAAAAGTTTACTTGAAAACCTGAAGTCTTTTAGCCCTTGCTTTCCTGGAGTGACACCATTCAAGGATATATGTGTTGGGGTGAAGACAGATTACTGCATAAATTGCGCTTTGAAACAGCTGATCTAAGAGGACTTAAACCAAGTCTTCAATTAAATCTATATAATTAAGCATAAAGTGCCAGCAACTGCAATTGTAAATCGATTATTGGCGAATTGATTCTGGCCCCGGTGGGTCTCTAAGTATACCTCAATTAGCAATAGATAATACAAAAATTGAGACACAGGCGAGAGAGAGAGAAAGAGAGAGAAAGAGAAGACAAGAGTGAATAGGATGTGGCAAGGCAGAAAATAGATTCAAAAGTGCATGAGCTGAGAAAGTCTATTAAACGACACACAAAATAACAAACTAGATTCAAAGAGAAATATTGAAGTATACATTGGAGATGGAAAATTGTTAAATTGTTAATTATGCAATTTGCAATTTCGCTACAATTTCGCTTTGTTTACAAGAGGACATGACAGACGGCACAAAATCAATGTAAATACTGTCCAAAACATAAGAACTCGAAAATGTAGGCGCTATTTCTGTAACCTTACGATAATGATGAATTCTTCTAACATTATAACAAGGTGTTATTATTTTGATTGATTGCACATATCTAAAATCCCAGGTAAAGAAAACTGTGCACACATGACAAAGCAATAACAATTCTAAAACAGTGTATCTCATCAAGCGATTCAAAAATTTGCACCATATCTGAATCGTATAGATCAAATATGGAACTTTCCATAACTTTAAGAGATTCTTTCGAGAGTGTTATTCTTTGTAAACTTAAATACAGCTTACAATAGTTAGGATGCGAAGTTCGCAACAAGCAAGTGTGTTTGCATAATCACGACGACGAATCGACTGCATGGTTTTGTAAGATATTAACGGTTTAACAAAAAGCAGTAAGTCTTTAGCTAGGATCAGTAGCGTAGTATACTCACCTGTCTTGTGCTTTTTGCTGGACCTGCGACTTTTGCCAGCCATTGATCCGAAATGCCTCGGGTCTTGTGTGAGAAGAAGAAAGAGACAAACAAGGAGGCACCTCATTTCCGCGTTTTATTCTCCTTCAACAAATCTTGAAATAACTCCGTGGCATAGCTCAAGAATGTAAAGGAAGCCAATTCTCTGACATTGTTATGCTCTCCTGTCTAACGTACGTCAATTGAATCAGTTTTAGCGCAAAAAAGCAGAATAGTAAAGATCAACCAGGATGAGTTAACAGAGCTTAGAGGGAAGAGGCGCTGTGGTTTTAGCTCAATTACCTCATGAAAGCACCGGGTCAATCAAAACCATTGAGGGTTGTGAACTATGTGAATCGCCAATCAGATTCGATGATAAAGGAAGAACCATAGACTGGTGCTCTGATTCAACCAGTGTCGTTACGGGTATCATAAAGCAACTATAGTGAACATCTAGCCGTGGGTATAGCATCAAGAAAGCCCAAATCAAAACAAGGAACTTTCTATTTTTCTCAATATTAAAAATTTGATGTTCATAACGAGGATTTTATTCAAGCCGTAAACGTACATTGATAGCAACTGGAAATGTAGACACGGTTTTTATCGAGGAACTTACGTTTGGTCAAGATGGAGCATTTTAAATCGCTTAGCATGTAGAACAGCATTTGCTTTGATTTTGATCGTGCTTATCTGTCGCTAACTATATTGTCTCAAGATGTACATAGCTGTAAGCACATTTAATTGCATCCGAATTCTCATTAAAATGTCACTACAGTGAAAAATGTATATGCCGATAAGAATGTCGGATGGGGCGGAATACGCTAGTGAATTCTCTTAAGGAGGTGGGGGTGGCGCGCCACCTTGCCTCCCTCACCTTCGTGAGCGTACATATATTCCACCGATAAATTATACTAGGCAAAACGCCAAATAAGGAGACTTCATTGACAATGTTTCGTCTTTTTATCGACCTCTTCAGTTCAACTACAGATTGTAACTGGAATTTAGGTAAACTGAACTCAAAGATCTCGACATCTGTTCTCCAGGGCTCTGCGTTCAGTTTAGCCAGTTTCCAATAACAATCTGTAGGTGACCTGAGGAGGTCTATCAAAAGACGAAACGTTGACAATGAGGTTTTTTTACGTGGCGTTTTATCCAGTATAGCTTGTCAATGCTATGTGGTCGAAATGGTCTTCGATTCGATTCTACATTGGTCTAAAGCAGTGCTTCCCGACTGGGCTCCATGCACACCCCAAAGCGTGACTTCAAAATACTTGGGGTTGGAATTTTGATAAAAGGGAATTTGGGTGTATCAGTCAGGAAAGGAGGAAAGGGAAGTTTGTGATAAGGGGAAATTTACATGAATTGAGTTTTCAGACTCAAAATTTAAAGTTATTAATTTCGTTAGACGGGGAGCCATACGTACTCTTCTCGGCCTTTTGGCAAGGAATGGATGTAGCATCTGTTCCCATTGATGACAGATGCTTTCCATAATCCGCGAGAGGCGGTCCTACTGGGCAGTTAAGCCTGCTTCATGGCTTGCTTCTCTGCCCGTTAGCACAAATTGAGGGGCGTCGCCCCAGCTGCCCTTTATTTATTAGTTAGCCTGTTTGGTGGGTGTTCTGTTTATTTAGGGTAGTTTCAATTTCGGGCCCACTGCTCATCAGGAGTCTTTGAATGAGAGATTGCCATAGGTCTGAATATTGATTACATTGTGTATACATACTGTGTTAAAGACATAATCAAACATCAACTCTCTTATTGTACGAATGGAAAGTACCCGATGACATGCTCGTATGCGGTCATCGTACGTTAATACCTCAGAAAATTAACTTCAAAAAGGTATTGTTATTAGTAATTCGATGTTTAAAGTTGTTTTGAAAGTGCTAAAAGTCGGATGAATGTAGAAATATTTTTCTGAAGTGGAGAAGTGGAATACAAATTTCGCCAAACACTGGTTACAAGGTCATACTGTGCCATAGCATAATGAGTACACATGATAATGAAAGTAGAGACAGGGTCTCTTTAAAAAATAATGCTTTTATTTTGTTCATAAAATCGTTCCCCAACCCCCCTCTCACCGATATTTTTATGACGTAGTCCTCAAATCAAGAGATTTATTTTTATACACGTAAAAAATAAACGCTTCTTGTAAGAATGTTCTTCTCATGTGCCTTAGAGTGCATTCCTGTAGTGCTACTTTATATACGAAATGGATCACGAACTTTGGTGTCACTGAAAGGAAGGGATCTACAGAACAAGTCTTTGAAATACTAGTTTCACTGTACAACGTGCTTTTGCTAATGTCCTTAATAGATCTTTGAGGATAACATGAGTGACAGAAGAAGGACTCATGCTTTCTTCACCCATCTTTTAATTCACAACGAACACTTTCACTCCTTTTCTTTAAGATATGTATTGCGACAAGTGCCCGGCGACAAGCCTAGCCAAATTAAACCGCTACCTATAGAATTTTTAAGTTGGAACTTGGAAAAATCCTTTGTTTGGTAATGAGCAGGTTTAAATCTGATTACTCAACATGCCAGTCTTTCATGTTAAGGTATATGACAGAGACGTCGGCTAGGGGAATGGCTGCAAATGAAGTCGTTGTTGATCGTTTGGAGGCGCAAAATATCGAAGTCATACCACCTGATTACGGATGTGAAACTACTGGTCAACTATACACAGAAAGTAGGCCATGTTTCCTGTACTTAATATATTTTAACTCCAATGAAAAATGATAACAACTCTTATAACCCTCAATCAGATAACGATCGTCTATAATCTTAATTCTGTACTTTAAAGCCAAACTCTGAAACTCTCTAATCCAACTCTATACATTAACATCGAACTCTGACTAAGTTCTACTCCTACATTTCCTAAATGATAATATTAGGGAGTGCCTCGGGGCTAGTCACCTGACTAGACCCAGTCTATTTCTGATCACCATCCTCACCCTAACTACAGTACTTCTCGACGTTTCCATTTCTTACGTTAAATTTTGTTTGACTTTCATAGATTGGCAGATGTTATGTAAGTTTGTTGTTACCTATCACAGCTGCTCGCATCAATTTCATATAACGTAGCTCAAAGTCACATCTCGGTGCATGGTAATACAATTTCTTTCCAGGAGTACAGACGAAAGTGCTGAGGAAGCTCAAATTTAATTTAAAAATCTTCTTTGGTTTCCAATTTAAGCTTAGCTGTAAGAAATAAATCAGCTGACGGCAAAAAGTTTCTCTACGACATTTTAAGGCGATGCAAAGAAAGGAGTACAAAAACCTTGTATAATATTCTTGTCTCTTTGGCAATAAATTGGTATTCGCAGCTGCACAGGTTTCTTCAGGATGACGCAACACTGCTAATTTCCACAATCACGTTAATAACCATACCATAAAATGTTAGAGACGCATCGGCTAGACGATTGTCTGGTAGGAAATAATGGGAAATCACTGCTTGGTGGCATCACTTCTGGACGGAAAATATCCCACGAGGAGGAGACATAATCAGAGACTCAACGCAAGAGCTCCCTGGATTCTGATCTTGCAACAGAAAACAATGGGTCAGCTGCAACCGACTTCTCTCTAAGCACGGGAAAACCTCAACAAACCTCCACAAATGGGGCCTCGCCCCATCCCCTTTATGCCCGAGGTGCGGCACAGCACCTCAAAATGCCGACCACCTAGTCCTGCAGTGCCCTTATACTTCAATTCCAAATGGGTACGCAGCTATCCTTGAGTGTGGCAGTGACTTCTTCGATTGGTTGGAGCGAACTGGTGACGAGGTGTGACCACAAGAACTACTACTACTATGGAAAATCAAGTCGCTTTATTTCGGATGTAATTGCCCACCTGTGGATAATTAGTCAGTTAGTCAATTTCAGTAGCTGCATCGCGCACTGGAAAAAGTCCCCCTACCTCCAGGCGCCCTCCCCTCAAAAAGAAATGAAAAATTTGGACTTCTCTAAAGCAAACAACATAGTATTCAAGAAAGTCCAATGCCAGTAAGCTAACCACAAATGCCACAATGTTTTTTAAGTAGCATACAATTTCACATGCCCGCTTTTTGCTAAAGATGGGAGGTATCCCCTGCCCATGTCGCCGAAGCCCTTCAATTGAATGTTAGCTTGCTATATTGATTTGTAAATTAGTTTATTTGGTTTATTTTAATTTAGTTTAGCTCAATTTATATCAGTTTAGTTACTTTGTTTAGTTTAGTCAATTTTCTATTTTAGTAAGATAGTGTTATGTAGGTAGTTTAGTTAAGTTCAGTTTAGTTTAGTAGCTAAGTGTAGTTGAGTTTAGTTTGGTTTGGATTTAGTTTAGTTTAGTTTCTATTACTTTGCATAACATGTTTACTTTACTTAATTAGTTAGCTTTAGTTGGATAGTGTTATGTAGGTAATTTAGTTAAGTTTAGTTAAGTTTATTTTAGTTTAATTCGGTTTGGATTTAGTTTAGTTTACTTTCAGTTAGTTTATGTAATTTGTTTAGTTTAATTAATTAGTTAGCTTTAGTTGGATAGTGTTATGTAGGTAGTTTAGTTAAGTTTATTTTAGTTTAGTTCGGTTTGGATTTAGTTAAGTTTCATTTCAAATATTTTGTGTAATTTGTTAAGTAAGGTTGTGTTATGTAGGTAACTTAATTAAGTATAGTTGAGTTTAATATCGCTTAGATTTACCAAGGTTTAGTTTCAGTAAGCTTATGTAATTTGTTTAGCTTAGTTAATTAATGATCTTTAGTTAGATTGTGTTATGTAGCTAGTTTAATTAAGTTTAGTTTAGTTTATTTTAGTTTAGATTTAGTTAATTTTAGCTTCAATTAGTTTACGTAATTTGTTTAGTTTAGTTAATTAATTAGGTTTAGTTAGGTTATGTTATGTAGGTAGTTTAGTTAAGTTTAGTTTAGTTTATCTTAGTTTAGATTTTGTTAATTTTAGTTTCAATTAGTTTATGTAATTTGTTTAGTTTAGTTAATTGATGATCTTAAGTTAGGTTGTATTATGTAGCTAGTTTAAATAAGTATATTTTAGTATATTTTAGTTTAGATTTAGTCAATTTTAGTTTCAATTACTTTATGTAATTTGTTTAGTTTAATTAGTTAATTAGGTTTAGCTAGGTTGTGTTATGTAGGTAGTTTAGTTAAGTTTAGCTTAGTTTATTTTAGTTTAGATTTAGTTAATTTTAGTTTCAATTACTTTACGTAATTTGTTTACTTTAATTAATTAATTAGGTTAAGTTAGGTTTTGTTATGTAGGTAATTTAATTAAGTTTAGTTTAATTTCAGTTAGTTTGCGCATTTTGTTTAGTTTAGTTAATTAGTTAGCTTTAATCTGATAGTGTTATGTAGGTTGTTTATTTGAGTTTAGTAAACTTTATGTTAGTTTAGTTTCAGTTTGTTTATGTAGTTTGTTTAGTTTCATTAATTAGTTAGTTTTGTGAGTAAGTTAGTATAGTTAGTGAAAGGGTTCTTTTTGAGAGGTATTGTCAGGTTTCCGAAGTACAGCATTTCAGACGTATATTATGACAAGTATATTTGAAAGACAACATTTTCAGCTTGAGCAGTTATTAACCTGTGTTGGTAGAGGGATGTCGTTTCACCTACGTAGTTAAAGTATTTGGCAAGAGAAAATTTTTTGTCTTTACAGCCCAACCTATATTGCAACACATACCGCTTTAATTTCAAAACCAGAGCATTTCACCAAGGAAGATAATTGTCATGTAAAGTGGAAGACGTTTCGTGCGATAAATTTAGAATTAGCCCGTTATGTTTTATTTGCTTTATTTATGTACCTTTTAAATACAAATTTGATGAAAAATAGCATTCGACTGCACAGTTATATAACAGTTTTTGTTTAAATATAGTTCCACCTTGATAGTTACAACATTTGTGAACACAATATCTTTTATTCTTGCAGCAGAAACCTTTATTTCAATGTATATCGTTTCGCTTTGATAGCTTGAGCGTTTCATTAGAAAAAAATAAGTGGTTATGCGAATTGGAATACATTTCTTGCAATAAGTGCGCGCTTGACTTGTAAGCTTTTTGCTAGCTATTTGTAAGGAAATTCCTAGTCTCGCATATTTGCACACATTAGATGAAAATCTGCATTGAACTACAGTTATATAACTTTGTAAAGCGACTGCTTTTCCCGATTGCATAAGATATGAACTATTCCTACCCAATAACACATCTGCTACGATGATGCTTCCCAAAGACCGTGCTTACATACGTTCTAGCTAGAAACACATGTCGTTTGCACATTTTAATGTCTCTGCCAACATACCAAGAAAACATTAGTAACTTGTATGTTGTGCATTTCCATCTATAGTATAAATAATTTTATTCACGAAAAATAGTTTGTTAATCTTTTAGACTTATGTGGTATTTGTAATAAATAATGGTATAAAGGCTTTAAAGCACAAACATAGACATAGACATCTTAAGTGAAAGGACTGGAAACTCTATACTTGGGTCCGAGAAGTCAAAATAATGTAACTCATGTTGTATCTGGACCTGTTCTTTTACTTGAAATTTTCTTAAACGTTGTTTAGAAGTTACAAATGATCACCTCAAGCATGTTTACACCGACAGTGTGACAAATAAAATTGGAATTGGAGCTAAAACGGATTAAAAGTAGCCTAAAATGGTGGGAAATTACCAAATTTTCAGCTTTTTGTTTAATTTTTCCAAACCCGCACCAAAGATTTTCTTGAAAGTCAGCCTGAAGTTAGAAATTATCACCACAAACAGATTATTACCAACAATGTGTATAAATTTCAATCTGTAAATGACCAATTTAGGTTACACATTTTATAGTAAAAAGTTGAATTTTCCGTAGAACTATACTAGCTGAGCGTAAATTCCGAGAAAGCAATGTAAAGTCATACCGCATTTGCATCAAAATGCGCTTCCGTTATTAAAGAACACTCGTGCATGCTTTAAACCCTCATTATCACTTAACAGTTACAGCAAAGAATTGCTGATCAATTAAACTCTAAGTTGGAAGCTTTTTTAGAAACTGTGGAATACAAGATGTAGTTCAGAAAACAATTTACTTTAGTTGTTCACTTTATAGAATAAAATTATAAAATGAAACGCGTAAGGCCGCTCATAGATACTCAAGATCGCCCCTGATGCTAATCAATTCCAGAAAAAGCGAATAAATGTATACCCCCATAACCTTTTAGTCAAAAGGCTCTTTATTCTATGTTCAACTCGTACGTGCTCGTTCAAACCACAAAATTTTATTCAAGGAACCAGCTAAACAACTTTAGTACTGCTTCCTGCGTAAAAGCTAAGCAATTTTAGTACTGTTTCCAGCGTTAGAGTTAAACAACTCCAGATTTGACTCGTAACCTTAGTAGCAAATAAAAAGATCCAGGTTTAGTTCATTTTTTGTCCACGTAGTGAGTAAATTTAAGCATGGCATTGTTGCATTCCAATCTTATTTTCTGGTCTATATATCTCTACCACGCCGTTAATTCTGCTTCCTTGTCAATGAAGCTGACCTGAGTCTCGCAATGCATTTGATATTTAGCATGTTTCCCTTAGTGATGACGGGATCTGATACCATACATAATTTCTATTTGCAACCTCATTATATTTCTCTCGCACTTACTGTAAGTATTTCTGTACAGCCTCTTTCGTTTCGAGTTTTTATACATTTACACGCTTTCCAGAGTTTGCCATTCTCCTGGGAGCATAAATTTCATCCCAATGCACAATAAGCAATTTTGCACTATAACCCGTTCTGAAACTACAACCTTGCAGTTTACAACTTGCCACAAGCCATTTACCCCACTTTTGATATCATTCCGAAAATCGTTTGCTACAGTCATTAACACTTTGTACTTGTTTGTAAAATGTTCACTCCATTTCTCTAATTGCCGCAGTAGCTCCCAATCATCTACCGGTGGAAATCGACATCCAGCTCAACGCATTTGGAGACCAGCCTCTCTGCGCCAAGTGACTTGATACAATATGTTAACATCAGAGGTTACTGAGCTCAATTGGTAGAGCACACGCCGCGAAAGCGTGGATCACTGGTTCGATCCCTGGTGGTGACATATTTTCATTGACAACTTTTTAAAGAAGAGACACATCGACTAACCTGAGCAAGGAATGATATTGCATTTGCTATTTTCAATTCCCTCTCCAGTACAATCTTTTCCCGTGTATTTTGGAGCTGGATTGGTACAGCTTCTTACACGAAAGTTTGTTCCACCGCCACAACTACGAGTACAATGAGTCCATCTGCTCCAGTCTGTCCAATTGCCATCAACTATTTAAAAGAAAGATAAACAGTGGAAGATAACACTGGAATACTTTAGCAAGGTCTCAAAGCAGTGAGAGCCCGGTAAGTTTATTATCATACGAACATAGTTGAAGTGGTCTATTTTGTGGGTTGGTTCATTGACTAGCGTAGGTGACAAGAACTGGCGATATTATGAAACGTTCAAAATACGATAGTAGCTATTAACCTGTACATGTATTTATGGAATAACAAATTAAGAATATTTCAGTCTGGTCGTTTCGGTTGACCTTCGTTCAACAGAAAGCGAAGTTATTTAATATCATTGTTACATTTTATATCCATATCAACATATATACGAATCTAGCACGATAATCGCAAAAGAGGAGTGAAATTTGCGGTTAAGGAAATGTCTTATTTCCGTCTCGCTTACTCTGCCTGATTAAATGCATGTGATACAAAGAGAATACGAACGATAAATCAGTAGTTCGCTGTCTATTTGGTAGTCGATTATAGATGACTGTCGACTAGTCGTGGACAGTCCTGCTCTCTAACCAACTATAGACTGGATAACGTTCTCTGCGTACCCAAAGTGCTCGGAAAATGAGACAGTACGCAAGAGAAAGCCCACCGCTAAATACTTGATAATGCAAAAGATACTTAATAGCAATAATGAGTGAAAGCTGGGATAAGGCCTTCCACCTAATACAAAAATATCCTCAGCTCATACCTGGAAGTTTTGTTCTGATGTAGACAACCTTACTCCTCTTACCAATGCCTTTCGTCGTTACTCCAGCCACTTCAACGCTGTAATTAGTAAAATGCTTTAATCCTGAAATTTTGTAAGAATCTCTGTTTTCTCCCCTGATAATAACTTGTTGAGGAGGTGAATCGCCTTCAACTTCCCGATAAATGACCGAATACCCAATAAAGCTGCCACGATAGTCCTCCTTAGGGATGGTTATCCAGTAAATGGAGAAACTGGTGACGTTAATATCTAATGTATACAAAATACGTGGTGCGGAACATGGAACTGCAACGAGAAGTGTAAACGTCTTTACTAGATCATTATAAATAGTAGTCATCGGAAAGGTAAGAGAAAGAACTGTGCTGCTTTCAGAATGGTGGTATACTAACAGAGTACATAAAGGCAATACGTTGAAAAGAAACTACGTCCTACTATATACAGCATCTTATGTCCTGACTCATAGTACGGGTTGTAACCCTAGTTAAAAGCTGCGTTGTTTTCACCTCCTCTTGTCTCCTCTCGACATTTTTTAGAGGGAAGGACAGGATTCCTAAGTTATTGCATTCTTGCGTTGTTTATAAATTTCAGTGTCGTAACTGTTTCGCAATGTATTTGGGTTAGACAACTCGCCTTTTTCAAAGACACCTTGCTTTTTACTTGGAAAACCTCAGTCGTTACTGTAAAAATTCTATCAACTTCACCGTTTTCTTACTTCAACTTCACCCTCTTCAACACTCTCACCCTTTTTCTCAATTTGACTTTACATTCTTAGCATCTGCCTCTTCCAAGTTTACTCTCCCTCTCAAAGAAAGTCTTCACCTTCTTCTTCACCAAACTAAGGCCATATTTGGATATGACAATAGGCTCAATCCCCCTGTCACTTTTTAATTTCTCCTAGGAGGGTCATTTATTTTCTCTTTGTTATTATGCCGATTGTTTATTCGGGCCACTAAGTTTTTGAATATCGTATACGCTGTCAAGTTTCTTATACCCTGAGGATGATGTGATAATACGTCGAAAGCTTGGTTATTATATATCGCCTTACATGTTTGAAAAGCTTCAACATGGTTCATATGCGCATTCTCTGCTGGGAGTTGTTGTATGCAACTAAAGTACAATTTTCGACCGGTAAATCACTTGCAGCTACTGTTAAAAGCATTCCGCAGTTTTCGAAAGTTGGTTTTGAGTTAGCCTTGAGACGTAGTATATATGTTACAGTCGCACACTGAAGAAGATACTTTTCGAAATGACGTAGGAAGTGTGCATTCTTTGAAACTAATTTAGTATTTATTCGAATAGGCATATGCTGGCTTATTTGAGTTCAAATCCTAAAATACACAGATGATTTTCAAAGTTGTGAATTTAACTTCGTCTACTACTCTTTTCAGGTAACATATATCTCATTATATATTATAACAAAATCTACAAAATAGAAAGATGTATACCATTGCAGATAATAACAACTTACGATATATAGATTATGACAACATGAATCTTGACTACTTTTATAAAATAAGACACTAATTGAAAAGTTGGTTTGTGGTACAAAATTTGAATATTGCGTTAAGTAACGGATTCATTTTGCTAAACGTTTTCTCCATATACTGATCACAGCAATCGTATTGAGTGTATTTAGAAAGCTGTTACGATGAATTTATAGGAAACGAGAAGATCCTAGAAAATAATGGTCACAAGAGCGACACGTTTTCTGCCACTCGTGTTATTGAAAAAGGTGTAAATTGTAGACGAATTTTTTTAGTCGACAGAGTACCGGCTTCTTTGTTTTGATAAACGCAAGATAAAAACAAGATCTGGCTTTGGCTAATACCCTAGACGAATCTTCTTAATAGTTGTCAGCATATGATGGGTTTTCAATCAAAGCTGTCAAATTGCCGAGTCTGTTTTGGGATCTGTTGACTTTACTTTGTTTACGCAACTAGGTGAAATTTTGGAAACTTTACTGCGACGCTAGTTTTTCACCACGCAACGATTCATTTTACCCGACCTCTCATATGTCGTTCAAAAACTGTTGATCTTTATCAAAGTTTATATATTGTAAAAAGATCTCTGTTAAACACACCAAATCTCTAATTAGCATTACATAATAACATATATGTCAATGACGCATTTACTTAGACCTAAGTTTTTGAAAAAAGAGTAACCAATAAATGAAACACTTTCTGTCAAAAAATCACCGGCTCATTCGTTGTGAGAAAAGGGGCTCAAGAGTGGCAAGATGTCCATACCTATTACTAATGTGCTCTTACAACTGAGATAAGTGACCCCTGATCCTAACATGCTATTTTTCTCTAGTCACCATATTAACTTTCAATCTTGCACCCACCTGCAGACATCGACATCCATCTTATCTCAAATTTCGTCACATTGTTTAATATTTCATACGTTCACACTATATTTCCACTAAAATAACTTGATGTAATACCCCCACTCCCCAAAGTTTGTTTAACAATACATAGGAATAATGTCTATCTTTGTTTCCTTTGGTAATGTGGTATTAATTTTCAACGCAATAAATATATCTTTCTCGCATTATTTTTAATGTAAAAGAGACTTAAATACTGGATCAAAATGTCTCAGAAGCAGACAGGACCATCTGATATTCTCTGATCATTATTTAAATTACGATTACCTAGCCGCAAAGAGGAAAAGCTATATCATTTCAACTTTATGTCTTTGACTTTGGGACGAGGATATAAACCATCACCCACTTATTCTACATTTACACGAATTAAAATCTAAATACCAATACTATATGATTGTACAAGAAGTATATTACCATCTTCATCGGTTGAAATCGAAGCAAACGCATATGGTCCCTTCCCCATTTTTGTTGACGATGCTATTCTGATAATATAAGGGGAGAAATGTTTTAAACCTGACAGCGAATAGTTGGATGAATTTGCCGATACGATCCGACTTGTAAAATTCAGGCAAGATGTACCGCATTCAACGCATGCCAAGTCTCTGCATAAATTGCACGTTTCGAGGTCAATGCTGCTATCATAACATACATTGCACCCCTGGCAAGACTTGTTAAGAGCCCAGTCAATAACGTATGATAAAATATATCCATTCTGCTCCATAATTGGGACTTGATTCCAATGTATAAATATGCTTGTTGAACTGGTATTAAAAGCTTCGAAGTCAGCAGGAGGAGCTGTAGGAACTGAACAAAAAAAGAGTATGTTGCTCTTTCATCAATATATCGAAGATATAAATCACGTGTACAATGAAGCAATTACTCCTTGATTTCTTTTCTTAAAGAAACCATATGCCACTTTGACATTCTGCAATTATTATACGAAAAGATTCTAGAACTTATGATATTTTCTTCTTATGTGTCATAGGAAGAACAAGTTTGCTGGGATTCCTCAAATAAGTGTTGGTCTCCCAGTATTCGCTGATTGTCTTTAAAATGTTTTCGTTTCCCTTCCTATACACCGCACAAATTATTATTTATAAAATAAGAATTATGAAATGAAAATTATTTCAAACATTCTCTACAGGCAGCAAAACATTCCATATTGCAGTTGACCGATAGGACTTATTGCCAAAATAATTGCTCTGAAAGTATTATAATCAATGAGAGAACTACTTCTATATAGCCAAAACTAAGTCAGTAGAAAGTAACTAAATTCTTGTCAGGATCTCAACGCGCTTTTTGGTGCTTCGTTTTGATATATACTGTCGCTGAAAATCCTGCCTCGTAGAGATAACTAGTAATAAATATATGCAGGACACATATGGAAACTTTATAGAATAAGCAACATTCAAGATGAATTCAGTATTAAACTAAAAATATCTTGCAAGCCAAAAAGGCAACAAAAGTATAATTTTGCACCCAGCCAGAGATGGACAGGCAGGCAAGAGGCAGTATGCACTGAGATAACAAACAACCCTCAAATTCAGCAATGACAGTTATTGGACAATTAGTTAGTTTATTCACTTATTTCAAGCATGCAAAGAACTTTTCTGTATATCAGAACATAGACAAGTTAGGAGCAAAGCATTTCCAAAACTGAATCACAGATAAAATTAAGGAAATGAAGAGTGATGGAAGTAAGATGATCCAGGGTTTGGATGAGTACAAGGCCATCGATAAGAGAATTATACCCTTTTCACATGGGGGGCTTGATGTCGGTCACGTCTTCGTGAAATTGACATTTTTGTGTTCACATGAGTCATAGCACTGACAATGTCAGATGTCAACCACATCTACTGAAGATATCAAATTTCACACGTCAGTCCAGAATTCTTCCGTGTCAGTCGCCATGTTGGATTGTAGCTGTGATACTCAAAGCAAGTTTGTTTCAAATGACTGCAAGATGGCATCCTACAACAGAAGTAAATGGATTTACAAAGACATTATCCTTTAGCTCTCTTTCGGAAGAGTTTCTTCTCAAATAGCGGAATAACAGGAAACAGATTGGCTTTCCCACGAGATGATGAGCAGGTAAGAAATCCATTGGTCTTCGAAATTTTGTAGTTGTGCTAACCGGATACTTAGTTACTCTCATGTACTGACATAAATTTCCACACTCACTGATGTAGATTACAGATTTTGTGTAGAGATGTCTGTAAATTGACTAATCATTTGATCTTTGAGCAAATTCATCAAGACCCGTTATCTTGGCCATGGTCTCGCTGTTGTCAAAATTGGCAGTTCGGCTTTCACCTTCCAACAGTAACAACATCAGGCTCATGTGAACAAGACTTTGACGTTGAAGAGGCCAATGTCAATATCAGACGTGATATTGTCTGCTTGCTCTCCATGCGAATAAGGTATTATACAAAAACGTGCTATGGTACACAATGAATTACTAAAGAAAAACCACAAAGAAATGGAAGATCTTCCAAACCACCTCTCCAATGGAATCACAAAAGAAAATACATAAAATTGGTGTGAAGAAAAGCCACAATACTTCACATGGAAACATCAAAAACAAAGACCGAGATATGCTGTATAATGAAAAGATGTAAAAAAGATGGTACATATATGTTCATGTACTATATAATTACCCAAATTGACCCAAAACACCACCGTATATGTTTCTTTAACTGCTGTTGGGCCAAAAATTTTAAAAAGTGAAGAACAGAAAGCAACGAAGAGCATGAAAAACTGAAAGGCTACTGACCCAGATGAAATAAAAGTAAAAGTGCTCAGTACACAGGAAGATATTGGGCTAAAGTTCCTCACTGACCTTGCAAGGATGTGGAGGGCATCCGAACTTTTATAACATTTAACATTTGCAGTGAACAAATATTTAGAGCCTTAAAAAACACACCAGGGGTCAAGTGAGGGGTGCAATGATTAACAACTTAAAATTTGTGATTGATACTGTACTGATCAGTGACTAAGAAGAAGGCCTAAACAATTTAGTCATAATAAACAACCAAGAAAGCAACAACAAAGGAATGCAAATTATCGCAAAGAAGACAAAATATTGTCATCATTTCTGGTAAAATGTCCCTCCAATATGTATTGTCACAGTCAAAGAGGAAGCTCCAGAACAAGTTAATACCTTGCACAGTAGAATTGGGCAGGCTAAAGATACATTCAAGCAATTAGATCACATTCTGAGGAATTCTGAGGAATAAGAACCTCAAATTTATAACAAGGTCAAGAGTTCTATGTTTCTATGTTTGGTCTGTACTTTTGTACAGCTGCAAAAGATAGATCTTGTTCACTGATTAAAGGAGAACATTTTTTAAGTTGAGATATGATTTCTAAGAAGAATGCAAAGGGTTTCATACATGGTCAAGAGGACCAATGACAACATTTTAGTGAAATGTTGGGTTTTTGATTATTCATAGGCACCACCAGAAGGCAACAACATGTGTTGGCAGGTCATGTAATCAGAAAAGGTGGTCTAGAGCATGGGTTTCTCAATCCCTTTAAGGGTAGTGTCCCCCGTGAGCTACAAAATTTATCAGTAAACCCCTCCGTGGGTCCTTAGTAATTTGGCATTGTTTATCTTCATGGATCTTAAACAAGTATTACATGAAATAGACAGTCAAGAAAGAGTCCTAACTTATTAACCTATTTTAAAGTAAAAATACCAGCAATGCAGAGAAGACATGAGACAATATTTGTTAATATTTGTGTTAGAGTTTGGCGTATTGTCGTAAGAAAAACAGTGGAAGTTGCTATTAGCTGTTGGACCCCCAAGCTGTGAGTTGGACTCCCTAGTGCCCCTTGTCTCAGATTTTCCCCTTCAAAATCTCAAGAATCCCCTAAGGGGAGCACTGGAACCCTTTTAAGAAACATTGATCTAAAGAAATGAGTTGTGCAAGGTAAGATTGAAGGGAAACAACTGGTGGGAGGCCTTTCCTTAAGCTTGTTGAGCAGCTAAAGGAGTTTGGTGGGTGTTAAAGCACCAGAGACATTGCAAATTCTAATACCAGTTTTACCAGAGTACTGGAAGCATCTTCTATTACTAGATAAAATGGCAATTATGCTGTTACAGGCATGGACAATCATAAAAGTAACAACTGATTGGAACATTGAGCAGTATTTCTTCTGCTGACAGTCTCTGTTAACAGTACTTCATACACAAATAAAAAGTTATAAAAATGATGTAAATGCAATAATCAAATGTGAAATATATATACTAAGAGTCTTCCAACGCATAAAAGTATGCCTGTTTCCATGGATCCATGACTTAACTTCTGACTGCAGAGCTCAGTCCTGTGTCATAATTCCATAAAGTGCTGAGATATATCTTATCTTTTATGGATATACAGAGGTAACTTCAGCAAACAACATTACACAAAGTTCTAAACTTTGGGAAAACAATAAGGTATGGCCAAACTGGAGCATCTTGCACTCAACATTTTTGGGGGAGGGGTTGATTTATATATCTATAGATATAAATCTATAAAGAAATGAACATTGTAAACATGGAAACTCTAACTCAGGCAAAATAGAAGAGGGAGAAAAAGTAATGAAGAAGAATAGGAAGGAAATGGGGAAAACAAGGTGAAAGTGGTAAAATGGTAAAAGATTGTTACCGTAGTTTCAACAGTAATAGGGAAGTCATTAGAATCTATTTCATTAGAGTTGCCACTTTGCTGATGTTGATGATCGTATTACCAACTGGTTTTAGATTCTTAACTACAATGCCTATGAAGGATCCTGTCAATTAGAACACTGATATCATAAAGAAGTCATTAATACCCGCTTTGGTATTCTATTGCACGAAACCGGTACCAATTGTGTTCACTGTAAACTAAGGAGAGAAGGGAGGAGCAATTGACAAATTATGCACTGTATATGCAGTCATTATTCCCGGTAACGCGGCAGGCATAGTGCGATCTCTTACACGTTTATACTGCTCTTGTTCACTGCGTAATCCAAACTGGATTGACCTATACTATGACTAAGTTGGCCAATATGATTAGCAGTGTATGTGATAGCAAACGGTGTAGGTGTGTAGGCTTCAAGATTTGTAGCATTAAGAGGAGTCAACCACGAGGTTCGATAGTACAGTAGACCCTACCTTCCAGATTTATTTTTCCGTCCGTGTTTCCTTTATCCATATCAACCAATACAATTCAGTCAGGAAACTTCTTACAGAATGTCATTTACAATTTTCAGTCAAGGGAAAGCTACTTATGTTATCTAGACAACACGAAGAAGTAAATACTGCCTTTACCAATCCATTTAAACCTCTTTTTATCTACCATCTTAAAATACTATGTAGTACGTCTACTACAACTCTTATTTGTTGATGTACAGCTGTACTTTAGTTGTGTGTTCTTGATCCAAAGCACATATGTGTTTTCAATCGTCTTTTACGATCGACGGCAGAATACAATGTGCATGTTTGTCAAATATTGAAATAACTAAATAAATCGATCTAAAGAATTTCTTGTTTTAACCATCACTTTAGACATTGAACAATCCTAGCGTTTGAGTACACAAAAACCGTATCGTTGACCCAAATACGAGCATAGCAAAATACGAAACTATTTGAAGTTTCAATTCAAATACTCACCAGATCCGAAGCTTCTTCTCTTGAACTTCCTCATGGTCTCCTTCTCGGTCTTTCAACAAAACTCCTTATTAAAAGTGTAGCTGCATATGTCGCTAGTCTGTCTGAATAAAATAATACAAACTACAAGTCTACCGTAGTAAAGAACACTAAGTGTACAATATGATTTCTACTCTGGGCATTTTACTGATAGGAAGCCCGAGTTGGATATTATTGACAACCATCCGCCATGTTGATTTCAACCAGGTGACAACTCCTCCACAGGCCGCGCTTGGCCTGCTGAGATTTGCGCGCGCGGAACCAAGACAGGCGCCTTCCAAAGGGGAGGGGCCTGCAGGGGATTACAGGCAGGCGGACTAGGTTGCGAGTGCCCAGGTAATGAGACCCTCTGCTGACGAACACCTGATAATTTACGCATTATGTAACCAAATGACAATTGCTCGGGGAATACTCAGACTCAAGCAAAGCACGGTAGAGTTGGGTATTGGTCCAATGATACCTAATACCAGTTTTTAACACCATACTTAACCATCATCCTCTTACTTTACTTGTGATTCCCATCCTTTCCTTAATCCTACTCTGCATAAACAAAAAAATCTTCATTTCATCACTTCCAAAGAAAACAGAGCATTCAAGAGGGCACATAGCTGCATAGCTTCATAGCTGTATGCATCTGTTAAATGCTGTCGTGTATCCAAAAATCGCCTCCCGCTTCTTGATTTTTTAATTTTTACACCTTCCACTCTTTTTTCCGCTCCCTACTTACTAATCGTCCATCTTACGAATTTCAGAGTTTTCCCTCTAAAACCGACAATTTTCAATGCTCTACAACAATTTTGAAATCCCAAGCAACATTGCTTCCCTTCCTATTAATTTCTTAATTTTTTCCAGCCCCCTCAAACAAAGCTAGTTTTTAAAGATAGACATTCCATTGAAACCCCGGGCTGCAATATGCCTTAGCAGATTTAAAATAGCAAAAAAAGAAGGGATCGAACTTGCTTGAACAGGTTATTAGAAGAGAGGACTTCTACTATAGGTTTCTTCAAACACCTCTCCCCCACCCCCACACCCACTGAAAATTATACAAATGTTATGTATTGTGCACTGACAAATGGCGAAAGAAATTTTCCCAGTGGAATTATGAGAATCGATTTAAAAGGGGCTCCTCGGTATGTGCTCATAGGTCATCGTTGAACGATTTAATTAGGGGCCACAAACATATCGATTTTCCCCCGACAACGTCGTTTCGTATTTTTCCTTTAGACCCCCTACCCCCCAACAAAACGCCCACGACCTAAATATCGACATAAGCAAAATTTGAGCATGTTATAGGCTGGGATTTTGCAGTGCTTAGTGTAGAAGATTGACCTTACGTTCATAACAAATTGTGCTGCTAAGAACGATTCTGACAGCAAAATTATCTGCAAAGAGTGGGAAATTTTCTTAATCGCAAACATTTTCGACTTTAAATTTCTGCATATAAAAGCTATATTTCTGCATATCAAAGCTATAGTTCTGCTTATCAAAGCTATATTTCTGCATATCAAAGCTAAAGCTATATTCATGCTATAGTCCGTGGAATTTTATGAGCGGGCGGAATTTCACAAACCCTTTTTAATTTTTAATCAATTGCAAAGTCACATTTTCTGTTGCAAATAAACCAATTTCTGGCCGCTCAGCAAATCCCTCTGAATGATAACTGGCCTTTAATTCTACATAATGGTCTACAATTTCTGTATTTGTTGCGTATGACATCGTAGAACGCTAAAGAAGCTTTGTCATCTCCTTTTATATGTTATTTTTTATCCATTAATACAATAAATTGGCATATATTATTTTTCATAAACTTTAGAAGTCAAAGGCACAAACGTTATTTCTTTTGTAACTCGTCTTCATGGAAACAATCCATCTTCAGCAAGAAGAAAACTACTATAAAACATTCCCGTCTATTAGCCTCCTCCCCTGCAAAAAAAAAAGCCCCTCCTAGAGAGTTAGCATGGCCAATGGGTAGCTTGTAAGGTAGGTCTCATATTACGTTCTTTGTCTGATGCTACATTGTGCTCCAGAGAATAACTATGGTGCGTTTTTGGCAATTTAACAGACAAATGGGAGAATGCAGGCAGGGAATGCAGGCAGGAAATGCAAACAGGGAATGCAAGCATGGAATGCAAGCATGGAATGCAAGAAGACGATGACCTAAAGTAGACATCTAAACGGAAATTTTAACTCTAAAAATCATATAACATTTAGGCTAAATTTGAAAATGTACGATCATCATACATACAGTGTTTCTTCCAAATTAGGTAAGGGACTGTTACCACTAAAACTAAATGTATTTTATCTACTGTGCTTCGTACCGCTCAGGGAATAACACACTACGATAGGAAGTGTACAACAAGGGTACAAAGACTACTGACAATAAACTAACACGCAATGACATTACGTGATAACCTACGTTCTGCAATGTCTCCCTCCCCCGAAACACAAACACACATACACATACACATACACACACACATACACACACATAAACACACACACACACACTTCAGCTCTGATCGACACCCATGTATCTTATTGCATAACTTATAGCGGCAATTCAGACATACTGTTACACTTCTACACTTCCCATTTTGCGTATTTACTGAAACGTCTCTTACTTCTACAACAGGCGTCACGTTTGTGGACAGCAGATAGAGGAGAAGAGAATGCTTCCTGTTAAATCAAGTATATGTGTTCCAGTGCTAAAATCTTTTAAAAGACGATGCAAAAGTGGGAATGGAGAATATCTACATGTCTTTTGCACCGGATATCGGTAAGTACGCGGTAGTGGAGCTACTTTTCATGGAATACTCATTTTAGTTTCATGCAGTTTTACCGCAGTCGCAAAAACTCAAGCCTGAGGATTACGAGACGACCCATTTCATGATGAGTACAGTGCAACAGTGCTGTAGCCAGACAATCTCTGTAGGGTATACTTATTACCTATGAGCATATTTTAGGGTATGCTTTATAAATTTAAGGTGTACGGGCCAGCCTGTTCACCAATTAACGTAATTTTTGTGTAACCCCTTCTGGAAAATTAGAGAACCCTTTT
>JAAAKM020006971.1:142198053-142233810 GCA_010016025.2 Alatinidae sp. Z8VKAUB7J3 | reverse complement strand
TAATTCAAAATATTCGTGACATTAAATAAAATCTTTTATGTAGTATTAATGTTTGATGCCAATTTTCATATTTTTCTATTAAACTTCTATCGTCTTGATACTTTTCTAACTTTAGTTCAATCCTAAAATTTGGGAATAAAATCTCTAAAAGTTTCCTAATCTTTCTAATTTCTCATCGTTGTTAGATTACAAGATAGAAGCAGTCAGGTACAATGACTGAAAAATACAAAAGAATTAGTGATTCTGAATACGCTCTTAAATGTATACTGTGGGACGTTACATTTTGGTAAATGTCCTTATAGAAAGTCAAGTTCAATGAAGATGGCAGCTCAAAAATAGATGAAGAGAGATTTAAAAGGTCAATATTCCATGCCATACTTGAAACAGCTCCTTTCACCGCCTTCCCCTCCACACTAATTGCCAGGAGGAGAAGCAGAGCCAACGCTCCGAGTGTCTGCAACCCCATCTCCTGCGTTTCTACAAAGAAGAAAAATATTTCATTATTGACCAGGATGACAGACAAAGAGATCAAAGGGTCAACTGTCATTAATGCTTACAACGAGGGATTACTGCAAAATTAAATTGAAATTTTGGAGAGGACGATAGACTGATAAGGGATCATTAAAATTTCTTACTGAAAACCAGTATAACATTTAGTACACTACATTCAAAATAAAAATCAATAGTTTTTATATCACCGTGACGCTTTCAGGTAAAACGGAGTAACAAGACCCTGTTAAGGCGGCCAGTGGAATCATGACTGTCTCTGAGGAATTCAATATTTTTGTATGTAGCGACATGTCCCCTTACCTCTCTTACAACTGTTGTATAACCCCCGTATATTTTAACTCAGGTTATGAAAATGCATAGAAGAAAAAGTACGGTTTTACCTGTCTTCTTTAGATACTCTAAATATACTCTTAATAATGTGTTTAATAGAGTCTAGGAAGTCTATGTAATATGAGTCGTATTTGCAATCCCGTGTGCATAGTTGCTAAGACGGCCGTGGGTCAGTACTCTTGCAGGAAAGGTCATTAATATTACTTTATCAGGGAAAGTTAAGAGACCCAAATAAATCATACTACAAACCTCTGTTTATAAAATGTTATTAGAACTTTCTATAACTAGGCATGTAGAAAGCTAAAATGGAAAATTCATTAAACATTATATATGTATTCATGTAGCTTTTCGTTGCTTTTAGTTTCCGCAGCAAACGTCAAATATTCAAGCTTTGAGGCATAAGGAACATAGAAAATAGGCATAGCTCTTATCTTTACTTTTGATATACCAATCTTAATGAAGAAAAAAGGCCCTTTTAAGGATATAAAGATGGAAGGAATTACTTTCTTTATATCTCATCCTTAAGGAACATTATATTCCCACATTCTTTATTACCTACATACATATTCTGACCCTGAAAAATACCTACATATTGATTATTCATTATTTACTTCCAACAATTTTTTTTTTATGAAAAACGTGAAAAAATATTTCCGGGTCAGAATAATGTATATATATATATATATATATATATATTGGAGGGGACGTTAATTAGGCACCCAAGAGTATACAGCTCTTCTGTGGTGTCTGCTCCAAATGCAGGGTAAAGACTGACGCTAGGGTAACAGAGGTTTAGCTGTGTATCATAAGATCTCTGCATATCTTGGCACGCAAAATTTTTGATGCAACAAATTTGTATACAGATATATAACATCATATTTCCATGCAACACATAAAAAAATAACAAAGCTAGGTATACATGTTTTCAGCAGGGCCTGGCGCCACAAAGCCTATCTAAACTACTTTAGCTGCCTTAAATTCCCTATCTACCTACACTACTATGCAAACCTGTGCTGTTCCACTGACCTTCACTGCCTACAGTTAACTACTCCAACTAACTACCCTGATCTACCTTATTTTCTTCCTACACTTACGCTGATACAATAATCTAAATAACCTTCCCACACTAATCTGCCTACCTACCTCACTCTAACTAACCTATGTACACTATCCTACTCTACCTAACTTATCTACTTTCCCTAATCAACCTAACACTACCTTTGCTAACCTACCCTTAAACTAATACACCTATCTAACTACCCTACTCTACCTACCCTAAACTACCTACCTACCCTACCCCTACCTATAGTAACTACACTACTCTACCTAAATAACACTAACCTACCTAAACTACTCTACCTAACCTATCTACAATACTCTACTTAAATTACACTTACCTACCTACACTACCTAACCTACTGACACTATTCTACCTACTCTACCTAACCTATACTACCTACCATACTTTACCTAACCTACCTACCTACACTAATCTCCCTACACTATTCTACCTGACCTACCTACACTACTCTACTTACCTACACTATCTAACCTACCTGCAGTAATCTGCCTACACTATTCTGTCTACACTGCTCTACCTAACCTATACTACCCACCCTACTTTACCTAACCTACCTATATACACTAATCTCCCTACACTGCTCTACGTGACCTACCTACACTGCTCTACTTACCTACACTATCTAACCTACCTGCAGTAATCTGCCTACACTATTCTACCTACACTGCTCTACCTAACCTATACTACCCACCCTACTTTACCAACCTACCTATATACACTAATCTCCCTACACTGCTCTACGTGACCTACCTACACTGCTCTACTTACCTACACTATCTAACCTACCTGCAGTAATCTGCCTACACTATTCTACCTACACTGCTCTACCTGACCTATACTACCTACTAAGTCAACTTTGACTTTTTTCTAAAGAGATAACTGCAAACTGACAGCCGAAAACGAAGACGCAAAGACTATTTCAAAATAGGCCAATGGCTGCAACATATTTTCCTGCCTCGTGTCCAGGCTCTATCTTCAAGAGCAGGACGGGATATAACAGCGGCAAACGCTATTACAGCTCCTCCGACATGATTTCAAAGTGGAAAGGGTATGGGGGATAACTTTTATTCCAAAAATAGCGATGGAAATCGCGATACAATGGCGTTAAATTAGATATTTATTGATTTAGTACAATTGTTTCCTTTTCTCAAAAGGATCATAATAAAAAGAAAACAAAACAATTATCGTTTAAATGGTACAAAGTCTAGTATTAAATTGTTTAGATAGAAAGTGAATGACCTCCCTGGATTGTTAGGATTGGTGAATACATTCCTCTAAAACAATTATTTCAAACCATGTGGTACTGGTGCCTTAAAATGGAGTAGGAACGCACATTCTATTGTTATTACTGTTTATGAAAAGTTCCTCATAATTTTAAAGTATCATTCGTGCTTCATTGTTTATGTTCATTTCTAGTCGTGCCAGGTATGGCCGGAGAAGTCATACGTTGCCTGTAAAGTGTCACTTGTCACCAATTACCTATGTGTTCTGAGAAACCCTCCACAATGAAAACGGCTATGTTTTGTCATTAAGATTAATCAGCTCCGCGCAAGACTTGATTTGATGCAAGACTCGATTTGGTACATCAGATATTATTTGGTGGTAGATTCATAGATGATCGCGGAAACAGAGATATTTTCCAGTCATCCTTACCAAAATTCTAATAGCTAGAGGTCCAAATTAGAGCAGGGGCTGATTAGACATTTTGTATTGTTAAGGTTCAGATAAATATATAAGACCAAAGGAAACTCCGTGTATTTCTTTGAGTTTAGTTGCGGTAGTTTCAACTTACGTAAAAGGTGGCACATTTTCATACTCTACAGGATGGGTTGCATAGTCTTTCCTCTGCCATTTGCTCCCAGTCGACAACAGTCACATGGTAATTGGCGATATTGAACATTATAAAATTAACCATACTACACAAAAAGAATATCTTAAGTCCAAAGTACAAAGCCAAATTTATAAAGAATCACTTTTAGGGGCCTAGGTAGTCCCCTTCTGTACCCGCCATTGGCAAGGATGGGTTGCATAGTCTTTCCTCTGACATTTGCTTCCAGTCGACAACATTCACACTGTAATTGTCAATATTGAACATCTTAAAACTAACCATACTACTCAAAAAGAGTATCTTTAGTCAGAAGTACAAAGCCAAATTTATAAAGAATCACTAGTAGAGGCGTGGCCTAGGTAGTCCCCTTCTGTACCCGTCATTGGTTTGGAGGGACGAAGGTAAAGTAACCAGTGACAGCTGGCAGATCTGCTATTGCCCGGTGAAACGCTTTAACCCAGTTAGTATCCTTTTGAATTTTACAAATATATTTTTAGGGGAGCGCATAACTCGCCATTGGGTTAGTACTTAGTGTTAAAAACTGAATCACAGGTGCATCCTTAATTTTACGTAAAGTTTGGGCAATAGATTAAATCTCTGTGGTAGTTTTCATACCTTTACAAGTCAAACCTGGCAACATAAATTTGCCTTTGTCACTCTTCCTTCCTTTTTTAGCTGCCAAGCGTTACTATAATGCTACCGAAATCTTCGGCATTCTTCGAGCATCAAAAACCTCATCTGGTTAATTTATTTTGAACATCGAGATCGGGTGATGTAATGATTTCTTATATAGCTCTGCGTTAGGACTAAGGTGATTCTATTATGGGTAAATCTGGCTTTATATAGTACTTGAGAGTCTGTTTGTATTTAATCCATTGAATTATTAAATATTAGATGTAATCTTTGTAAGGGAGGAGTTAGGAATTAATTGCCAAGGAAAATGATCTGATTAATCGTGTTTATTCGATTACAAGCGTCTGCCTCCTAAATAGTTCACAAATCACATTTCAAGGTTTGATAAAACACTTGAAGCATTGAAAATATTTGACAAATAGATGTATCAACACCCCGATAATTTTTAATTGATAATGATTACAGCTCGTCCTAATAAAAACATTTATTACCGTTATCAGGCTTCGTCCTTGATAGTACCAGATGCAATTTTTAAAAATATTCCCATCAATTTATGGTTTTGGAAGTCAAACTTTGCTAGTTTCGGCTGGACCGGGGAGCCATCACACTCATCAAAGTCTAAGATGTCTCCAGTGAGTTTCTCAATATATCTTGTAATGGTATCTGTATTATTCAGTTATTTCCTTTTCAAACCACACTAGAGAAAATAACAATTATGTTAATACTTGTACATGACCTTAGATAAATCAGGCACACCCTAGTTGACCTCGGATTTCATGGCAACCATTCCACCTAAGGTTGACTGAGCGTGACAACTCTGGAGTCACCAATGTAGAATTGACATTTTCCCACAATCAATATAATTACATCTTTATTATTTCTATACCATATCCTTAATTCATCATGTACGTATACGTGAGTTTATTTGTAATTAGAAAAAATTTTTAACCCGACTTGCATTTTAAGCAGTTCGCAGTAATACAAATTCACGCTAGCTCTGATTCATGTCAGGCCCAAAGCTGAGAGAGAGTCTGAGGGGGCCGGGCCGCCACAAAATATCAAAAATCAAACTTGTGACCCCTCTAAAATGTACATTTTCAATTATTATTCGATCTTTTCATAAACTGAGATGTTACTTTGGATATGTGATAGTTACTCAGTGGTAGTGTTAAGTTTGTGATCAAATCATGTTTTGAACTTTATCTCGAGCCCTAGGGCCTACTATGTTTGCTCTGACTTCCAATGGGTTACTTGATGGATCGCGCTGGCATATATCTAACATTGGCTTACTTAATGTTTTGAAAGTAGCGTATTTAAATTTAAGGAGCTTGGAAGGGTGTGGGAAAGCGGTAAAGGGCGTGGCACCAAACATTATAGCTTGCGGCGCTAGGGCCCCCCTCAAAATCTCTTGCCAGCTCTAGTACTGCTTCTTTCATTGACAGTATCGGCAACACTGCGAGGCTTCAGCACCTTATCAATCGCGAGGCCACTGAATCCCTCAGTTGACTTTCACGAAGTCGATTTAAGATGTCAAGCAAGAGACCTGCCCGTAGCCTAGCCTGCGCGCAGACAGAAACTACTGACGTAGTAACTACCCACTCCAGATGGGATAGTCTGCACGCAGGCTACCTGTAGCCTGAATAAGCATGGTCTATGTTGCAGAAACATTCTCTTTTGGGACAGTCGATAACTTTCTACAGCTGCTCCGAGACCGAGACCTAAAGGTTTGTGAAGAATTGTATTGATTGTCACCTTAACTAATAATGTTTTTGAATAAACCTGCTTGCTGTGTTATTATAGTGTCTATCAGCTGTTGTTTCTAAGACGTTTCATATAACTTACCTAACAAAACTTTTAAATAGAGCCACTTACATATACAAAACTAGGAACCGACTAAGATCTAGTGAAAGTGGATACAAACAGACAGCTGTATTAGGAACTCGCACACCATGACGCGAGAAGAGATTGTGGTGAAAGGCTTTGATAAAACTACTAATACTGTGAAACTTAGAGAAAAGGCCACAAATACTGCTAGAAGTAGGCTAAACGAAACTCGAGCACTTACAATACAGATATCAAACCAAAACTCGAACTGCAATCTGGTACTTTCGAATGATCGAATTCTACTGTAAAACAACTGTGATTTCCACAAAGCTGCGAAAAAGCACAAACGATGTAACATATATTTTCCTCTCAATTTGTTTTGTGCTCCAGTTTTCTACTCTTATATCCCTTCACATACATCAGGAAGGTGTCTGTCGTGAAACTCAGCTTCCTGTTATTTTGTACTTGGGACCCATAAAACGTTTTCGTCAAACAATACCCTTTTGTTAACATTTTCAAGTATTACAACCAATATGACAATCAACCCCAGTTAATAAAATGTCTAATGTCTAAATTCTAACTTTAGATTATACGGGTACAGATAAGAATTTTGTAATCCGCATAACTATAATTATGTTACACGAAAATCTTGTGAATATAGATCATAGATATAGCTAATGAAACTTTATATATTTATATGAATAAATCACTATTATCGAGCCCTCTTGTGTTTAGAAAGGCAGCTTGTCTCAATGTTATCGTAAAATGTTGGACATATGTTTACTTAAACGTCAAAAGTTGCAAAGAAGTTGTCGAAAAGTTGCAAAAAAAGTTGCCAAAAATACAGTTAAATGCTAACAAAATTGTTATAAAATTTACTTGATAGTTATATTTAATCGTTAATTTGCAGCTTATTTACTTTATTTACAATAATACTGAACATCGGTCACGAACATTAAATAGAAATTTGCTTAAATGTTACCTTTATCATCTAGAAGAGAACTTTGAGATGTCAATTTGCAAAGACACCAGAGAAAAATTTCACCAGCACCCTCTCTTCCCGATTATGCTTCTCACTTTCAATGGGCTTTGGAAAGATAGACAGGCTGGATGGCAGCCCTTCCTTGGTCAAGTCACATGGCACAGAGAGGTTGGTCTCTAACTGCGTTGAGCTAGTTGTCGATGTCCACTGGTGGATGATTTTGATGTGGCGACCATAGGAATAGAGAATATAAACACTGGAGGACACCTAGCTATGTTGGTAGAGCGCATGCCGCTATAACATGGGCCATGGGTTCGATCCCCAGTGGTGACATGTTTTCTATTTCTGATTATGGTAATTAGTACCACATCCGGAAGTTATGAAACATGTGATCGTACACACCTGTAAACTTTGTCTTGACATTTATTCGCTTATGCTCTTGGTTCTGATTAGACATCTTATAATATGGATATATTTGATAACGGTTAATGTTCTGTTAAAGATGTTTGTCTCATCATGTCGTTTCCAAATCTTCAACATGAAATACCATAGCCAGAACTCCTTCCGCTTGTTTCGGTGTTATTGGCTGGCCATATATTCTCTATGTGCGAAGTTCTAGAAAAGAAGAGTTGTTCAGCGTATTGGCTGTATGTCTTTGCATAAAAGCAATAAATGTGGTATATCTCAAACCAGACAGCATCATCATTTTTTTATTCATTGTTTTTTACGCAGAGTTTCCATTTTTCTATAGGTATTACAGCTATGCACTGGACAGCAAAAGCACTTTTGTGCTTATTTCTCCCGTACTTATTGGTCATTACATATCAATTCTTGGCAAGGACTGGTCTTTGCGTTCAGAGAGTCGATCATGCTCCAGGGCCATGCCGCGTAGTTTCTGGGATAGATTGTGGAGCAGAGGATATCGAAGCCACTTCAGATGGCTTGGCATTCATTTCGAGTGGTTATCATGCAGCAAGGGAATGTGGTGGTGAGCACCGTGGACAAATTTACCTTTTTGATTTTACTCATCCCGATTCAAATGTTACCGCGTTAAACATTATCAGCAAAAATATTGATCGTAAGAAATTCGAGCCTCATGGTATTGGAATACATGAAAATAAAAAGACGGGGGACACCAGACTCTTTGTTGTTGACCATTCAGAGATGGATGAAGTTGTTAGAATATTTTCATACAGCAGAGAAGAAAAATATACCCTGCGTCACATTGATGATGTACGAGATGGTAGTTTCATGTGTTTAAATGACGTGCAACCAACAGGTCCACGGAGCTTCTACGTCACAAACTACTTGCGTTTCTGTCATTACCTTGGACGTCATCGTGACTACGAAATTTTGCTTCAGTTTGTTGTCGGTATGTCAAATATTGTACATTTTAATGGGAATGAGGGCAGAGTCATGGTCAGTGGCTTGAAATCAGTAAATGGAATTAAGATGTCCCTTGACAAGAAGTTTATCTTTGGCGCTACGATAGATGGATTGCTTCATGCCTTCAAACGAGATGCAGAGACCAACGTCATCAGCTGTGACAACGCCCATACGATTCCGATCAAAACCATGGGAGATAATATAAATGTAGATGCAGCAGGTGATTTGTACATTGGAGGTTTCCCACATGCATGGATGACATTATTGAATGATTTTGATGGGCCAAATGCAACGCCAGCGCAAGTTGTCCGTGTTCATCCGACCTCAGCCAATTGGAGTAGTTATGAGATAAGTGAGCCGTTTTATAACTCAGGTATCAATTTCGTACGTGGGACAAGTAGTGCTTACCATTACAATGGGCAGCTCCTTATGGGAACCCCGGAACATTTGTTAGGTTATTGTCTTATGGAAACAATGTATTAATTTCATTTGTATTGTTCTTGCGGTATTACATGATTCACATTGGATAGTTACCCAGTTTAAATGATTTTTTACCTCCATAGAGTAAGAGCTCACTGAAAAGCAAAAGTATGCAGTCCCGATGTAGACCTTATAAACAGAAGCATTAATTCTCTCTCAATACACAACAATATGTTTAATGGTAGATACTGTGGTTTGAATTGATTGTTGACGCGAACGTTCTTGCACTCATCATGTTGACTAATACTTTTGTATATTTTTCTTATGTCTATTTAAGATTTTATGTAACTCAAAAAAGCGTCCTGATTTTATCACAGGGTCGATCTATGACATTTCATGCAGGAATCGCGGAGCGACAACATTATTAGGGGGAAGACCGAGGTTCATTATTACGGATAAGATCAATAACTTAACCAAGTACAAAACATTACTGGCAAGATTAGTGGGGGGTTGAAGTTGCTTGCCTTTAGGGAACAAGGTCCCATGTTACGCATGTGCTCACGTCATGAAAGGTTCTAGTGTCCTCGTCTTTGCCATGGTGCCAAACAAGTCCACTTATATCCCTTCTTTATTATCAGGCATGATCCGAAAAACGATTACTTTATCAAATTTTATTGAGGATCATATGTCACGAATTGCGATATGAAACTTTAAAAGCCGCACGGGATTCCCGTAACTACTCGTTTAAGCGCCGCACTCTTCATAGGGCAATATGGTAATCAATGCCCGTGAAGACGTTCCTCACCATACTTTAGAATGCGCAGCCCTTTTTCCAACACTAATGTCGTCATAGCTGTCTTGTAAAGCTAGAAGACCGCAGACTTCGATATTTTGGCAAATACTTTGGCAATTGTTTAGTGATCTCTCTATCAAACAAGGTAAGTTATACCATGAAACGTTGGTGATGGCTTTGCTATGTCACGGAAGAATCTACGTGATCGCACACGTTCTTGTGTATAATTAAATTTATATGCTACCTTTAGAAGTCTATGTGTAGTTGAAAGTGCACGGTGGCCACAACACCACGAGTATACACGAGTCTCTCAAGGACTGCAGATTCAGGCCTTCAGAGCCGCAGTTTGCATACACCTGCCTTACTTAGTTACGTAGGTATTTTGACTGGCAAATTTTCAAGCAACCCCCAATGTCAGTTAAAATCTGTTCAATTAAGGTTTCAATAAGAAACTTATGAGTTGTTACTGATTACGAGAAAAGAAACATCAACAATCTTTCTCTCCTCTTGCGGTAAAATAAGTTTCACTTGAAATTCCAACTGCCATATAATTCAAGTAATCTGAAGAGTCTGTTGAAACCCATCTAATTATGTGCCATAATAAATTCGTGAATTTATGATTGTTTGCGAATAAAGAAAACATTTATAATCTCCTGTAGTGTTTTCTCTTGTCATGGCACATCCTCCTTGTCCAAATTCTCATTTTATGTCAATTGTGGCAGTTTCCCAGGATTTACATCTTTCCCGCTAAGCTGAGTATACTTCCTGTGGACAAAGAATGTAAATGTAATATGGATAACAGTATACATTACGAAGAAGTCATCTGTACATTTCCAGTGTGTTCACTCCAAAGTTTTAGAATTTCACCTGTATCTTCTTCCATATCTAGTACCAGTCATGAGCTTTATACAATGTAGATGTAAAACTATTAACCTGTTATATGTGCTTATCAGGTACCTCTAGTTTACATTTGGGATTAAAATTTTGGCTCATGGTTAAACAAAAGGACCTGATGTTCAGTCCACTTCCTCAATTTCTTCAAAAACTGTACAAAGAAAATAAGTGTCGTGAAAGCACACATCCATGTCTCACTTCCATGTTATAGATACCTAGTCACGTAGCTCCTCTTTGATCTTAATGGCCACCTTTAATCACAGTATAGATTTCTTACAACTCCAATATCTTTCTGTGGAAATTGAAACGAGTAAAGTACTCGGGAATAGATGATGACGGCTCTTGAGCTTTTGTGGACAAGACCTAGGGGTAACTTGCTCTTCAATGCATCCATTCCCGAGTACTTGCCTGTTTCAATTTCCTCGGCGTACCATTCAATCGTAGTTATTTCCTACAATGCTTCTCACGATTAGTGATAGATATTTTTTGTATGTTTGTGCCAGAGTTCATTAACGTTGTAACCTCCAGTATACAAGGATCTGGCGAAGTCTTAAAAGAAAAGACGAAACGTTGCCAAATTGTAGTTTCCTTCTTGGTGTACCACCTATAGTTTGTCTGTGTAGTTGTCACTATAAAATTTACTGCTCAATACAGTCTTTAAAGTTAGAATTTTTGTCTGAAAGGCCGTCTTGTATACGTTTCTTACTTAGGTTTCTATCTTATTCCGCATCTAGGTGCACTCTCTCGTGGAACATACGGTCATTTTTCTCAAAGCATTAATCTCTGTCTTACCTCTAGTAAGAACACAATTGTCAATCACGAAGTTATCTTATTGGATGCCTCCGTTGCTTGCACGAGAGGATTCTTTTTCGATTATTAGATAGAAAAATCTAGATTGTGGATGGTTAGGACTGTTATAAAACTGTACCCATATACACCTTACAGGCAGGAGTTTGCGTCGCAATGTCGAACAGTGCCGATTATTATGCTTCAAATGTTATCTGAAGTTTTTCATGTTGTCAACAAGTTGATATCTAGAAGAATAGAGATGTGGGGTCTCCTCTGTCATTATTTTCCCACAATAGTACTGCAAAATGGAAACAATAAGTGATAAGGAGAAGATTACATCATTATGTAATCGCAGTTTTGATGTCAAAGGTTTAACTATGCAGTCCATCAAGCAAAGGGCTAATCCTGCCATATATTATTGAAAAGTGGGTACGATTTTGATAAATGCTGGCACGAAAGTTAAGTTATTCTGCATTACCAAACGTTCCCCCACAGTGCTTGACAAAGTTTGGTAAATATTTGCTATGGTTCCATCCTGCCATCTATTCGAGTTCATTTTACTTTTATTTAATACTGCATCAGCAGTCCCTCTTCCTGCACGCAACGCACATCAGGACTCAGGAAATGCATCATCAACAATAAGAACGATTAGGAACCATTCTTATTCGAACACTACAAATGTAATCGGCAGTGTGATATCCAGCCAATAACATGAGTCGGTTCTATTCGTTTATGTTTCCAAACGTGTAATTATCATTCCACAGTGGCAACCGTTTGTGCCACCCGTGTAATAAGGTTTATTATGTTTTTATGTGTCTCTGTAGTCACCTCATGCTCCTGGCTTGCACAGTTTTCTTTTCAAGATGTACCTCTGCAAAGATTTTACAGTGAAATGTTGTTGGGTGACATTGGATTTTTGCACAGTTGATCAGCAGTATTCTTTGTGTCTCTTGATCTAAACATCTCTTTTTATTCCCTCACTTAATATCATTTCATGTGGCAGCAGAAATTTCCTACGTATATCTATATCTGCTATTTTGCAGGTTAATTCATAACTATCTTTATTTGTACTTCTATCTACAACTTTATATTTCCCTGAATGTCTCGATCCAGATTCGTACATCGATATATCAGTGTCCACATTTACATGCATTTATATCAACACATACATAAATTTGTCTATGCTCATTTGCCTCAGTCTGCATCCACATGTATTCGTTTGTATCTTAGACTATGTCTTCATCTCTGCCTCTATCAAAGTGTATATTTATGCATGTATTTAGCCTATATGTATGTCAGCACGAATACTCAATACTGTTTTAAGGGTAAGATTTGGTGGCACAGTCAAAATGTTTTACCTGGGACAGTCCATCACTGCACAGCTATGAGAAGGACATTGTGCCATAAATAATATAAATGCTTTATCACTGAAATTTAAAAGCAGTTTTTCCAAAACAGTACAATGAATTGTCTTGTTGAAACCTACAAAAACTTCCCATGGAAAATTGTGAAGAGCCCGGAACGGTATACTGCATCTGTACCTATAATTGTACGAATGCCAAACGTAGCGACATAAGCTGCTTGCCGGGATACGGTTCACAAATATCTAAAACTATCGGGAGAAAATAGTTTAATGATTTTGTAAAATGGATATTAGTAAGTAAATACTTCTCACCTTTTCAATTCTCACATCAGACTATTTTGAAGGCAGGCATTGAAAACCGTTTATGATAACAACCACCCGTGAATACTTTTTAAGCAAAGCTGTCCAATGCTGTGATCTATCCCCTGTTTGACAGCAGCAATAGGAATAGATCATTATGTGGCGCAATCATTGAAATACAGTGCTGGTTACTGAGGTTACACGTGCGATTGGATCACATCGAATATTTCTAATGAGAGTCTGCTTTTCTCGTTTAGGGTGAAATTTACAAACGATATAAATACTTAAGTTCTCCTTATCATGATTGAGTCAAAAGAGTACGTTTACGATGCACTTTTTGTATATCGATATGACAAATTCATCGTGCATGGTATAAAATATCTCTTGGTATATCTGCCAGCTGAGTGAAGAAGGGATGAAGGGAAGAACGGAAGGACAGAAGGAGGGAAGGACAGAAGGAGGGAAGGACAGAAGGAGGAAAGGACAGAAGGAGGGAAGAACAGAAGGAGGGAAGGAAAGAAGGAGGGAAGGACAGAAGGAGGGAAGGACAGAAGGAGGGAAGGACAGAAGGAGGGAAGAGCAGAAGGAGGGAAGGGCAGAAGGAGGGAAGGACAGAAGGAGGGAAGGACAGAAGGAGGGAAGGACAGAAGGAGGGAAGGAGGGGAGTGGAAAGGGAGAGTGTGTGAAACAGAGAGTGAACGAGGAATTCGGCCACTGAAAGAGTGTGCGTGTGTGTGTGAGTATCTGGTGCTTAAACAAATTACATCTCTGTGCCAATTTCTATTTCTAAACAATAAGATACGATTTTTGTTTCCGAGGATTACCTGCTTCAGCTCGCAGTCTTTCTTCTCTCTGCATTTCCCTGATGGCTATCTTACACAGAGCAGGGTGACAACACATCTGACGTAGGCGCATGATAGTGGCTAGGACATTAGCATAATGCCTCAACAAATACCTTGCTCCCCGGTTGAAATATCTACAATAAAACAACAGCAAGCTGATTAAAAGAAATACAATACGCTCATGTAAAAACACGATATGTAAAGTACAACACTTGTGAAGTGGGAAGTGCTATTACAACTCCAAAGATGCACTGTTAAACTATGATCGAAAATTTCTTCGCTTTGGCGAACTCTGATTCTGCTATGGTTAGAGGTCGTTTGGGCCTGCTATTACGGTTAAGTAAATTAGGACAGCAGGTTATGACCAAGAATTCTTAGAGTCACATTATTGACTATGATATTGTCATGCAAGCCCTATTGGCCCCGATGCAAAACCGGAAGGAGATGCCAAGGGTAGTTCACATTCAACCATTGAGGGGTCGGTAAAATGATGCCCAGCATTGCTCCTAAAATTTGTCAACGTCGTCTCCTTTCCTTTCTTATCCTCTGCGTAATGGTTACTATGTTTCAGCAAACGTACAATATAATTAGGGTGTGTTTTCTACTTTATGGTTTCAAGACGCAATTCACTCAAGTATCAATCTGCCTTGAATGCACGCTAATGTGCTTTACCCCAAACTTAGCTCTGCTCTACTTGTGCTGATAGACTTAAACTGGGTTTAAAATGAAACATGTGAACGTGAAGTGTGCGTCCACGGTTGTGGCTGTGTTATACACATGTCTTCCTTACACCTAAAATCACGTCAATATCAAAAGTGTTAAGAATGGATCACTTCAAACGATAAGTTCAAACCATTTACCAGAGAATATCGTATGTCACCAACAGGATTTGAGCAAGGTCCATACCATGACGTTGTGTTGCTCTACAAACTGAACTTTGGGTGTATACACTGACAACATACTTTGTTCTCTCTGCTCGCTAAAATAATCCCAAAGTCTCCATCAGTGGGTACTTCTATCCCATATTGCTTACAGGTGGATATCTATATCATTGTTACTAACAGAGGCTTTAAATTATGTACCATTGGGTCGTCAGAGCTTCCCTCGTAGAATATGTTTCGAAACCTCATATCCTAGTTTTGAATCTCGGTAGTAATTTCGGACATAGGTTCTTCCGAACTTTTCTTGAGGTACGAGGTGTGATTTTGTTGAACGAGAATCTACTATTAACAACGTTCCACTGAAAACTGTGCAGATCTGTGGAAGTAACCTTGGATTGCCCCCCCAAATTGTATATAAGATATATATGTTCTCAAGGAAAACGTAATTGCTATGTCATACTTCGCACAAAAGGTCTGTAATTCTTGGTTCATTGTGGCTTGAGCGTTGATTAAAGATGATAAAATTTCCCGACGTTTGTCTCGAAGTCCTCAGCACGTATATAAACGAGACATGCTTCCTTTGATCAATGACATGCTTCGTTTAAACACTAATGTAAATAAATGTACTCACTTGGTGATGACGTTTTTGACACTTTTCTGCATAGCATCATACAAAACCCTCTCCTCTTTCCCCAGTGTGAGAACACAAGTGTTTACAATCTTTTCTGGTAGCTGCACGATGGGTTTTCCATCTAACAGATCCGTTTTCATACGCCTGATGGATACGTGACGAACAATCTTTTGTACTCGACTGCCAATATGAGAAAAAACCCGAACCATTAGACATTCGAATCAGCAATCTTACAAACTACATCGTAAGACTCATACAGGGAATCATAAAATGGCATGTATTCAGTAACTGAAGTACAAAATATGGCTGAGTCTATTTGATTGGTACTCTTCAGAAATAGTACGCCAACTGCAGTGTCATAGTATAACAATATGTACTGATAAGGAATTGAGGGGAAACGCCGTTTCTTTCAGGCCTGTAAGAGAACAATATACTGGTATGAATCAGGGGCGTAGCGAAAGGTTCAATGTAAGGGTAAGGCGGAGGGCTGTCGGGCAATTACAACCAATTATATTGGTAACAGTATGCTTTCTCGTACTTGCTGCAACAACTGTTGGATGCCCTCGATGAGAAGCAGCAACTTACACTCCATTCAGATAAATACTTATTCTTCCATCTTCTATGACGCAAAGGGTCCATGATAGAACTAGTGATTGGCTCAACAATATTTATTGAAGCATTTAAAGGGCTGGAAAACAGCTTAAACACGTAAGTAGGTTTTACAGCATAGAATGCAAAATTTGATTGATTCTACGTGTTGAATATTGTGGATGAAGACATTTTGTTACGCTATCTGCTTACCACCGAAACACGTCAAAAATATGTGCACCTCAATATATATAAAAGAATACTGTAGAAGTCGTCTAAATATACGAATGTAAAAAATAGATAATAAAAATCAATCAAACATGTTAAGAACTACACCAAGACTCACTCAAAGTACGGTCTATCACCGTATCTCCTTTTAATTGGTGATACCACTTCCCTTGTCCACCATCTTCTAGTAGCAAACGGCTCCAGCTTGAGGAAACTCAGCATTGACCAGAAATCCGTCATGCGATTTTGGATTGGGGTCCCTAAAGTATATATTATACAATTATTGAAGAAAGTCTAGTAATTGTCACTATTATTAAGCTATTATGAAATTTATGAGGGAGTAAAAACATATATACAGGGGCCGTGAAGAGGGGTAGAGAAGTGAAACGCAGCCCTCACAATAATTTTGGAATTAGCACATTTATGAAATGTCTTTGTAATCACTTAGAGTTATGAGTAGAAAGTGGAGCAAAACACATGAAAAGTACAGCATCACTGACATAACAAAAATTTTTAGCTAAAGAAAGTTTACATATTTCCTTCCCCAACTTCCCAAAGATGTAATACTTCGGCGGTTACCTCAACAGATGCAAAACAGAAACATCTTTATATGTAGCAGCATTGCCTTGTCATAATGTAATCGACTACAAAATCAAAGCTACAAAGAAATATGAAATACTGCATGTAACGTAACACCAAAATGTAACCTAATATGTCACTTTGTATAGAACATAAAAATATCACGTAATGTGTTAGTAACGTACTCATTAAGTTAATTAATAAAGACCAGGATCTATTAATCAAAGCATAAGGTAATAATTCAATAAACCAATAAATATATTTTATTTAATGATGGGTGGTGACCACATCGAGCGTCCGCAGTCAGACCCAAGAATACGAATGATTGCCAAGTTTTGTCAATGGCCAAAAAAGAAGATATCTCAAAAGGGAAATAGAGAATTGTATTGGTATTTAATCACACTGGCGCCAAATATGTTACCACTATGTGTCGCAAGCAGTTCTAAATCTGTTCATTTTTTCGTAAAATTCCACTGAAAATTACATTGTTTGAATCTTGGTAAGGGTTTGATAAGCTTTGCACTCCTTTGACGCCATTAATATTGTTTTACGGGCATTTATTTAAATATTCTTTTCATCCAGATGTTAGGCAATGTAAGATTATATTTCATCGTTTAGCCTTACATTCTTCGTACGAAGAGTAACATTTTATGCCCTCCCCAAAATAATTTCTTCTCGTTAACAGAAGTAGTAAAATGTGCCTTCAACGGGAGATAATCAATGGCAAATGGGATCACCTGTAACAATCCATCTCCGTTCTGCTCTTAATGCACGAGTGGCTTTGGTTTGCTGTGCTGAAGGATTTCGAATAGAATGTCCTTCATCCAATATTACACGAAGCCAATTTATTTTGTGTAAAAGAGATCCACCCTAGAAACGAGAATCCATAAACAAACAGTACAATATCTAGTTCTAGAGCTGGTTAAATACACTGACCTTAAAGTATTTTGGAACTCGAGAATTTACTGAACATACATCAAATTTATTGTACAGAACCATTTTCTCAAGCAAGGTGCCTTAACGAACGATCTGTCAGTATATCAAGCATCTTCTGGCTGATGCATGGGTCTTAACGTTCTTTTCCATGTAATAGAAAAAAGAGCAACAGATGTTTCTTCCGAAAAGGAACATAAATGCACACTGAAATTTATCACATTTTCAAACCCTTACAAAGACCGTATTAACATCTGTAAGAAACGACGAGAAGGGCTCTCTAATATTTTGTGATCCAGCGGGTGAGAGTTCTAAGTCCGTGGTCCTATGCCTATCTGATCTCCATAGGCTGCTAATTGTCGAGTTATTGTATTATGATCTCGAAGGAACAACACAAAATGCCTCTGAGCCTAAACAATTCTGAAATCAGTACTTAATTTTGAACAATTAAAACTTTGTGTTAGAAAAGAAAAAGTAACATGGTCACAATTACGTGCCACGGCTGAAAGGCTGGAGTTTGTTTATTATGGTCATCGACATAAATGTTTGTTTGGAGAAGTAGACCCTCTGTACGATAGGAAAGTTTTCTTTGCAATCTTGCCAATATCTTTATAGGTGTACCCGTTTTCCCCTCACTATTTATATTGCAATTGCTTATAATAAGAAAAATCCTGCTTCAGCACATTGCTGACTAAAACGCCAAAATCTTACATTTTGCACTATTTTAAAGGCCCCTGATTTAACTTATAATTTAATTAAAACTTTTACCACTTAAGATCACAAATGTGTTCTTAGTTGATGACCTTTAATTTTTTATCTTCAGATATTTTGGGCGGGGAAGATACGGAGAAAAACTGCGAATTTAGAATGACTGAGACAATTTAATACAAATAGTCAAGACAACTGCCTACTCAGAAAGTGAGGTTTACCTCCCACGGTCTCATAACTAGCCTTTGTAAGTCTGTTTCCTATTCTTTGGACTTCGACCTGGGGTCCTTAAAATAAGTCTCTGAGTAGGCACTTAGAAACACCGTAAAAATTGCCGGAAGAGAAAATGAGCGTCAAATAGGATGCATGGAATACAGGCAACTTTGTCCTTAGGAGCAGCTTGCTTTTAAGGGCAGATTTGACATGTGGTCGCAAAATTAAAGTCCCAGCAAAAATATGTATTAAACTCTGCATTTAAACTCTGCATTTAACGGGCAGCTTTGAATTGCGAACTACGTTAGTGATCGTGATCGTTAGTCCGTGGCCCATGAAAACACTGTGTGATACGGGCAAACAATGACATTCTCGCAGGACTAGACGTGTCATCAACATGACGCAACGAGCGATTGTCCCGTGTATCGCACCTTTGTTAGTATGACAGCAATGAGTTGCTTCAAACCTATCAATTCTGCTTAACACCTGATGTTGATTTGCTTCACTCTTGATTTTGATTTGCCAGCTTATGTTATTTCCTTTAGAAAAGAATGATGGGCATTTTATGAACCTCTGTACCGACAGAGTCGACCATTTAACCAGCCAGTTAGCTAACATTCAGATGCACGCACGGCAGACAAACATCAACGATTTTTTTGTTAAAAAGTGAATTAACTCTTTTTTAACCATCATGTTCACATTTTTTTTGTTATGTCTTAGTATTTTGTTACGTAAATTTCCTAGTTAATTCTAATATATTTTAAGTTAATTTTTATGTTTTTGCTTTTTATTTAAAAACCGTTAAGAAGATTAACATTATGATAGAAAAAATGAAGCATGTGGTTAGAAATGTGAGGAATTACCTGGAATCTTCTTGTGTCTATATGAAGTTTGTTGTTTTAATACCTGACCCCTCTCTTCCTGCCTAAGACTATACTTCTATCTAAATTCTTGAAAATTTGATTTGATTAAACTTCGATGTACGACTGTGAGTTATTCTAGAAATCACCACATTTAGTAGCAGGGCATGACTGCCTTTTGGTCCTAACAAATGTTCAATGATCAGTAAGATATGAGATGGGCTTACCGTAGAGCAGGAGAACATTACGTTGTTGCCAAAGATACCAGGAATGGATATTTAATAGAAGGTAACGGCAATGGATGACCCAAAGAAGAAAAATAGAAGGTAGCATGAGTCCTCAGACTTTTAGAACCCATAGGCAACTGCCAATTTGTTCTTGTTCTTAGAGAAATTGGGAGTAGAAAGGCATGAGGTAATAGAAAGAAGGGGAGGTAGGACTGAAACTTTCTGATGAGAAAGAGCATAAGAAAAATTCAAAGGAATAAAAGACAGCAAATAGGAAAACGGGATAGATGAGTAAGCTTATGACTTTGAAGGTTACGACCTGTCAATTTCTGGTTTGTATTATCTAGGCGGTTGTATTTACCTTCAGATCGGGATCTTGAAACTACAAGCTCCGCCCAATAGTTTATCATTTGTTTATTTACAAGCATCTCTGATCAACGGCATGGAATGGCCAATCTAACCGATAAAAGAATCCATAAGAAATCTTGAAAGACAGTAAATTGTATTTGAATAGGTAATTTGAACATTCAATTTCAGGTGTGTTTATCCTTTTTATAGTTTTTGTTAATTAAGGAGGATGCCAAATCAAGCTAAAGAATAGAGAATTACAATCAAACCTTGCCCTCATAGCGAAGAACCTTCTCAAGCTCTATCCGTTTGGACATAATGATTTACGAGCTCCAGAACACCGTGAACGCGCATGCTCAGTGAGCCTTTTCCGCCGGAAAGTATTGCTATTTTAGTAAGTACACATATTTACATGTTAATCAGGTAATGTAATTTTTGCATGCTAAGCTCTCTATGCAAAGTCAATGTTGGATTCGTTGTGCAAACATAGACAATAGGGTTGTTTATTGAATAGTTTCATTTAGCGTTCTGTGTATTTACAGATAGACACACCCGCCGAATCGTTGGATTCTCGATGAGTAACGACCGATGACATACGGGAACTTACGGGTGTAGTTTGCGTCATTAAAGTTTCCAAATTAAAAATTTATAATTGTATAGCTGTAGTAACTTAGGGTTAGTCATACATCAAATGTTTCCTGTGGTTAAATTTAGTTAAGATATTTTTAGCATTTTGAATGAGTGTAAGCTGTGTTCTAATTTATTTTTTCATATTCCACTAAGGTGCCTTTAGTCATTGTGTGGAAAGGGGTGTTTCCTTTAGATATGCATATCTTGCTGTGAATGTGACACAATTGTCAATTTTAATTTTAACAAAGATGCGAAGTGGTCACGGAAAAAATTGAGATTACGCAAATCTTTGGGGGCCATCGCCCCTCTGCCCCCGGTTGCTCCGTCGCTGATAAAGTGTTTCAAAGTGTTTCGGAAACATTTTCATTTATAAGGTACCAAATTTGCGCACCAAAAATTTTAAAGGGAAAGCATTTCAAGATGTCGATTTGGAGTCTTTCATTTGTCGCTTGGTTTTGATAAAGAAGCTCCTTGGGCAAGAAGCTGCAGAAGTTCTGAGAGAAGCTCATGTTCTAGAGTTGTAAGCTGGAGGTACAGTTCAGCCTCAGAAAGAAGGGCTCGAGTGCAGTGAGGTGGTTGCATAGTACAGTTATCTAAAACCAATAAAAACTTTCTTCTGGACGTTTTGGCGGCATATATACATAAAATGACTCAGTGCACTGCTTGAGACGGTTTGCCTTGTCCTTTAAGTCATTAACCTGTGTGGTTGCCGGCAGCTACATAACAAGAGACTAAGGAATATTGTTTCTTGTGCTATGAGGCGGCTCTCCAAGGCAATATCACTTCTGAAGATCTAGTGAACATTTTCATCTTGAAAGCTTTTAGAAAGGGATAAATGTATTAAAAAGCAAGTTCCAGAACCATTAAGCAGGCCTTTGAATAACTGGATCTACATTTTTCATTAGTTTGGGGAATTTTGAACCTTTCTTTAGAAGTTTTGTCCATTATGACCATGCTTCATTTACGCCAAAAACACCATCGGTTGCACCAGGGATTTGTTAAAAACTGATTTTAACGCATGAGATTCCATACCCTAAGTGAGGGAGGCCTTTGGACAGATCAATGCATAGAGAAAGTTAAGATGAGCGTACTAATGGGAAGGGTCTGGTAGAACAGACACCGGGGAATGGGGAAAATTATTTGACATTAGTGGATAATGACCTCTTAAAATATAATTCTATTCGCCGTGTTACTAGACCCAAACATGACTTCAAAGACTTCTTGAAATGAAAAATTGTCCTAGTAAATATGACTTGTATTAAATGATTCACGAAGGAGATCTCTGTTAAGCGAAATTAATGTCGACAAGTACAACAACCTAAACTGTAACAAAGCAGCAGAAGTTAGACTGGCGATTGAGGTCAAGTCGGCAACGTGAATGTTCTCAATAAGACAGACAAACGATTTAAGTCACTTGACAGACTACATAACACCATAAAGATGATGAAGAACAAGGTAACCATCAAGTTCATTTCTATTTCCAAGAATAGGACCAGTGGCATTGAGAGAAAATTATGTGAAGAGCCACTTCGCGTCCCTGTTCAGTCAAGCGTTTACACAAAAACTAGTCAAGCCTGCAATCTCTCAATATAAGACCTCTGATGAGCAGTGGGCCCTATTTTGATTCTAAATCACAATTAGACTAACTAATGAATAAAGGGCAGCTGGGGTGTCCTAGGGCAACGCCCCTTGACTTAGTCTACCCGGCAGAAAAGCAAGCAATGAGAAAGGGTCGAAGACCAGTAAGACCACCTGCCATGGATCAACGAGAACACATATTAAACCGATTCCTTACAAAAAGGATAAAAAACCGAAACCTCCAGTCAGCTCTACGAAAATCAGCTGTCGGCAAAAAAGAAGACAATGAAGATCATTCGTAATAGCAAAATACAACCATTTCAGACAGCATCAATTTAATGCAAAAGGTACGGTGGTGAAGGGGAGGCAGATCCCATGATATAGTTTAGCAATACATGCGTCAGGCCAGGGAGTATCGGACTATCGGACTATCGGACTATCGGAGTATCGGTCATTTCGTATTTGATAGATGTGTAGATGGAGTCATGAGTCATGAGCATCGTAAAAGAAGCTTACCTGGCAGATGTGATTATACATTAGAGTAACATTGGACACAAAAAGCAGGATGTGTCTATTTTAACCAAGAAAACAGAGAATCAACTTATTGAACTAGTCAACTATTATGGTATTTCCTCATTGTCCGTTTCCAACATAGTCCCCTGGCATGGTCTAATAATTATCGGTAATAATAGGTAATAAAAAGTTTACTTAATGTTTTTTTTCATGTCATCTCACAATAATGTATCTTTTATTAAGCAAATCTGAATAAAAGCCACGTTAATAGGAATTGTCGCGCTTGAATACATTCTATGTTTATACATGGGGCCAAGAAGTGTAAAAACCTACTTTCCCAAACCCTTAAAACCCCGTGTCACAGAAATTCCCCTAACTCTGTAATACAGGATTTTTATTATATTCCTTATGATGAAATTGCGCTTCTAATGATACCAAATTTAGCTTGTTCGGAATATTTTGCGGGTTCAACTCTCCAACGCCTAGACCACATTTCGCTTCTGTCGAAACATGTTATCCAATTCCACAATTTTGAGAGGCCACACGATTTCGTTTACTTACTGAGGCAAAGAGAGGAAGTGTGTAATCGTTTTAATAATACATGTAACTAATTTCAATCTTATATATTTTGGTTACGAGGCTTTTGGTGAAAGTCTTAAAACCTCGTATCCGTCTTTTAATTCTAGAAGGAGGCCACGAACTTTAAACTGCGGGGCTGTTTGTAAAAGCAAATATTAACTTCAATGTTTAAACTGCTTGCCATAAAGGATCTGTTATTTTCCTTGATTTATAACGTCAACAAGGGACAGCATTGGTTTCCCTGTTATCCTTTGAATATCTTATGGAAGTATAAAAGAAATATTTAATAACACGTCTTTGCAGTTAACAGACATCTCGGTAGGGCGATAATCTACTTAAATTAAGATCTGAAAAAGAGCGTACATGCTGCAAAGAAAGTTGTCATGGCATGCTGGCCCTGCTGAAACAGCTCACATTTTAATCCTCTAGTAAGAATGAGAAGACGATTTAAGGAATGTATTTGGTTCAGTTTTATAAAGAAATTAATTAATATGGTCAAAGGGAGCCTAACACTTGGCTAGACCAGTTATTAAAGTAATTGATAAGTTAAAAAGAATCTTTGGTAAGATCTGCCAAAAGCCTTAGAATTTGAAAGGATGATGGGGCTCTAATGTTGTTCCCTTTAGATTAAAACAAAAGTAGACTTCTACTCATTCATGCAAGCTGACAATCAAAAAAGTTGTAAACAGCGAGTCCCTTTTAGATTTGATGAAACTATGACGTCAATTTGATGAAGGCATCACTTTCTGCTTTACAAACGAACAAATCGCCCAGACTAGATCACTATTTTTAACGATTTTAGCTGGAATTGCCAAGGAATCTCCTTCTGTAGAAGAACAGGGGTAGCTTAGTAAAGTAAGTAGGTAGCTAGTGGAAAGGCTAGTTTGGAAAAGGGGTTTTGAACTTGAAAAGTATGACATTCAAGAGGGCCTACAGGGGTTGGACATCCAGGCTCATAGCTTTCTTGGTTACAGCTTTCAAACTAGATCATAAAATTACATATTCATGCAGTGCCATCTTTCTGCAATTCACATCTGATTGTTATCGTTGTATTGAATTAACCGTAGTTCTCTGATAACCTGCCACTGTCGAAACGATTCAACGTTAAATTGTCGCAACCTTGATCCAAAGCTGTCTGCATAGGATAGAAATGTCATTAGTTAGGCCATCTCTAGCCTGTGCAATTTGCGCCTTTAGCTTATTAAGCATGACAAAGTTGATACCAGTAGGCGAGGGGTAAACCTTTCAAAAAAAAATCACATCCGCTTTTGCCTGTTATTCTATTGTTTCCACGGAAATCCCTATAAAATCCTATTGTTTTAATTGCGTACGCTTCCAGTGGGTGGTGATTTATTCCCTCGCCACTAGGTGGGAAGTTCAGTAGTAAGATTAGCAGACAGTCAAGCCAAGTGAAATCGTCGACATCACAAGAAAGAGGAAATGGAAAATGTTAACATTAAACAAATTCAGACGGTGACACTGCTCTTACCTCTTCGGTATTACTTCCGTTACCTTTGCATATGGAGGGGGCATTGAGTGAACAGAATAGACTTGTAATAAAAAGACTAATATGTAATAAATACGTGCAGAGAGGGCGATTATAGTGGCACTGAAGTAGTAAGCAGAATGCTCAGGAGCAGCGTCAGCATACTGCCCCATCAGCCCAAACCACACAATACCAGGGGGACAAAGTAAATGGTAGATGGGTTGGTAACAGTATTTGGAATTCCATTCTGAAATAGGACACTCGTATGTTCTAGAAGGAGCATCAGGCTGTGATAAAGTCCTGCCCAACCCCCTTCCAGAGATCAGCAATGGGCGTGTTCTCGATGCGATGAGGACGGGAAAAGTTTACCAGCGGGATGCAAACCCGTGCCCCTCTCTTGCGGCGCGTGTGCTACCAACTGAGCAAGGTGACCTCCGATGTTAACATACTCGGGCCCGTAGCTACGGGGGGGGGGGCATTCAGGGGCAATGCCCCCCAAAATTTTAGAATGCCCCCCCCCCGGGTGTTTTTCTAATCATACGCAACCTTTACCTACGATCTATCGCGAGCAGAACTGCTTTGCCCCTTCTCCGCTCATCTTTAGATTTTGGTACCCAACGATTATTGCAGTTGTAGGCAAAGCAAGAAATTGAGAGAGTTGAATACTTATGATTAGTAACTATTAAAGGCTTAATGAAGAAGACACTGCTCTAGCGGTCAGAGCTTCGCAGCTTCATCTTTCGCGCGCTTTTTTCTGCCTAAGGTGTGCCACCATTATGGATTTTAAATAATGGTCACGTCTTTTCATCGGAGCGATCTCTGCAGCCTAATTCCTCCATGGTTTTTACACTTGCAGCAATGGAAACCAGCATGCTCTCATAAGCATATTATCAATCAAGTAATCGTCAAATAATCATCACCGCTGTTATGTTTCCTTAAAAACAACTAGGAAAAGCATTTTGCTGCCTAGCCTCAAAGTGGATAACTCCATTTGTGGAGCACATTGAGAAAGAAGACGGCCCCCAGTTTTCTGGTATAAAACTATGCAATTATTTGCCAGGTTCAATTTTACTTTTCGTCATTTGTTTCAATAAAATAGTTACGTATAGTTGCACATCAGACTCTCTTGTTTCTGGTGCGCGTCGTCTATTGCTTTCCTAGGTATTGACTTTCATTCGTATCAGTTGACACAAAGTCGCCAATTAAAGCCCTGTTATGTTGTTTTGTAAGTAGTCCACGTTGCACTTTGATCAGTGACACTGACTGGATTATTTTGTTATGTTGCTTTTTGTTTCGTGTTTTCATTTCTCGTTTCTCATAAATCGTGTTGCCAATTGAGGAGTTTATGTCAATTTGTCACCATCTTTGCCTCGCTTCTGACCATGTCATTACATGAATCGAACATCCTTTGAACTTGCTGTCCATTATGCGGCAGGTGATGCTATAAGTGAGAATCGTTGTCAACTTTTTATGAATACGTCGTACTGCAATCGCAGTCAGCATACCAAAAACAAACTGGAACTCTATGAAGTGTGAAAAGTTGGAAGTTTAGTGATTAAAGGTAGCAGTCTATGGAACAGCAGCGTTTTTACACAGTTTTATCGTTTGAGCCTGCAGACATTATAAGTTGGCTTTTAAGGCTCGCAACAGAAATGAAAACAACGGAAGTACAAGGTCTGCTCTGTAGACGTCAGAGCACGTTTATGTGATTATGGACTTTGTTTTATTCTGTTAGTAACTTGTTTGTATTGTTCTTAGAAAACGAGGAAAGTAATTCTGCTCTGCTTAAAGCTGAAGTACAACTGAGCAAAACTGTCCCAACTTTTTCCTCTATGAAAGATGCTACCGTCTAAAAGTAAACAGAGGTACACGAGTAAAGTTGTCTTCAACAATTTAGAGGCAGTTGAGGACAGTCGACGGAAATTTCTGCAAGAAAGTGCAGCTATGGGTAGTCCTGCATCTTCCGTCGCAAGCAACCTGTACATGGAAGCCTTTGAGGAACGAGTCATTAGATCATCGCCATGCTCACTGACCATGTGGAGACGCTCTGGAGACGACACTTTTGTTATTTTGAAAAGAAATGATGCGATGATATTTTTGTTATTCTTGGTTGCAACGGCACTGATCTGTTCTTGCAACACCTGAACACTCAGCATTCTTCCATCAAATTTATTATGAAAACCGAATCGGAGAACAAGATTGCATTCCTGGACACAAACACCTCCCGCGATATTTACGGCCGCCTGACTACAAGCATCTCCAGGGAGCCAACGTACACAGATCAATGCCTAGCATATGATCCTCATGATCATCAATCTGTAAAATGTTGTATCGTCAAGTGCCTATACGACCGTGCCCAACGTTTCACACCAACACCTGCCGGGATTTCAGAGGAGAAGAAACATTTGTCTTCTGTTTTATGTTCAAATGGCTACCCCTCGTCATTCGTACACAAGGTAACAAAACAAGAAGGACGTCCTCGCCAACATAATCTACACCCGAGTTCAAGTCTACAGCAGTCTTGCCATATATCAAGGGAGTATCCGAACGCATGCGTTGCTGTTGGAGACGGAGGGAGTTTGTGATGTGTTTTAATCGAAGACGACGCTGAGATCACAACTAGTGCGACAAAAAAAAAGAAAAAAAAAGGTAGTTAGAAACGAATTTGTAACACGCTTTTATTTCCTTACGTTGACTATGCTATAGGCCATATAAGCCTCTGGCTTTGGCTACTCTGAGTTGATATATATATCTATAAAAAAAAATACACATTTTCTTCAACGTTTCGATAATATCTTCGTCAGGTATACCTTAGAAGAGTAACATGGATCCATGTTACTCTTGTAAAGTATACCTGACGAAGAAAATAACGAAACGTTGAAGAAAATGTGTATTTTTTAGTTCTATATTATATTTATACGCATAGGAGGACGTTGGCTTTTGACTATCTATCTATCCATCTATCTATCTATCTATCTATCTATCTATCTATCTATCTATCTATCTATCTATCTATCTATCTATCTATATATATATATATATGTGTGTGTGTGTGTATGCGAACGTAACACTTGTTGTAATTGAAATGAAATGAAGGACCCGGCAGATCCATTCAGGCAAGATGGGCTACTATACAAGATCCCCTGTGAATGCAGAGACGTGTACATTGGAGAAACTGGAAGGGCGGTGCAAGAGACGATCAAGGAACACGATCGGGATATACGCCTGGGCCGCGTCCTCTGTTTCGAAACATGTGCAGGATACTAGTCACTGCCCGCGTTGGAGTGAAATTAAGCTTATAGATCGAGTTAAGGAGGCTATCCAAATCAGACTTCAGCCTAATAACATCAATAAGGATATGGAAGGAGAATTTCCTGAGGCATGGATGCAAACAATAATAAAACACAACAGAAAACACAGAAGAAGACCAATGTTTGGGCGAACGTCCACTAAAACAGCTTCCCACTAAAATGCGAAGATCGACGATGAACCAATCACGGACAATTAGCGTCGAGTACAAATTGTAACACACAAATTTGACACATCGCCTGACGAAGACTAGCACTTTGTGGGAATGGCATCACTTCTAGTATGCTTTTACGTACAGATTCTCTCAGAACGCCTTGGAAATGTTCTTCAGTTAGGTACGTAGATGTTTAGGGTGAATAACAACCCAAATGCGCTACAATTTAAATATGCACTCAGATCTTTACTTCTGAAGTATAGCATCGACTCCACAAGCAAACTGCACAACACAGCCACTAGCAGTTGAAAGTGGCGAAATGGTCGACCTCTCAGTATGCAAAATGCTTGAGGCATCAACAAAATGGAGGTATGATATTCTTTACTTCGTCGGCGGCTACACAGCCCAAAAGTTGTTGTCACGATCGGCCGCACTGGATGTGCAACAGCAGTTTACGAGATATCCATCAGGAATGAGCAAATAATCAACAGTGGCTGTACTTTGCTGTCATTTAAAGCATATGGTCGCCTGTACGTACCTTCTTCATCTACAGTTCGTGTAGCCCACGTCACCGAAAAACATGCTAGAGAGATGCTCTTGAAATGGCAAAGTGTTTGAAACTCTTGAGGTTTTTGAGTCCCTTGCCGGTCAGGTGTTTCCGTGTCTCGATGATCACACCAGACAAAAACATTTTGCACAAGCATTTTTGAGACAACCACACGACATCACTTATCCAAGCAATTTCAGATCATCACATGAAACGTTTCCTCGCTCACTTCGGTAAAGTGCATACTAAGAGGATTTTAAAGGGAAATAAGGTATCAAAGCGACAAAAGCTGTCAAAATTATCATGTTTTGCCACAAGCAATACCTCTGTCAACATTGTGATGTACATTGAACATTCAAGCATCAATCCGTCAGCCCTCTGCTCAGATGTAAAAAATATCATTAATCAAGATTTCCCTTGAAACAGTGAAACATTTTATTAGCGACTCCATCAAGAATTGTCAGGTCGTAACATTTCATAACTACTAAGAAAGAAGAAGTGGCGTTTGTACTTCTGAATTCCTTCTAGTTTGTTGTCCTCTTTAGTCGGTGTGCATGTTTTCTATCAACAGATGAACAATTCTCCAGTCGCCAAGTGAGGTATCTCATTTCACGTGGAAGAAATCGGCTTTCCTTTGTTACTTTACTAGATCAAAGATATTTTCGATGTGTTCAGGGGATAATAAAATCGTTAAATGACTGAGAGGCTCATTATACTCGAGGCATCGTCAGTCAGCCTTCGCGTTCCTGCCACCTTAATGGAGCCTTCCGCATTCATAAACAAAAGAATAGAATCTGGTGAGCGCTCTAGCTCAGTCCTCTTCCTCTGGGAATCCACTTTATTGTGATCTCGTTTCCGTTCCATGCAAACCTCTTGATGACATTTCCCGCCAAAACTTAAAGTTGCTGGAACATCAGCAAGAAAGCTGCAACGGCGATCATGACATCCGTATGTCATCCACTGTAGCATACCGAACATGGCACTGAGAAATAAAACCGGTAAAAGAGCAGGGAGCTTTGCGTCAGCAACAGCAAGGTGAGTGTCGCTGCATCATGTGAGAATTTATCTACGTTTTTATGTAGATAAGTCCTGCTTAAAACTCTTAAGCAGGTATTGTAATTTAGCCTACTTTCATTAATTTCTTACCACTTATACAACCTATCCAGTTCTCTGTAAAGGATAAAATTGGCTAGTTGATCGAGTGATCTGACATTATGGTGGGCTTTAAATCTGTGGGTTTTCCTACCATTCAATTTGTTTGTATTGCCTAACATTTTCTCTTTTTCTTTGTTGTTGTTAAAGTCCTGTTACATGTAATTGCTTCTACCAAATATACGACACAGATATCAAACTTTAAAACTTTGAGAATTACATTTCATTGATTACATAACAAGGTGAAATGAAACTTTCATGAAATAGTCTAACAGACCTGATTATAGTTTCGTGGTAAGAATACATGGTATTCCCCGGCCCCAATATTACATAGACTATGCCACATAAGTTATTAATTACTGTTCTACATGTATAATCAATGTAAGTATCCTAGTTACTGGGATGTACAACTTGAGTGACTTCAGAGTATGAACATAAGTGGAGGTTGGCACATTCATTTTGATAAAACACCAAAGTTATAGCAACCAGAGTTCTTAAATTATCATTCACAGGGGTGACGATGGTATGTCTTTTGAAGCACGCGTTGGTAGGCTTCAGAAGGGAGAAGCAATGGATAACAGGTTTGGATACATAAGGTTACAAGATGCTCAGGAAAAATTAGGATGGCTCATTAACATGCACCCAGTAAGTAATATAGTTACTTCTTTTACTGGTTACTTCTATGGACAAATAAATTATTTCTACCAACCAGTTTTTGTCAAATCAGTGATCTAATTAACAAACTCATTTCTAATAAGATTAGTGTGCTTAAGATTACTAAAGTACCTATTATGCCCTTACTACCAGCTGTAAGAGATGTAGTAACAGATGACACATGCAAGTACAATTTTGAATGAACTGATTTTTGCTTAGCCATCACTGACTCTATACGTTCTTAACTGTCACATTCTACAAAATCACAGTAATGTATAGATATAGAAACTTGTGTTAATTACATATTGCCAATAGTGATGTCAAATATTGCACTCAGGATTACTGCATTTCAATACCTAAGATATTTAAAAGATGTCCCATGCGTATTTCAGCATCATGACATGGATATATATATATATATATATATATATATATATATTTAGGATTTCTTAATTGTGATGGTACCACATTCCTCCCTCCTACTTAAGCAATTGCAACATACAATAGTATAGCTACAATTATATGAGTAAAATAATAAACTTGGTCTATTGGGTGATCTGGCTAATCAGCCTGACCTGGTGGTAATGGACTGTGCTATCAATGATACTTTCTAACTTAATGGGCTTTGGATTGATGACGGGCCGGATGGCAGTTCTTCCTTGGTCAAGTCGCATAGCGCATAGAGGCTGGTCTCCAATTGCGTAAAGCTGGATGTCGATGTCCACCGGTGGATGATTGGGAGCTAATGTGGCGACTAGCAAGGTAAAGTAGCGGTCATCTTTGATTCTTCGCAAATGAATATGACTTTGATTATGGAGCCTCGTTTCGCCTATAATTATCAGAATTTGCAAATCTTAGTAAGGCTTCAACTATCTGCACTGAAATCCTATTAAATGAAACCATATTTCTTTAAGAATTGAAGTTTTAACCGAGTTACCTCTGAGGTTTAACAGCATGTACTGTATTAGCTAAAATAATTTAAGTTTTGAAAAGAACATTAGAGAAATAGAAACTTTGTCACCACCAGAGATCAAACCCGTGACCTACGCTTTCGCGGCGTGCGCTCTACCACCTGAGCTAGGTGACTTCCGATGTTAACATACTTCTATTTCTCTAGTCGCCACATTAGCTCCCAATCGATGATACTAAAAGAATTTCTAAATAATTAAAAGGAATAAGGGCCTCGTAAGGAGCAAATCTCACTAAAAGTGATCACCTTTAATTTATAGGACTGAACGTTTTAGGGAGGAGCTGATGTTAGAACCATTTATGTTTAAAAGCCGATTTTCTTAATGAAAGTAAGTAAACATAAAAGGATAAAATAATTGTCAGAACGACTTCCAGAGGATTCAGACGATTTCAACCCTAAACAACTTCTTTGACAGAAGTTCACCTAAAACCCGACCAGAACTTTTTACCACTGAAAATTTATGTAGGCTAAAATGTTAATAATGAGCAATGATGTCATCCTCAGAAGACAGTAGACTCCTAGAAGATTTTGCAGAGAACATTATGTCGGCGAGAAATGAGATGGGAAGAGGATCGCTTCCACTACTAACGTCTCAAACTTTGACAACGGTCTTTCAGCCGCTATAAATAAATGCAATCCAAATTTTAATTACTAGAGACTTGTCTCTAAAATGTCTCAAAAATCTTTAACTTTTTTGAAAAAAATGGTTGTAATGCCTCCCAAAAAGTCCGGGTTGACCTGTTTTTTCGCTAGGCTTTAGAAGAGACGCAACTGGTTAGTCCTGTTAAAATATAACGTATAGTTTCAGGGGCTCTTCTGTCTATTAGGTCGCAGGAGAGAAATGATTGGAGTAAAGGTTGGATTGTGATAAGTCGATGTTTGGACTGTTAATTTAAAGGCTGAAAGAAAATTTGTTCTTATTACGTTTTCATTCTCTTTCAACATACGTCGTCAGCAATGGCGACATTCACAGCTTAAGAGGGAGCAATAAAATTTAACAAGCTTATCTAGCAGCCAAGCATGGGTGTCCGTAAGGGTATCAAAGGAGGCACCTGCCTCTCAAGAAAGTGCAAAATGAAAGCATTGTTGGTGAAAAACGGCTAATTTTTTTGTTTATTCACAAGGCACTGTCCCCACCCCTCACGGGGATACCCTGTCGACGGCCATGAGCAAGCGTGTTGAAAAATGTTCTGTTGCAAAGGGGAGATAATTTGCCAACGGGGGGTGGGGTTAAACAGGTACAATATTTTGAAAGCATATTTCCTTAGAGGTACAATTTGCGTATTTGAAGAGTCATCTATATTGCTTCTGCAAAGAAGAAAATTATAGCGGTTCACGAATTCGAAAATTAAATGTCTGTGAGGTTCGGAAATTCTGCATATGACTAAGTTACAAGAAGTTCTATAATACAGTTTTCTCCGAGTTGATTGTAACAATTTTAAAAATGATGAATTTAACAACAGCGAGATTTTGTTTTTTTCAGAAGATAAAACGTACAATAACATTCACAACACCTAACTTTGAATAAACGTGTCTGTTTTGGTACGTGGCATGGAAGGCACGCTATTTCTGGTTTCATTATGTTTACTAAATGTTCTTGAGAGCATGTTTTAGATAGGTTCTAGGTAAAACTTTTCAAGCAACAGAAAGCCCAAAACTGCTTTCCTGAGGCTGTCAAGTACATCGTGCGGAAGTATGTTACATGGTGTGTAACAAGGCTAACTGAGTGCTGCAAGGTTAGCGTTTAAACAACCCGTATTCATTGATAACATGTACAACAGGCATGGGTCACAAGCAGCCCAGATCCAACACACACACAACCCAGCTCGTGTTTCAGCCAAAGCAGCAAAGAACAAACATTTCACGAAAGTCACTGCAACTGTCCTTTGTTTGGTCTTTCGTTTGGTAAGATAAAGCACCAAGGTGCTGTTTACAATAACTTTTTTAAGTAATGTTTCTCAATTTATAAGTAATTGTATTGGTTTGAAATTTGTTGCTCTCTTTATTGGCCCTCAAAATTGTCTGGCACGAATTAATGTTCTCAAATTGTACCCAACTCAGTTTTAATGAAATGGCTCTGATCTAGAATCTCTACATGATTAACTAAGTCTGGAAAGCAACGTTTTCTTCAGGATTCAAAAGCATCACCTGCTCAAAACAATAAGGTCAGCTGGTGTTTACAGTAGGGTACATAACACATAATATGCTTCTTCTCAATTAAGAAAATAGAGATCTGTATTACTAGCAGATGCTCCGGATTGAATTTGACGTCTACTTCCCTGGGTTTTTATTGCTAGTGATGCAGAAGCTCTTGACTAGTATTTCTTATAAAATGTAGAAAATGTCTTCAAGAAGAAAATATAAATAATTTCAGAGCACTCACCTTTTGGTATTTTGAGTATTTTAAAGTCGTATTCCCATTTCTTAAATGTTATGTAATCCAAGACATAATTGTCATAATGAGAAGATAGTAGGTGATCGAAACCAACCATTTCATACCGAAGTGGCATATAAGGTTTAGATTTTGTCACATAAAATGTATACGTGTTGTTCTTCTGATAAATTCGCTTTTGAAACTGAAGCTTGTATGCAGGAACTCCGTTAAACATTTCCTCACCTAGAAGCTGCCACGGAAGTAGCACAATACAACATCAATAATTTGCATAAACTGAGTGGAATTATTCACTCACGTAGAATAAAGTTGATAAACACGGTAACAAAACTTAGAAACGGTGACAAAATATTCACATCTGTGCTTATGTTGCATCTTTGACATATTAGATTTCTCCCGCTATATTTTTTGTAAACCTTGTCCTAAAACATATTTTGTCAGAGACACATCTCCTATTTGCCTGGCTTTTATGTTTGAAAATTAGCTAAAAAAACAGGGTACACCTATTTGATTCGTTTTCAAGAGTACATCAGTTCTTTAATACATGAATTTCCGTGCTACAAGCCCATAAGAGGTGTGTAAGTACCATACGCAGCTGACAGCTTTAATTTATCTCACAACTTGGCATTATGAAAGCACTCAGTTGACATAATAACAAGACACAAGAGTATTATCACAGAACTTATTTTTTATGTTTCTATTTTTGGCAAATGTAGTCTCTTATCCTTGGTTTACCTTTTGGTAACTATGGAAACAGACTCTGTGAAAAGTATCTCTATCAGAAACAACATGTAAACAATGTTGATTTACTTTGGTTTACCTTTTGGTAACTATGGAGGCGGACTCCGTAAAAGAATATTTATCAGAACCAACATGTAAACAATGTTGGTTTCAAAAGTTATCCTACCTTAAATTTTTTCAGTTTCAAGGGAATGACAGACTGGCCCCGCTGAGGAGACCATTTTGGCTCCTCTCTAAACCAGCAACTGTACGTGTTTTTATCCAGTGACCCTTGCTTGTTCCAATGCGCAGGCGTAAGCTTCACCAGGACGCCATGTTTTCCAATATCTCCACGTTGATAGGTCTTATCCATACCTTAAACAGAATTATTGATTATTGATGATTAAAGTAGTATGTCGTAGTTCATGGGCGGGCGCATAAACTTTAAAACACAGCGTGCCAAGTTTAATATTATGTTAAGGTTTTTGTGAAATAGTGCAATCTTTTATGTATACCAATCACTACCAAAGCAAATTTATACCTGGAACATATGAAAGGGTCTTTAATACAGTAGTTATTTTTATAGTGCATTATTTAAATGTCAATAAATATTTACTTAATTCATGATAAAATTTTTCTTGGTCGGTGTCGTACGTCACTGCTTCGTGGTTGTTCGTCTAACAAGAATTTCCAAAGATTGCCGATTCGAGTCGTAGCATTACAAGAAAACTAGTTCTCAGTGTTAAAGAGGTTGTTTACTCACTTTGTGTACATTCAAATTTACACGAACGAACACATAATAATAGATTGATAGACACGTAGGAAAAATCTTTTATCTTCCTTAGAAACATCAATAATAGATTCATTCGTACAATTTTGAATAAGTCCTCCACGAGACGTTT
>JAAAKM020006971.1:142186344-142197953 GCA_010016025.2 Alatinidae sp. Z8VKAUB7J3 | reverse complement strand
AAATCTTTTATCTTCCTTAGAAACATCAATAATAGATTCATTCGTACAATTTTGAATAAGTCCTCCACGAGACGTTTTTAAAGTTCTGATACAGAATAAGTAGCTGCAGGGAAGCTTGCATTACACACCCCAAAAACTTCTTTGTTAGGGTCTGCAAATCAGAAAGTGAAAGATCACCCAGTCTTTTGCAGTCCTGGAACTTGCACGTGGTTTTATTTACAACTTTGCTTTGTTGATCCAGTTCATCTATCGATTAATATGTGAAGACTGGACGACTTTTCGGCATGTGATTTGCAGACCACAGAATTTTCTTTGGGTCTGCATCATCTGTAGACAGAATGTACCTCCCAATCCCTAATGTCAGGATTCAAAACGTAAATCTCTACCACATCAATATTGCTCTTGGTCTCTGAGGCAAAGTCAGAACAAAGACGGCGCTTCATTCAAGGAAAGTGCCTTTCAAAATTTATTTCTTGCCAAAAGTACCATTTTGCTGCATCAAGTGCTCCTGAGGGTCCTAAAGCAATACGCTTTAGCAATCATGCATCCTCGAGATGCTTACAGACGAGCATGTCCGCTCGAACTGTCTTCATGATAAAACCAGATAGAAGAATCTATTCTTTGTTGCCGTACAAACATAATTACCTTTTTTATAAAATTCAATACATACATTAGAATGCCTCTCCAGCCTATATTGTAACCTCCAAAACTTTAACGTGCTTACTACGACGTTCGCAAGACGCTCCCTCCAGCTTCAAAAGAACATACCTCTTAATAGCAATGGCACCTTCTAAATTACAGGTGCTGCGATTCTGTGATAAAAGCCTTGTTTCAGAGGCAGCTATGGTAGCACTCTTTTGTTTGATGGATCTATTACATTGTTACATCTGTTATGCATCACTTACCGTAATAGTAATCAATGCGACTCATATTCATGCCACCTGCATACCAAGCTTCAAAAGGTTCCTGAATGTTATCGTATGGTAACGACAATATACCAGTAGCGTGATAAAATCTGGGAAATTTGATTTCTCTTACAAGCCTTTCGCCAAATGAGAGATCTTTCCTGTGATCTTTATCGTTGGTGGCCTCTGTGATCTCCTTCTTCTCACCTGGATGGTGGCCCTTTAAGTCGGGCTTCAACGAATCCTCTATATCATTTTCACCAAAAAGAACGTCTTTGATGTTTTCTTTGCCCTTCTTTGTGCATTCTCCTATCATGGAAGTTTAAGATGATAGTTTTACTTATCACAGTCTTGATATAAACACAAGATTTTATGCTCTTAAAGCTCGTTGTAATAACATAAACACAGTCCTGCTCTAAATGCATATCAGCATATGTCGATATGGGAGTCGTTATTGTGCAGTGTCCGTCACATAAGTTGTGATAGTTGCAATCGAATTTATTAAGCCTGAAGATCGCTGTAAGCGTGAAACTTAAAATGGCTTAAAAAATTTTAGTCTTTCTTTTGACTTAAATCTGTGTATGCTCTACATATTTATGTATAGAGCACTGTACTCCTAGTGTCAGCGACGCTTTAACGTTACACTATGTATATATATACATAACATATATATATATATATATATGTATAATTTATCAATGAGCTACACCTACCAGTTTATCAGATATATATAATATTCATAGAGAAGAACTTCATATTTGACGTTTCGCGAAAAGGTACCAAAGTGCAATAAAGTATCTACCAAATCAATAGTTGCTTAATAAATTCCTTGACAGTTTTATGTAAACTGATAATTAATACTCTTTTCATAACTATTCCTAACATCAGTCACAAAGTGGCTTAAAATGTAGGTTTAAAGTTGGCTATCAAATATGGGCAATTTCTAGAGTACTTTTTAAGTCTAACAAAACAATACACGTGGTTCATTTGACATCTATCCGAACGACACGAGAGAACGTGAACAACGCTAGTTGTAAAGATTACATTTTCCAAGACTGAATAAAAGGTTGTGGACAATAGCAGTTACGTATGAATTTCATATATTGTAATAATTATAACGATTAATGTATCGTTGTCTTGGAGTTCAATAGATTTCAGCGGTTGTGTTACGTTACGCAAGAAAGGGATCATTCTGGCTACAATTGGTGCCGTGATTATGATGATCACATAGTCCTGCTTTCAAGGCAAAGAGGATTTCTCGTTTTAATCTTTGTGAACAATAGCAATGACTTATGCATTGCATATATTACACTGATTACAGTTTTAGAGTTCACTAGATTTCAGTTGTTGTGTTCTTATGTCACGAACCAGATGCCCCGTATCATTCTTCTTCTTCTTTTTCTTTCGGCTGCTCCCTTTTAGGGGTCGCCATAGCGGATCCTTTGTCTCCACACCAGTCTGTTGTTTGCTTCTTCCTCCATCACGAAAAACCACCCTCATGTCCTCCCTGACCACATCCATGAACCTTCTCTTTGGCCTCCCTCTCCCTCTCCTACCCGGTATTACCATCTCCAGCATCCTCCTTCCAATATATCCTTCATCCCTCCTATGCACATGGCCAAACCATCTCAATCTCGCCTCTCTCACTTTATCACCCAACCGTCTTACCTGGGCTGTTCCTCTGATAAAGTCGTTTCTAATCCTGTCCATCCCCGTCACTCCTAGGGAAAATCTCAGCATTTTCAGTTCTGCCACCTCCAGCTCTGCCTCCTGTCTTTTTGTCATTGCCACTGCCTCCAAACCATACATCATAGCTGGTCTCACCACTATCTTATACACTTTATCCTTCATTTTTGCTTCTATCCTCCTGTCACATATCACTCCTGTCACCCTTCTCCAACCATTCCAACCAGCCTGGACTCTCCTTTTTAGCTCCCTACTGCACTCTCCTTTACTCTGGATTGTTGACCCTAAATACTTGAATTCATCCACTTTTTTCACCTCTATCCCCTGCATCTGCACTTGTCCCTCATCTTCCGTCTCATTCAAGCACATATACTCGGTTTTACTTCTGCTGACTTTCATTCCTCTTCTTTCCAGTGCGTATCTCCACTGCTCCAGGCTCTCTTCAATCTGCCCTCTGCTCTCTCCACATATCACAATGTCATCGGCCCCGTATCTTTGAGGTAGAGAAATTTGGGATGTGATTTGTTTTAATTGATGTTATTATATTATCTTTAGTTGGAGGGGCTAAAATATAGCCAACTTTGCTTTAAAATTGTGCTCTATCCTCGGTGCCCTTCTTTGGAATAATTACATGATTTTGGTTCTTGCGTAATACTTCAGGTTTCACTCAAAACTTGCAATGTTTATAACTCACATCGTGAAATACATCACTAGCAAATTATTGAGAGGCCTATAGCCGATTTAACAACCCCTCCCTTAGCCCCCGTTCCAGTTTAAGTATCGTATCTATCCAATATCTACCAATGTCTTCAAGTCGAAAATATAAACGAACAAAAATTTGTTTACCGCTTTAAATCCTTAATAGAAAAGTTTGATTCGTGTAGGTATTCAGAAAAGAGGTGAGAACCAAAAATGATATGATACCGTTTTTCTTCAGAGTTAGGACTGACAATTTCTCGATTGTCGTATTATTTACACCTGTGATTGGTGATTATAACACTTTCGCCAAACCGTAAATGTTCCAGACACCTGCACAGGCACAGAAAGTAATGTGTCGCGGGATGCGGTTAATCCGTCTGCGGGTTTTCTGAGTGGGCAAGACGCTAACTTCGTTATTATCGCCAGACGGGTACAGTCACGTGACATTACACTTTGAATGGATTGGTTAATTGACTTCTCGCCAAGGATATCGAGCGATATCATTATTTTGTAAACTAGCAGAGAAATATTATCTGTTACGAGACATTACTAATTTGGTTTTTTGGAAGCAGGAACGTCGGATTGAAGACATAAATGGTTAGTTATTGCTTCCATGTTTGGATTTCTTTTCCATCTTTTATTTGTTGGGTTATTAGCGGGCTCGCAGCGATCGTAAACACCGAGAAATCTCGCTAAAGTGGGACGTGTTGAACAGAGCCATGTTTACATTCTTACTCTAGATTTTGAGGGCCCTCGTGTAAGAGCTACGTTTCTATAAATTGAAGGCGATGTACGTATCTGCCACTGGAATTGATGTGGATATGTGAACGAGTAGGCGTGATTTGTATAGCGTCCTTATATCCACCCATGTTAACTGCGTAAACTGTTTCCAATAGCGGTAAATGGGGGCTGCAACAGTATGCATTTAACAACCATCGTGTTACTGTCCACCTTTGTTTATCCATCGTTATTTTTCTGACAAGAAGTAGAACGTAGAGCCATAACTAATAGCTGGACTAAACCAAGACATAGAGCGATTACGTGTAGATTCACCGGAGAAACAAACCGAGGAAGGGTTACTACTGATATTGATTCTCTCAAGCTGCAAGCCGGGATTAGCCTCTTGCCTACCTTCGTACATTTCATAGATATATTGTACGAAAATAAAAGCCAAATATACGCCCTTACATTACTGTACATTATGAGAATACTGTAGAGCTTATGTCTTCAGAATTTGTTTCCCAGGGCCAGCCCAGTAGAGTGTTTTCATACAAATTACAATTCAAACATCTGTTCTTCTCGGCGTTCGATGGGAGGTCGGGTTTGGAAGCGAGCGAATGGATGTTTATCTCAACTCGTATTTTCATTTGGGTTTTTATTTACTTGGAGATGGGCACCCACTTCACTACACTTTGTAGAGATCGTGTATTCTCCTTGGAAAACCATTCATTTATTTGAAATGCACTCCACAGGGAATCTTTTATAATTCTTGTTTCCAATAGACCGTCTACATTTGTTTCTGTGGAGTGCTAAACACTTTGTATATCACACAAAATTTGTAAAAAACAGATTTCGTGGTTATGCTCATTAAAACTTACCACTTAACGTAAAATGATTCTTGTTCGACAAAATAACGATCCAAAATCATTCTTTCCCTAACTATTCTGTAAGAACTCAATAATATTTAATATTTATTTAGTTAAAGTTGTTGTGATAGTTAAAGTATCAACCTAAAAATTATATTTCTAAGTATAGGCAATGTTTTATTAATACACATTTTTACTTTTAATGCATTGCTTTAAGATCTGGAAATTTGTGAGTGCACAAACATGTATATATATATATATATTCCCATATAGTAAGTATATACGTAAATATAAAGTGGTAATAAGGAGATACCACACCAAAAGTTATTGAGAACTGTAGGAGGGGTATGAAAATAACCAGTAGTCATGTAAAAGTATTTATTGCTGATAATGTCTCTAGACCCATGTGCAATTTAAATAAGCAGTTACATATGTCTCTACATTTATAAATTATGTCCAGACAAAAGATAAACATTCTCAATGCCAAGCATAAAATTTTCCGTATTTAAAGTTGCAGCTAGTTATTATTTTCACGCTGCACGTGTGGAGCCAGCAGCACAATGAGCTGTGATTTAATTATTCCACCATGGTACATTTATTAAACACAGCTGTCAGGACATACATAAGAATTTTAGTATGTTTGAAGAAACACAATTATTGTCAGTTTGGAGTCAAAGGTAATCAAACACAGCCTTGTTAGGTATTGTATGATTGAAATTGGACCTACTTGAAACTTCCCAGGGTACCAGATTTTGTTTGGTATTGTTTACAAATGTTTGCTTGTGTCCAAACAAACTAGCAATGGATGCTAATTACCAAAGAACAACTAGCATAGGTGAAATATGGCAAAGTCAAAACAATGTTAAAGAATTTTGAAGCATATACACAACAAAAAAGTAAATAATTATGTAGATATCAGTATAGATGATGTAAATCAATAATTGACATCAGAGGGTTGGACAATTTGTGATGAGTGTTTGTTGTGGATCAATTGGAACTCATTCCTTTAGCATCAGCAAACTTTAATCATGATATTGTGAAAATGATAAGCAAAAGATGTTACACATGTCACTGACATTTATAAGTACATCAAATTTGTCTTATGGTGTTAAGCCAGTGGTGGATCCAGCAATTGATTGTAGGGTGGAATGACCTCAAAGGGACCAACTACAACACTCAGCAAGATAGATTATTTGGATTTTCCAAATTACTTTTAACCTATCTTTGGTGAGTATGAAACAAGCTAAATTCACCAAGGGTCCTTAGCACAGGATCATAAGGCTGCCCCCCCCCCCCACCGCAACACCATGAGGATCTGCCACACTGTGTTATACCTCGCATACTTATCTGAAATAGTGAAGTACTGTGATGTCAGACATATGTTACATTTATCACAATGGAAACCTTAAAGAGACAAGATGCTCAAGGCTCTAGAAGAAAAATATACATTTATAAACATACCTCTGTGCAGAAAAAAGCACAGAAGCACAAACACACACACACACACACACACACACACAAATACACACAGATATTAAGGTGGTCATATTGAAACATCTTATGATAAAGCGTTGCCTGCCTACAGGTCACCACGTGAGTAAGTGAGCCAGATGACCATGTATCATTATTCTGTATATTTTACTATAAGCCTGTGAGAAGACTTACATTTTCCTCAGCTAATTTTTGTCTCTTCTTTTGCCGTAGGTCCTGTTATTTTGGATCTGTTTGACACAAATATAAACATTACAACAAGGACACTGTAAAATGAAGCATGATCAGTGACAGATTATACACTATATATTGTACAGATTAAATGGTTTGATAATTAAAGATTTTCAAGTTCACTGAATACCCATGGCTTTGCCATTGTAACCCTGAGCTCAAGATTCATTCTCCATAAAATACACCATCAACATCATGACTCATCAAACATGCTTCATTGATACTGGATGAGCTAACAAAGCAACTTCAATGTAGTAAAAGGAAAATTTTCACAGAACTAAACCATCAGTATATATTACTTTTATACAAACTAAATATAGGCTGTTGTGGTCAGAAGCCTTTTTCTTGTCTTCTGACAATTCAACATGACACTAGAGTCATTTGCTGGAAATTTTTGACCAATTGTATAGACCTACAATTTGAAGGATTTGGACATTGGATAAACGAGAGAGGATATAGATAACTGGGGAGAAAGAGTAGAATTTGGCAAATTTTTCTGTTGGGCAGCCCTTATTTGGGAATTTGGCATATGTTTTGAAACCAGTGTTAACTAGAGTTTTCATTAGATGCCAACAGTTTGTTTTTCATTTGAAATTGGTATTACAAAGTTGCAGTGATATTGATAAAGAAGAGCATACCTTTTTGACACCCTGAGATTAAAAGTAAGAAACAGGGAGAGCACTTTTAGTTTACTATAAAACTTAACATTGGAGCATGTGCCAGTGACCTTTACAGATTGAGCTACTTACATAATATTGAAGTTGCTTTTGAATTCGTTTGACATGCTCCATGGAAACAGGAAGTCAGGTAAGTATCCTTATATATAATAAATTTGCATTATCACTGTTTCATTCTATGATTATTATGTGAAAAGCAGAACAAAACAAACAATCTTATAACTTTTTTGACTTTTTGCTTCACAAAAGATGTGTATATTTAATAACCATGTTTGTTATGACACTGCATGTCTTCGTGGATGTAATCTATCCTGTCAAATAGTGCAGTGATGGATGTAGCAATTACTCGCTTTAGGCAAACTTTATGAGTTGAAGTTTTAACACTCAGCAAGGGGGTTGAATCCACTTATTGGATTTTAACTACCAATTGTTTTTATCGTTGGACTGCTTCATAACACGTTAATCGTGCGGTAAACTTGATAACGGACCTTTTGAGGATGCAAAATTTTTCCGCAATCAAAAGCAAATGCTCGATATCATTATACTGTTGACAATTTGTCCCAAATTTCTTCTATGCTGCAACCATCGGATTCTATGTATGAAAATATAAGTCTAAAAATGCGGGGAAAGGATAAGACGTGGTGTCACTAGTAATAACGTTCAGTGCGAATGGATCTTGCTAGATGTTGAAGAAACAATTATAAAACAAGCTCATAGGCATCTCTTGGTCTTTCCATTTGCCACGTGCGCCTTTTTTTAGCACCAAGGCCTCACATTTACAGAAAATTAGCTCTTTGTCAGCTGATATTCTTTCTTATCTTTTTAAGTCTAACGTCACCCTCTACGAAATATTTAACAGAATCACTGTTCTTTTGTTAAACGTGGGTAACGATCCATACCATTTTAAGCCTGCATCAAAGATATGGAGGATAAAAGCACCAAATGGAGACCTCACCCCTACAAATGATATGAAGAGGAGGTGTATGAAATGAAAAAAAATATCCTATTCCGTTTTGCTCTATTCGCTTATTAGAAGGAATTTTTGGGTGAAAGATCACTATCTGCAAGGGGAGTATCCACCAATCATAGTGTCCGCTATTGAGAAAGTTTGTGTAAGACTGTTACCATGGTTTGGCCCGTGCGAAGAACTCATTTCTGTTCATTGGAGTCATCTGCTTTATGAAAAGCTCATTAATTGGAAAAAGACGACTTTATGTAATCCTGCGTATACGATCGTTACCATCACATCTAGTTACAAAGATAAGACAGCGAGGCTAGTAAAATCCATGTATTGTTAAGATATCCTACCTTGTCGTGTCAACCAGTTTGAAATTTTCAAATTTTCTTTGGTTTTAGAGTGTTTGCTAGTGGATGGTGAAACTATCGTCGAAGAATTCTTTCCTGACGATACAGTTGTCGGGCTTTGTAATCCCCTCTTTAAGGGTCTTTTCTTCTTACCACTATTGGGTAGAGGTAGTTTTGGAGATGATTGTGGGGAAGCAGATGACTTGTTTCGAAGATTTCTTTCTTGTAATTGACCAAAGGTTGAAAGAAGTTCCCTTTCTGGAGTTGATGGTGAAGATACCGTGGTTCCAATCTAAGGGAATGCATAAAGGAATCGAAAAGTGAGTCACGTAAAACATTCTGCGCATAATAAAGCACATATAGCAAAGACGATACTAGAAGAAGGAGATTTTAAATTTTTTTTAACTTCGGGCGTAACTTAAAAGATAATCAACATTTTAGAATATCTTGCTATGCATATTTTGACTTTTTAACTGTATCTCAGTTTGTATCTTTCAAAAATTTTCATCTTCAGATTACTCCTCATTAACACATTTTACATAACTCATGCTTTCATGAAAATATTTCATCCCTTTCTTATTTAATTTCTATCAATTCACTAGTAAACTGACCATAGTTTGAACATGTTGATAAAATTAGTGCTTGTAATCATTTTTCATTTCTCATAAAAATGGTAACAGCAAATAACGAAACGTCGTGTAAAGAAAAAATACTTTAATATGCAATGAAGTGGTTATCCCTTGTGGTTTTGCAAAATTTCGTAGTAGAAAACAGACCTTAGAAATCAAGAACAATTGGCAACATAATTTATAAAATAAAATTAGTGTGCATACTATATAAATTAGGTAAAAGGGAAAGATAAAAGCTTGAGAAAAATATAACAATAAAATGAAGCAAAACAAGCACATGTGCACAATTACCTAACTCAAACAATATAATTTGGATATATGGTGGCCAGTGGACCTTCAAAAGCTGCTAGGCTTCTAGATTATTGTGGACTACATCTGTGAAAGAACATTAAGAATGAAACTTATGTTTAGAATGAACAAGTATGCATAGACTTTAAGTCTCTGATGATCTCACCCAGTCTGAGTGCCTCAGTTTTTTCTTCACAAATTCCAGCAACACTAGATTGCTCTGGCTGTTTTGGCTCACACTGAATGGTGAAAATGCAAGTTTCCGCTCATACAGTTTTTAAAGAACAACGTTAGCATCATTCTTCTCTGCAACAAAAATCACTTCCATGGCACTTTAACAACGGCATAGACCACCATTTCATCAGAAGCAGACATGGGCCCTAAATACTCCCTCTTTGCTATGGGTTTGGTGCCATATGTTGTACTTACTAGATTGAAGACCAAAGACGTACTATAGAAAGTGAACATATATCACTGTCTGGATTCAAACCAGGGACCCAATGGACTGAGCTATGGGTCACTAGATAGCAAAATACATCAAATTCTCCAGTCACTACATTAGTTTCTAATCCTCTACTGGAGATCCAGCCCCATGCAATTTAGGAAACCAGCCTCTCATTATCATGTGACTTCAATACGCCAATTCTCAGCTTTCTCCAAAGTAGACTGTAAGTAACAGGGGAACTCTTTAACTGACAACCACTGCACTGTTCTTTACTATTTGTAAACTTTTAAAGTTCAAATGACACATACCTGCCTCAGTTCTTCTTCTTGCAGCTGTAATGCCAGTTTCTGATCTTCTATCTCCTGATTAGTATATACACTTGCATTCTTCTCTTCCTCTTCTTGCAGTTTCCTAACAAATTCCTCACTTGCTAATGTTTCTTGCTCCCTTTCTTCTCTGACCTAAGCAAGTGACATAGTTCATAGATAATTTACAACTCATTTAACATATTCACATATAAAACATTTAAAGGCTAATTTAACATCTCACAACCACCATAACATCATACAGAAGATCACATAAAACCAAAATGCACATTTGTTGATGGTCAGGAAATTGTGATGTCTTTAACCCCAACAGACTTCCACAATATAAAGCTATAGAATAAGAAGCTGTGAAGTTTTATCCTTGTGATGCTCAAATGAGAGGAAATATTTAACCTTCAGTTTCAACTTACCTTTTCAAGTTCTCTTTCATACTCTTGACGTATTTCTCCAGAGCTTGCCAGAACAGGTCTATGGGCTTAAAGTAAAAGTAATATTAATGGTTAATATTAAGACATGACAATAAATATCCTCCAAATGGTGTACAAAATAAACTGACTTACTACAAAACTGCATTAGTTCCAGTTGAATACATAATTACTATTGTTTATCTCGGCAATAAATGATTAGTTAAGTCTTTACAAATAGAAGGAACTGTAGGGAATTTGTGAGCATTAAGAAAGATATAGACTTACACTTAGTGATACTATATATATCTCACCTGGAGTAATTATGATATACATACATTACATCTCAAAATAGATACTACATCCTAATTAATACAGTCAATGTATCTAATAGTGTTTGGTAAACCAAGTCTACCAATACAAAAATATGCCAGTTAAGTACTCTCCTCATCTCCCCCAGCAGGTTTTGGGAGATAAAATTTTCAGCTGAGAGGCACCACAAATTTTATGATAATGTTGTCTCCAACATGAATTCAGTGATATTCACAAAGACGAGCCATATTGTGACTTTCCGATTATCAGTAGTTTAAGGTAATGGTTTAACTTGGTAGGAACGTCAAAACCCTTGCCCTAAAGCTCAGGGTTTCTTAACAGGGGTCCAGGGACCCCTTAAAGGGTATTTGAGATTTTAAAAAGGACAAAATTGAGACAAGGGATATTAGGGGGGTACAAGGGTGTAAGCAAATTTTTTCAAGTAAAATACATTTTTCTTGCTCAATTAATCACATTTTCCTCTTGTATCAAGACACTGCAAACAAACAAGAGGATGAATAAATGTTATCTCTTCTTTTTTCTCATTTTTTTCAGTTCATACTTAGTTAGGACTCTAATCATAGTTTATTGCATGTTGTAGGCCCTACTTGCATGTTGTACTTGC
>JAAAKM020006971.1:142144870-142162898 GCA_010016025.2 Alatinidae sp. Z8VKAUB7J3 | reverse complement strand
CTACAAGGGTTCATATTCTACCTTTCACATCTTGGATTAAATGTTTGCAATAAAGCTACGTACATCCTATGTCAAAAAGTCCCATCTAAGATCAAATATACAATAATTATGTGACTAGTAGGATTTCTCCTCCAAAAATTTAACTAATCCAAGCTCATATAAGACAAAGGTATGTCTTACCAACTTCAGGCAGACAAATCTACCCTAATCCAGTTAAAGCATATCAATGATATATTTTCTAATCTTCTTATTGCTTTATTCAGGTTTCTAATATCACAGTGGATAGATTGTACACGAAGACAAGACTATCGTTACTGTCGGCTGGCAAATCTGGAGACTCCCTTCTTAGACATAAATGTTCCCATTATTGCTGGACAGATAGAATTGAGTAGCTTTGCTGAATGTAATCGTTGTACTGAAGGACGTTTACGCATAAAGAGACTTTGTGACTTCGAACTCAATTTCATACTCATCTAACTTCCTTAAGGGGATTCCATTGGTGCAACGAAACTTCTAATTTTATTGATAAACTATTTGTTTATGGCACTGTTCTCCAGGAAGCAAGAGGGACGAGTATAATATTGATAGATTGAATTATGACCCAAGTCATGGAAAAACCACATGGATGTATGTACCGGTCATGTACAGTCGAGGTCAGAATAGGTTCAGGATACTGGGTCTCTGCAGCAGTACTTTCCAAATATTTTCAAGACAGTCCTATCAGAGAGCTACATTTCTCATTATACTACAAGGAAAGGGTCAGGCACAATGAAATTACTGCAGTGAAAGTGTCTTTTCCACCGCAACTGTTGTAATGCATTTCACTCATTGACTCCATTTCACTCAAAATTTCTCAAGCCTTCTGCTCACGACTGAAGTTTGCTATGAGTGAAGTGTTTGGCCATCCATCACCTTCATGCAGGACAACCTTTCCATTTTTTACATTAATATCCAATTTCTTGGAGACCACGTCAATGAAGCTCTTTTGAGGGATGCAAAAGCCTTGGCTAAAGGTATTGCTAATAAAGGAGCGTCTCCCAGAAGGTGAAAACGACCCAACAGAAGTCCCTACAACCAAAAAAGCACAGTATTTATTAGCCAAGCACTCTTACTTTCCTTCTATGTCGTGCTCTAGGTGATGTACCTCCTGAGATTCCTGCTTTGCTTGAGAATACGAATAAGAAAACGCACGCTAAGGAGAGATAAACGTATCTTTGAGACTACGTTAATATTCTTCAACTTTAAAGGGTAAGAAAAAGCAAAAGTAAAAAAAAAGAGGGAAGAAGGGATAGGGAAAAATAAGGAAGGAACCGAGAAGGCGGCAATAGAAATGTTTCAATGAAGCAGCCGGAAAACATATGGGGCCCTGAAAAGATGGATGCACTAAATTAGTTAAAAAAGGGGAGTAGAATGATGTACTGGATTAAAAACTAGTTAATGTATTTGAGAAAACCTTATAGTTTGAAAAATAGAATTAAAAGATGCATTTTCCCTCAAATTTCTATCCGGGTTAGTCATCATCTTAAGAGCAGACTAATAATATGTTGAGGGAAGATAGAAAAGTATATGGATTAAGTCCGAAAGCGGGAAGCTTCAGACGATGTGTAAAGAGCACCGGACGACCAAAATTTTAACAAAGACCTATGCAATTTCTGTCCATAGAAATTTAGGCTAGAAGATAGGGATCCCACCGTCGAATTATGAGGATTTGTATTGCAGTGATTCCTCAAATTGTTTCACATGAACTGATGTGAAATGAAAGTACGGTGGCCACAGAATACTGGTAAATAGCAGCATCTAGGGGTAAAAATGGTCGAGAGAACATACTTTAAAGAAATTAAACTGAGAGCAATGGTGCTTTACGAAAATCGGATTCTCCTTACCATAATGAACCAAAGTGGTGATACACTCTCTGATAGAGCAAGTAGGCTCGGTTCAAATAAATTTTTTCACTTTCCACTAAGGTTCCTTTGATCATTGTGGGAAAGGAGTGTTCCGTGTTGATATGCATATCTTGCTGTGAATGTGACACAATGTCTGTCGTAATCAATTTCAATTTTGGTAAAGATGAAAAGTGGTCACGGAAAAATTGAGATTTGGCTAGTCTTTGGGGGCCATGGCCCCCTCTGCCCACCTGTCGCCCCGCCCCTGCATTATGTTACAATAACAGCAATCTTACAGACGTTGTACTACGTTCCACAGATTTCCGATCCAGACGATTTGCTCAAGAGCAGCAAGTTGATGCAGCTAATAGGAATCGAGTATTTGCGGGGCTTTGAACTAATGAACAAACCATCAGGTACGCATCACGCTCGCTGGCCTTTTTGAAGAGCTAAATGGACGACTCTTGTCAATTAGATGCAAGTCATGCAAAAATGTGTCATATGCACGGAGATACATGGGAATTAATTTATCCCTTGAGCAACCTGTGATGAAAGTTCCTGAGAGAATTGGGAAATTTTTTTTAACCGTCTATGACAATTGTGTCCGAATAACTACTAAAACTTCTCGAGAGATTTCCAGGTGCTTTAACGGAGCCTCAATAAAGGTATTAACATTTAAGTTCTAGCAGAGCAGGCTCTCAAAAAGATAAATGGCACTTTATCTTCAGAAACGTCCGAAGTCTTAAATCGTTTTAATAGTACCTCTATGATTTAATATTTCATTGTATACCTTGGGCTAAGGTTAACTGGGGGACTTCCATTTAATTTAGGCCTATGGGTATTCAATAGTTTGATGATCTGAATACAAATCTCTGGAAGCACAGTACAGTAGATATGCGTCAGAAGGCAAAACCACGACAGCTCCTTTTGTCATTTTTATTCATAATCAGCATGAGTTGTTAAACAAATCTGAGACTGTTGGTATATCAAGAACGTTTAGAAATTTTACTTTCTCAATTTGTTTCACCTCAACTAGATGGGTCGTTGTGAATGAAAGGTGAAAAGTCCACCGACAAGTTATTATAAGTAAAACGCCGGATGTGGAAACTTCATTGACAAAGTTTCGTCTAACTGACTTCTTCAGGTCACTACTGAAAATTAGCTAAACTGAAAATTAGCCAATTTTCAGTAGTGGCCTGAAGAAGTCTGTTAGACGAAACGTTGTCAATGAACTTTCCACGTTTGGCGTTTACTTATAATGGGTCGTTGTATTATGAGGGGAAAAGCTGACAAAGCGTATAAAAGTAGAATCGTTGGTGTCAAAACTGGCCATGCCTGAAGCACCGTAAAGCATATCTATCCCCGTTTTTAGTAATTGCCATGTTTCTAGCCTATGTTTTGTTTTGACATTAAGGATGTAAAATACCACTTTGTGGACAATTTGCTTTTTATAGCTGTGATCGGAATTTGAAAAGTATTACTTCATTAACGAATACCGTGAAGACTGATAACAGCAACATGATTGCACCATATTTACCATTTGCATGTAGTATAGGTGCAGTAGCAACAAAAAGCTAATGGGAAGAGAAGCAGAGGACGGCCAAGCAACAGGGAGAAATCAATTATGACGAACCTTGCAAGGCCGTCGTCAGCAAGCAAGGGCCCCGGGATCAAAACAGCAATGCACCCCGTAAAAGACACATCCTTCAGTGCCTCAAACTTTAAGTCGAGGTACATTTGCCGTTATTTCCAAGGAGGATAGTATTATAGATAGTTTCGTCAGCCACAAGTTTTTACAAAGTTTCCTAATTAAGAGTAGACGCGCCCAAGCATTTTACCTCTCTTCTTCCTCATAAACCATTTTGAAATAGCCCTGGTTTCGGGAGTTGTGTAATAACGTTACGTTCTTTAATCATTTTTGAATCACTATTGCTTTTCCTTCGCAGAGGTGTTCGATGTCAATGGAATAGAGGATTTTTATGACAAAAATGCTCTTATCACATATGAAGTAAATGGACATGAAATACCTGTTCATATGAAGCCTAAAGTAACACCTCAGACTCAGCCAATGTTCCCTGAGTATGGCCATGACTCTCCTAATGACTTTTCCCAGTCTCGAACTCATCATCAACATAGACCGCAATCAACAACGTTTTACGGCTTATCAATGAAGGACATGCCTGAGTACAGAGTTCACGATACCCCACCATTTGGCAATGGCAAGGGAGAGCCTTCTCATAGTGGCATGCACTCTGGTATGCATCGGCAACACGTAGAGGACCCAGAGTCCCGTGCCAACCGCGCTAGTGATGATCAGTTTTTACGGGACCAGCAAATCTTCCATGGTGATGTGTTTCATAAAGCAGACAGTAGTCATTCTGACTATCCGTGGAAAACAGCTGATGGCTCAGCAACAGACCATCAAACAGAGTCACAAGATGACAAACTATCTAGCGAATACGCCCAAGCAGAGGAAATAGCGAAAGCCAGCAGTAAATTACAGGCAAGCCTTGAAGAACAGGAAGCTGAATTCTCTCGCGCTCACCATCCTGAAAAAACGTCTTATTTCCATCGCCCAGAGCCACCCCCGGAGGCATTTGAGACCGATCGAAATTCCAATCACTTTGAGGGATATAGTAATGATGCGGGCGACAGGTCTGATAGATTTGTAGACGAGAGAGAAGAAAGCAGAGGGGAAGAAGGAGGTCGCTTTCATCACTCTATGCATGCCCCTGAACCTGCCCCTGAATCACCACCAGCTCCAGATCCTGAGCCAGCCCCAGCAGCCGAACATTACCCTTCCCACTTTCCGTCCTCAGAGCCTCATGAATATACTCATGACCATACTGTTAATAGATATATGAAGGAACCAATTAGTGATCGCTCTCCAGATGCCGACCCGACACCGTACGCTATAGAAAGAGAGCACGAAGATGCCCCTCTCCCCGTTCCCTCTGAGGCGGAGCGTTTTCACGAGCACAGAACAGATTCAACTGCAGAACACGAACAGAATTCTGTTGAAAGTGAACCTTCTAACGATAATCACTTTGCTTCATCTATAACCCCCTCTGAGGGAAAGATGCCGGAGTCTTTATCACCGCCAAGCGTCACATCTAGCAGCTTGTACCCGGAAACACATATGCCGGAACGAAGTCGTTTTCAAGAGGAACATGTAGGTGACGAACATCATGTAGAAACGCATCCACAGTCGGAAGACACATCCAAATTCTTTGAACAGCTAGAAAAAATCCATGAAGCAAAGGAGGCTCTAGATGCACCTTCGTCAGCTGGATCGAGTTCTATGAAACAAGATGGTGATGTAAGTCAAAACAATACCAAGGTATCCAGTTTTATGGAGGAGGCTGAAAAATCAAAAGCCAAAGCGAGGCTCTTGACAATACTGGGTGAGCTTACCAACAAGTTAAAGGGAATGGAAGACGTGGTGAAGGACTCAAAGAAATCTGAACCGGATGTAGCAGCAGCGGCTCTTTTAGAGAAGGCAAAAGAGAAAGAAAAGGAAAAAGAGAGCGAAAGTGTGAAAGAGAAAGAAGACTCTGAGCCTCATAAGTCTGACCATGAAGATATTTCTGAAAAAGTTTCTAAGCTTATTGAATCATATCGCCAGAACGATAAACCTTTCATTACTAACACAGAATTAATTGATTACAAAGCACCAGATGTGCCGGAGAAGGTATCAGCCCGGAAAGATTCTTCTGAGGAGAGTAAACATGGGCAGGGAGATGTAGTTGATAGCCTCTACCAAGCAGACGAGCAACAACAACGAAACAAGGCTGAGCATCATGAGGAATCGACACAGAAACAAGACGAAGGAAAGCACGATGCACCTGTTCATCACGAGAACACCATCGAGTCATCAATAACATTGAAACCGAAAAGTAAAAGCAGTAAAGGTAAGAATGAGAAAATACTAATTATGGTACAATTAAATTCTGTTATCGAGGAGAGAGGATTTGAAATGTCAGCATAGAAAAGAAACTCGAGAAATATGTCATCACTAGGGATCGAAACCGTGACCCAGATTATTTTCTAAAAGCACCTTGAAATAGAAGTGAAAATTGAACATTTCAAAAGAAGAAGGATATTTATCCAGTTACCAATATTTGCATTTGAAACTGCGGCCTGGAAGCGAAACCTGAGAATCAGTATATTTGCCCAGGCTTTACTTAAGATCGCTACCTCAGCAATAACTTTTTTCTCAAGTTAGACTTGGTTTGGGTTTTTTTTCATTTTAAACAGATAAATTAAGCATCGCTGAATTTATTTCAATAATTTGTTTATTGATTATCAATGTCAATGGATTATTCTTGATTTATTGATGCCTAAACTTCGTTGAACCTTCGCTTCCCAGTGTTTTTCACAAAATCGTTACTTCGTCAACAGGCTAACCAAGAGACATACAAACACACTGACGTACCTTAGATTAACAACGGAAATTTTATTTGTTAATGTATGTGAAATGAGTAATGACTACTTGTTTTCTAGTTGTTATCAAAGAACAGTAGAATGAAAGGGGAAACCAACCTTTGTTTTGCTCAGTAGAACAAAGACAAGTAAAAGATTGTCTCAAGTGATTCAGTTGCGCAGACTTGCGCAGACGGGGGTAAGGGCATGGATGAGCCAAAGCACATTTTCATCTTGCTCACAAGGGTGATTATACACAAAACATTAATAAATCATTAGTAACATCTCCATAATAAGTAAATAAGAAATTAAAATACATCTATATTTCCAATGGCAATATCTACCTGTAATACATGAAGCTTGAGAAAAGCAGACAAAAGGAGTATCACCGCATTTGAGTGTACATGCTACACAAGAGTTTGAGAATCCTCATGTTGAGACGACGCAGAAGCGGAGACTTAAGAGAGTTGCTGCTACGTTACGTAAACATGAAGAAACTGTGGATATGTGGTGAGAAAAATAAGGTTCTAGAAAGCTATATACCAGGTTACAGAAGACAGGAAGCGGTTGGGGGATCTTGAAAGGTTTGGAAAATTGCTTGGACTATATGAGAACTTAGGAAATATCTGCTTTTTGCTTGTAGGTCTCATTCAAGTTAAATCTGTCACTGGCAAGACAAGTTACGATGCTAATGGTCAGAGTACCTCCTTAAAATTTAAACGTTGTCACAAGTGGCTCATCCTACAGAAGAGTTTTGAGAATTCTTAGGTTGAAAAGACGCAAAATAAGCTACTAAATATAGTTTGTCTTCTGCTATATTTGCATGATTTAACAAACTTTTCTGTTTTCGAGGAAAACATGTTGGGAGGGAAGGGCCGGCCTTGGGCCACAAGGTGTCTGTCACTGATTGTTATTGCATTTGTTACTAGTGTGTCTTGGCAGTTCAAGCGTAAACAATGAGTTATGTTATATGATTGGTTATTTTATACAACATTTGTTTTTAGAATACATTAGATCAAATCTACAGAAAATTCTCACGTACACAAAACAGATGTACCAAAGTTTAGAACTTTTTATGTTGATCTGAGCGAGCATGAAGGAGCAAATTTACATCAATAAATTCAGAATGTTACTCGTTTCTTTCGGTCCTCACAGTTTGCAAAATCAAGTTTGAATATATGAACAGTATAAAGCGGTAAGAAAATGAGCATAAACATTGACCAAGTTATGATGCAGCTGTTAATATCTCACTTGTACTACAAAATCAGGAAAATGTTAATCCCTTAATATTTTAAGGTTAAGCTAACTAAACTAAACGACTAGCCTATCTGTCCAAACCTAGCTACCGAACTAATTAACAAATTACCCACTATTAAATCTATATACTTTTATTCTATTTTATAAGAACATCTTGAAGGTTATGAATCAAAGTATAGGTCCTCAAAAGGCAAATTACTGGACTATGAGAAATGAAATTTGCATATTGCAATGAGTAACGGATTCCTTTCGCTAAGCGTTTTGCCCAACACAGGTAACAGACAACTTCTAGAGTAAAGTAATAAAGCTTTCTTCCAAACAATTTATAGGAAACGAGAGCACTGAAACACGCCTCAGAAAATAACACGGATGCGAGCGACACGTTTTCTTCTCACTTGTGCTATTGAAAAGTGCGTAAGTTATAAACAAATCGTTTTTTTGTCGACAGAGCATCCGCTTCTTTGTTGTGATTAATGCGACTTTTAGTTCGGCAAGATGAAAAGGGTATCGTGCTTTATCCTGCTTTATCTAAAACGAAAAACGAATCCTCTTGGTAGTCGTCGGCACATGATGGGTATTTAAGCAGACAGCTTAAATTTCCTTAGTATTTCCCCCATCTAGAAGCCACATTCATCAAAAACAAAGAAGCCGGTACTCTGTCGATGACAACAAACAAAATTGTTTACTGCTTATGTGTTTTTCTATAAAAAGAGTAACGGAAAATGTTTCCCTTATGTTAGTGTTATCTCTACGGCTTGCTCCGAGTATGTATGTATGTATGCATGGATGTATGTATGTATGTATGTATGTATGTATGTATGTATGTATGTATGTATGTATGTATGTATGCATGGATGTATGTATGTATGTATGTATGTGTGTATGTATGTATGCATGGATGTATGTATGTATGTATGTATGTATGTGTGTACGTGTGTACGTGTGTATGTATGTATGTATGTGTGTATGTATGTATGTATGTATGCATGTATGTATGCATGGATGTATGTATGTATGTATGTATGTGTGTATGTATGTATGCATGGATGTATGTATGTATGTAACCAAATAATAATTTTTCGAAAATTAAAAGTATGTTATGTCACTGATACTTCAAATGGGAAAATTTACAATAAAAAAATCACAATCTGAAGGACCCAGACAATTTTTAAAAAAATAAATAACTGCGTTGAAATTTTTCTGACAAAATTTAAAAGTCGCGGGAATTAACTGTCGCGAACGGGCCAAAAACGAACTGTCGCGGGAAGAAACTGTCGCGAAAGTCACGAGATTTCTCTCGCGACATTTTCTTCCCGCGACTGTTTCTTCCTGCGACAGTTTCTTCCTTTAAAGTACTACATCCTAAGTTCCTACTTATAGAGACTTGAACTTGCTATCCACACTGTTGTGTTGTCTGAGCAAAACTTTTCACCCCAGCGAGCTTGGTTTAGTGTGTGCTTACGAGGAGCCATACAAACAATTTGCTGACCTTTAATTTCCACTTCCTCTACAGCCTCCATAGATCCTTTTCTGAAATTCATTTAATTTCCAGCCATTAGCAAAACGTCTCCGCTTAACGTAGGCGTATGCTTGGTAGATCTTCATTGCGTCATCTTTGTAACTTCCACAACTAACCAATTTAGAAAATTATGAAACATCATAAAATCTATTAGACCATATGTCTTTCGGCTTGTATTCAGCAGAACATTCACACAGAAGCTAATTTCTTGGTTCTTTTAAGAAATGTGTTAATTTCCAGCTCCAATAAACGTAAGTTAATCCGGAGAAAAAACACTCACAAAAAAATGTAAGTTTGAAATTATTGCACGAAAAAGGATTTTTCCTCTTCTAATAGTCTAATACTCAATTTAGATAAGGTATTATCATGTTTTTTGTACGTAAGATATTCACGCAAAATTTCAACCATCGTCCCATGCTTAATCGTAGATAAAGCTTTGCTGATCCCCTGTTATTACTGTTCTCCTGCATCAGTATCCTGCAAAACTAAACATTTAAGACGAATGTTGCTCGTCTTTCGAAACTCAGACATGAAATATAATTGTAAACAGTAGATGATAAAATGTCTGTAAATGATGCAAGATGCGTCGAGCTTCTCTACTTTATTGTAGCACAGCTAGAGCTTCCAAAATGAAATCATGATTCTGAAAAACGTAACGCCTTAGACTAGTGAGAGATTTTGGTACTGTAGTACTTTTCAGTAAGTAAGGAAATAATAAAATGAGACCGTACTTATCAGTATATATTGGTTGACGTCTGGAAAAAAGTAGGAACTTCTTATGCAATTCTAGAATTTCTAAAAATTCCATAAATTCCAAAAAGGCTCATTTGTAATGCAGGCCTACAAGTCATGTAGCGAATTACGACGTATCAGTGTCACCATTGCAGCAAGAGCGTTTTCGTTTTCCGCCATGATTTGGCAAGCGAAACGGAAGGCGGAGACGCATTTTCAAAGGGGAATTTTTGTGTAATAGTATGTGTTCCTGTACAATTAATGTAAACCCAACTTCTATACATTTCTTATGCATGGTTCACAAACAGTTCCACAAGAGATAAGATCAACCCTTTAATGATATTTAAAGTAGCAAATCGCTTCAAATCTATTGTCCTTCACTCATCACCTTCTGCCTTTGTGTGAAGATATGGATACTGACTAAAATTCGTTCCTTTTCCTATTGATTACGATTGGATGCCGAAAGCGCGGTTTGGTATCTAGAGCGCGATCTGTCGTGAACAAATTTGTGTCACTTTCCTGACGCAAAAACGAGGGAAAAGCACTTTCTGCTAAGAACCAGTCCGATAAGTTATGACTTTAAAAACTGGCTTACATATAGAAAATATTTCCCCGTGGATATGTGTTGAGCAAATCACTTCAAGGATAATCTGTGTCCATGTTTGATTTCACAGGTAAAGTACTACGTTCATCATAAATCTCGAGTTATAAGACATTAAACTTTAAAAATTTAAAAATTTAAAACTAACACATTGAAATTCTTTGGAAAAATAGCGGCAAAATTTTGGGAAAAGTTAACATGATCCTCATCTAAAAGTATCTAAAAGTAAATCCACCTAAAAGTAGGGATTCCCCTCCTACTTTACGGACAACAACGAGTAAGATGCGAGGTTAATGTAACATCCTATCATGATGGCAGTAAATTCTTGGCCGGATGGGGCCCAAGATAAATTACCTAAGTTCCGTAGTAGCTCGATAGCAAGGGATCAAAAGGAATTGTCTTCTTGGCTCCAATTCTTTTCAGATATGGCCAGCGCATACCCAGCTCTTGCTCCAACAGCTGTAAAGCATTTGCTAGTTTTTCTACAGTGCTCTTTTGTAACAGGAGCTTTCAGCATTATACACCATTAAAACAAAGTGCTCTATCAGAATGTCAGTCGAGGCCAACCTCAAAGTCAATCTTGCTTCAACAGCTCCATGTATTCTAAGGTTTATATGAACCACCATTGCCCAGTTTCTGGAGCACAGGTTGCAAATGCGTGAGTACTGGGTCCGAATCTCGAATCTTCGAAGCTTATCATTTTAAGTCCTCTTCTCTTGCTACTATTGACTTCAAATCTGTAACTGCCAGTCACTATTGAAGGCTTGTCTTTCAAAGAACAGTGATAAAATGACTAAATGTATCATCAACAGAACCGTGCATCTTACTACATCTATCGGATTAAAGAGTAGCAGCCTTTCACAGTAAGAACATGTGATTCGGAAAGACTAAAAGAAAGTCCGATATGTGTCTTTAGGATATACGCATTTGGTTTTACAACATCACTAAACCAAAAGTGTTTGGTTGAAGGCTGTCCCGTAATGTCAAACGAGATTTATTTGTCTTTCATTCTGTATAGTCCTAAACCTGAAGTGGAAAGTAAAGTAAAAGGCTGACCCTGGCAATGTGATGAAGTTAAGTTGGGAAGAAATGAAATAACACAAGTGCAAAAAGGGTAGCGAAAGATTTTCACTTTAGTAATTAAACCAAATAGGACCGGGAAACAAAGACAACTAATACAAGTATTTTGCGCTTTTATTCATTTGAGATATTCGAGGAGAGCTATCTTCTGGCAATTTAATGGCTGTCAATGGCAGAACCACAGATTAAACCCTCGATACGATCCAAATGAGATTATTCCAGTTGTACACAGAGGTCCTCTAAATATAGCAGTCAGAACAATCGTGACCCTGAAAGATTCTGTAGTCGAAGAACGTTCTCGTTTAGGTAATTCATTTTCAATTTAGGGACAGTTATGATTATTGTTTCGATGGTTAACCCTGGGCAGGTTTATCACAACTTTTGGATTGGTTAGCTAAGCGTACTTTGTTGTTGTCTGAATGAAAGAAGCATGAAATTCTTAGTTTAGTATTTTGTAAATAGTATAGCGAACGGTGTGCTGTTGAACCAGATTTCAAAAAAGGATGTCTACACTTTGAGCTGCTTGAATGATTGCAATTGGGTGTGTAGACCTTTCTGCTGGTGTTCTTTGACTAGGCAATAAGCAGCTCTGTCTCCAGTCTCTATTATGCTTTAAGATTGAAGAATGACAAACATGTTCTACTGAGCAAAGTTAATACAAACTTCATAAGACATAACAATGCAGCAATGTTTTGCTGTCTCTCATCCCTATTTTGAATGCACAGTTGATCCTTAGGGCTGTGATGTTCCTTTCTGTAGCGGACAATATAGATTGTGAGGACAATCCTCTCGACAAACAGCTCTTCGAATTCGTAACCAGTTGGGCAGTGGAACCTAATTACCGCGACGTAATTTGAGAAATATGTTAAGCTTTGCTTTACACATTCAGAAAGGAAGTGCATAATTAAAAAATTGGTATACTTGTTCTTGTTCTTTTAGATGCTTATTAAGTTATTTCGTGAGTAGGGCTTGAACTATTCAAAGCATTGTTCAGTTTGTAATATAAATATCGTTGATCGGGGTACACCATTACATCTAATCTGCTTAATAGGAAACTAAGGCAACTCATCCTTTAACAGCATATTCAAATTAGCAAAGTACCACTGTTTGCTAAGGGCTAAACGAATTGAGTCTTTGTTGACCTTAGCTCAACCAAGGTTCATTAGGAACAGAAATATTGAGATGTAGGCTCCCTGTAAATACAGTAATTGGTTGAGCTCTGATTACTGTTAAACCACCTTAACTCTACTGCATCTTTTCTAAAGGAAGCATTTTCAAATCGGGTAAAAGCCAATGAACGCATTGCCTTCCTTTGAATTGTCTTACAGGCAATAGTTGTCGTCCAGTAACGGATCCTAGGTAGTCTACATAACTTTTCGATTTTGGCATTATTACTCATGATAATCTAATAAAGTAATATTAATACCTTCTGCATATTCAATAATAACAATTACAATGCGCATATTGGTGACTAAGTGGATATGGTGGAGGAAACTCCATTCAATTTACTTTGTTGAGTGATGAAATTGGCACTTTCAAAATTACCCCCTCCCTCCTACAACGAGTTGCTTCACCCACTACGGATGCCCACGTTATACTTTAAGTCTTTTTTCGGCTGGAGTAAGCAGACTCCGAATGTGCTCCATTTCAAATGAGCTGTAGTGGCTGGTGCTTACCATAGCTAAGCATAAAATGCAGGATTCCCTTGCTGTCTGGTATTTGAATCTCCCGTAGAACTTGTATAGAAAATATAGAAAGGAAGATGACGTTCAGCCTAAAACGTCACCTCGTTTGATATTTTGGAATGCAAAGGGGGCATAGACCCAAAGAGTGATGGTAGCAACAGTTGAAAAGTATTTACTCCATAACCCAAAATTCCATGAATATTAATTTTCCTCTTTTCATTTTTACTGAATATTTTACTTGAAACTAATGCTAAAGAAGGAGACGTCGAGTTTAATACATAGAGGCCTCCTTGTTGATGCCCACACGTGCGGAAGATAAATGGGCGCACCTACTTCTACTTGATTGTCAACTCTAATAAAGACTTACAACACCAAGTATACCACAGAAAACAATAAGACATGAGGAAGTTTATTTTCTGTTTTTATTTGGTTACTTTGTTCCTCTATTATGTTTTTTATTTTTCTTTCGACTGTTATCTAGAAACTTCTGCGTGTCAGAGCTATTTTTTCTCCTCTATTTGTTCCAAGCTACAAGAGTCGCAAACAATATTTTATTAATTAATTAATAAATATTAATTAATAAATACAAATTAATTCTAGCTTTGATACACACAGATGCTTGAAATAACTCCATATGCCCTACTTCCAAAGGTAAGAAGGAAATTAGCAAAAGGGGCATGTTTCAACCTTGCCTTTTGCCGGAATGCGCTCGGCATTTGGGTTACCTTCTGATCCTTTTTTATAAGAATCTAACTATACTTTCTAAGTACATGCATTTATCATGTACAATATAAGCTAGTAGAAAAAACTCACCAAATATACTACTCTTTAAATCGACGACCGGCTATGAAATATTTCTTCTTTACAGCTCTACCAGCCTTCGATTCTCGCATGCGCATGTTTTGTCGTTAACAAAATCAAGTCAGAAGTATAATTGTTCTAGATTGGACATTGGGCTGTATTGTTGCTTGAGTGAAGTGTATCTCACAATATACAACTGACGTTACAGCCTGTCACAACAATTTTGATATCGCTTAAATTGTATTGTTTTTACGTATTTATAGATTTGATAACTGATGATGCCAGCAAAGGTAAAAATATTCGCAAACATTTACAGATTCGTTGACTATTTGTTTTGTTTTGATTACCACAACAGAATGTCATTTAGTTTTGAATATTCTAAGACTTTGTCATAGATGGTAGGGGATGTCTTGAGCTCTGTCTTTTTCGTGCAACCTTTCGCGAGAAACTTCTCCCATCTTCAGGCTTATAGAAATTGGTTGTATAGCTGTTTTATAAGGCTAGATTGGGGACGTCAGGAGCAAACACAACATGGCGATATGGCGCCACACTCGTCCCTCATCTCCCCGTCTCATGAAAAAGCTATATGGCCCCATTAAGTTTGCTTTCTATCCACTTGCTACTTGCTCTTATGCAAGCCTATATAAGAAGGAGAGTTTCAGGGGGTGTGTCATGTCCCGTCTGATAAAATTTGGATCCTCTCGTTGAAATTTTGCTTAGATACTTTTTCGCTCTAATGTTCATTATTGGTTAATGTCTAGATGACGCCGATTTTTGTAAATGAATCTTTAAATATTAATGTTGTCTTACATTATCATACGCTATCAAAAATAACAATAATTACTACTTAATTGAGATTCTAAAGTTTCATCAATTAATTTATCCCCCCCCCCCCCCTTCCATTAGCTCTTGCTATATAGGACGCTGCACAGGAGGATTAAGGGTGTTGTAATTTTATATACCGAGAGACTAAATAACATAATTTGCATACGTGGATATGGCCAGCACACCCATAATAAATGCCCAACATCCGCTACTAGTTATAACTCAGTTCACTCTCTGGAATTAAATATGTCTACTTATCAAAATAGCGAAAACATTATGTACTTAAAAGCTGTTTTCGTCTGACACTTCTAAGAGTACTAACGTCAGTATGACCGAAATGAAATGTGTAAAAGAACTTTTAAGTGCACAATATTTTCGCTATTTCGTGCATTATTACTGTATTATTGTATTGCATTATTATTGTATTGTATTATTGTACAACAAACAAACTATATGTCTACTTGTTAGTTATACTATACATTTTCATGAAAAATTAAGTAAATGTACCTGATTTACCTCTCTGTTTAAAGAAATTCCATGACTTCAACTTGCGTTCATTTCATTTCATGTTTATAGATTGTATATTATAGAATAGGAAAAAAATCTTCATGTCGTATTTCCTACCTCCTACCTAAAATTGTCCTATTAATATATAGCTTGATATTCTACAATGTATGCAATAGGATAATTGGAAAAGGGGTCTCCCATTCAAGTCGTCCCTAATCCTGCCACAGGCTTAATCCGTCCCTGTCGTGGAGAAGGTAGATACATAACGCGCACATAAGTAGCTTAAGTGCTTTTGCAATACTTTTTCCCACTTTTCAAGTTTATACCTCGGTACGTGTTATATCGTGAAATAATTATTATAATTTATGTAAATATATGTACTGACGTAATCTTAGTATTTGTATTTTAGCGACTGTTTTTGTGATTTGTAATTAGAGATAATAGATTCATGACAAGAGTAAGATCTGTGTTCTAAGTGATTGATCTTCTCGCAGATACAATAGTACGGGGAAGCAAATTAGATGACATTTTCCAAAGTATATTTCAGCATTAGCGGGACACGGAATTCTAGATCTCATGCCTTACCCCTATTAGTTGGCTCCTCCAATCACTCGGATCCGCCGCTTTTCTATGGACTTTGTAGAATCATGTTCTGAGGACACATCATCCTTATAAGAGGTATTAGGATCGTAGTTAGCAACATCAGCACCACCACCAGCAGCAGCAGCAAAATAATCAGTATGCCCATAATCATAATTATCAACATCAACATCCTCGTTCGTTATCAGCATTATTACTATCAACATAAACAACAGTGATCACTGTTGTTATTATGTGGGCATTACTATAGTATTTGCCTGTGGTAGATCCAAGGCAACAGCCGAGGCTACGGACCCTGTTACCAAAGATCCTCCGTTAGGCTTCGCTTGTTCGTTCTTACTACAGATAGGTTAATTAGGTAGTTTGATTGGCTTTAGAACTTTTATCAAAATACGAATACCAACCTATCGTCGAGATACTGTAAAATGTTGTTTATGGTATAGAACATAAAAACTGCATAAAGCGGCAATCATTTTTGAAAGAAAAAGCTTTTTCGTCAGCCACTTCTTATAGCACAATCGTCAGAACAAATCAGTGATTAAAGAACGAATTGTGCACTATTTTTGAAACGCCAACCAAACTAATTGACTGCCCAGTCGATCCTACGTTTTTGGATCAATAAGCATCCAATGAAGCTGTATTGATTGAACAAAAAAGGCCTATGAATTAATAAATTCTTTTTATCTGCAAAGCAAAGATATTCTTTATTTAATTTTGACTGTTTCTAATACACCCAAAGGACTTGCACATTGCCAGCTGTGCCTATGATACTGAAGGAATCGGCTGTATCCAGTTTAGCACAGCCTGGGTTTTTAGACCCTGTTTACACGGGTACGGATCCAAACTGGTACGGATCCAAATGGATCCGATCCCGTATAAACACCCTAGAAAGGGAATCAGATCCATTGGGATCCAGAACTCTGCATGCTAATCCAATTAGCAAATCGACGGTTTGTCGTATTGTAATACGAGCTGCGATAAGTTGCAACGATTGAAATATAAACAATAGGAGATTATGGAAAACGTGTCAATTCAAGGACAAAAATAGAATTTGAATAGGGATTACGTCAAATTTATCTCGTAGTGGTATTTTTTCACCCTATTTTCGATCAGTACCAGTTTGGATCCGATCCCAAGTGTTTACATGAGACCTCTGCGGGTACGGATCAAAACTGGTCCACTTTCATAAGTGGGCCCAAACTGGTACGAATAGCAGATCCAAACGAGTTCGGATCCACCAGGTCCCGTGTAAACGCGAGGCCGATCGGTACCAGTTTGGATCCGTACCAGTTTGGGTGCAGACCAGTGCAAACAGAGTCTTAAGTAAGTGCCACTCTATGTCAAAGTTGCATTGATCAGCACGGTTTTCAATTTTTTACACCGAGGCTGCTATTTATTTCAGAAGTTTTTGCTTGTGCATAAAAGATGGAATCATGATGCTGTTGATAATGACGTTCAACCAAATGGGTCAATAAAGCCTGTCGAAACTAAGATACTTGCTTTCACAAACCACAGCCAAATACCTTTGATACAGCAACTTGGATTAATGCATTAAAGGGACTGGTATGAGAAAAAAAAGTCTATCAATAATACACATAATTGAACGAAGAATGTCAAAATGAGTAAATAAAAGTCTATCATTGTCTTTAAAAGATTTTAAAGATATGTTCTTTGTAAATACTGACATTGTAAACTTTCATACGTCAATGCCTTCTTTTAAAAGAGGCTACTCCAATAATTGCAATAGAGATCCGGAAAAATGGATTAGGAAATTTTTATTCGTAAATATAAAGAACATTGCAACTCAGACGAGTCCTATTCTTTCCGACCTAAAGGATTATGCCTTCGATATTCGTTCCTAATTATACCACTTGATCAATCACTGTCAAATTCCATTTATTCTTGTACAAAACTATGTAATTTTGAGACTAAAACTTTAACCGTGTACTTGAAGGGTAAAACGGAGTAGGGGACTCTTTACAAAGTTTCATGTGAAGTTCTCATGTTACATCAATGACTATAATTGTCGCAGTCACGACTCTTAAATTTATAAAGCGTGCCTCTCTGTTCCTAAGTCGCCCAAGTTACTTCATACCTCAGATTTCATACCTTTTGC
>JAAAKM020006971.1:142104597-142139009 GCA_010016025.2 Alatinidae sp. Z8VKAUB7J3 | reverse complement strand
TAACTGGCAACTAGTAGCAGTAGGATACTTTGTACACATTATTGGCCTCAGAAAGCTATAAAAGGAAAAGGAAAACATTAACAATGTCTCCTTACGGTACTCCGTATCGTCAGTCGAACGTCGCAAATTAACAGAGCAACTAGTATATAACACATATGAATAGATTGGTGACAGGGTTAAAGACTTCTTAAAGACACGTGTATGTAAATATATGTAAATAGAAATATACGTACACATACACACATATATTTACATATATATGCAAGCAACTTTAGCACGGTAAAAGATAATGATAAGTAAAGTATATAGACTTTAAAAACGTTCGCTTTGTTGTCATGGCACTAGGTAATGAAATAAATATATATGCACGTTAGGTACTGGGAACTAGTCGCCGGGCTTTCAGTAAACGTACCCTGGATTATCTGTGCAGGTTGTGCGAAATCCATACTTGATGATATCAGCTTCTAACAAACGAAGAGAGCCACGGCCACACGTTTCCCTACAATGAAAACACACGTTATTTATTAGCATATTCGTGTCTTTTGTAATCCATTTCCCACTTTCACACGATTTGCAGCCTTGGTGCGAAGTCTGGGCTTACATATCGTTTGTTGTTATGCGCTGGGCGCAGTTTGAACCACTCTTATTATTCCAGAACAGCAAGGTCCTCTCTAGAGGCTGCCCCCCTCCCCCCTTGCTAAACGGCTTAAACCTCCCCCTCTATTCCTTACACGGTTTCAAAGCTATGTGTAAGGCGCGACTTTGCCTGATGAGAAACATTCTGGACGCAGTCATATTACCAGGGATGACTTACAGGGTAGAAACCTGGATGCTCACAGAAGGCCAAGAGAGGAAGATGGCAGAGAAGCATGGAACGATCCATGCTAACCATCACGAGGAGAAACACGATTAGGAATGAGAACTTAAAAAGCAAAACAGAATTGAAGCAAATAATTGCGAAAGTAAAGACTATGAAGGGTAAATGAAGGAACAACATATATCGCCAAGCTGAGCAGCGGGAAGTCGGTCCAAAGAATAACAGAATGAACACCCTGAGAGGAAAGGAGAAGAAGGAGAATATTATGAGGTAGTTACCTTGGCTCCTTTGTCAGGTCGTGCACCACCATCACCCGTATTTCTGTTACCACCCCTTTCCTCATATACGGAAGCTCTTGCTTGCCAAAGAAGCTGATAAAGAAATAATGGTAACACCAGTTTCATGTAATGTTACAAATCAACTATCATTTCACCCTACAGGTATACAAGTGCAGGTGTAAACTGTTAGTAGAAATTACAGCTAACCAGGACATATTTTGGAGACGCAATTTACACCAGCACCATGTTCCAATGTTTCCTTCTGCATCTCATACTTATGACAAAAAAAAATGAAAAAGGTTATGCAGAATGTGATTGACCACCTAGGAACGCGATGCTGCTGTGAAAATCAGTAAAAATGCTAACACTGCGAACTTTTTCATACTGAAGTAAGAATTATTTTCCAAAAATTGCAACGCTTTCTCATGTTTAGCAATCTCTCAATCAAAGACCCCTGATGAGCAGTGGGCCCCACATTGAAACTATCCTAAATAAACAGAAAAACCACCAAACAGGCTAACTAATAAATAAAGGGCAGCTGGGGTGTCCAAGGGCGACACCCCTCAATTTCTCATGTTTAGCTGCCCCATTCTTCCGGTGCATTTCCATCCTGCAACCCTTCACACTCGGCAGATACTAAAAAGATTACCTTACAGCAACGTCCTTTAACATCATTACCACTGAAAACATTACGTGAAAACCCAGGGCAATCCAAGACCTACCAGGGCTATTTTTCATTTTCCACAATATTTGCTGCAATAATTCCAGGAATATTCCCAAAACATAAGTACATACCAAGCCTTTCCAGTACTTTTCTTAAAGGGTAATAAATATTGGTTCAAACCCAACTACAATATCAAACTCCAGATGAAACAATTTTCAAGATGATGTGAGTGTAAGTGAAAGCTTTTGTTTCATAACATTGAATTTCCTACATTTAAAATCTTTAAAATATTTTTGTGATAAAAATGAGAACATGCGCGATTTTGCTATTTGTTTCCCAAGCGTCGACTTGGACATGCTTCACATCTTTGTGAGGGCCTTTATCTCCTAGTACCTATACGTAAAGTTAAATTAATTATTTGCAATTGAAAATGATGCTGGACTGGCCTGAATAGCAACTTACTCTACCATTCATCTGTAAAAAGTTTTCCATGTTGTGCCAACATCTACCTGGCAAATTTTGGCTACACAGATGTGTTGCTTTAAAATGCTCTTTTTAAAGCTACCTTTCCTGCAGACAAAATTAAAGTTGAAAAGAGTCCATACCTTGATCGTTCATATGCTGCCTTTCCATTAGCACGTGATCCGTTAAGAAGCACATGGACAATACCAGATGCTTTCTTGGCAAACTACAACAACAACATATTCAGACTATTGTAGTGTAATATATCAGAGATAATGATGGGAGCAGCCAAGGAAACATAAAAACTATATAGTCTTGGGTATACAGCCAGTTTGGAACAGTACAGACAAACAAGGATCTATTACATGAGAATGTGGATTTGGTCTTTCTGGGTACCGTATTGGTCTCAAAGTCATCATGGAAGATATTGTTCCTATAAAATGTTTTATCCTGTACTTATAGGCGCAGGAGTTTCTACTAGAAAAGAATATCTATTAGATCTTGATTTGACTTGTTTAATACGATTGCTGTGATCAGTGTATGGCAAAAGCGTTTAGCAAAATGAATCCGTTACTCAACGTACTATTCGAGTTTTGTACCACAAACCAACTTTTCAAATATTCATATGTCTATAGTTTTATATAGTTTTCATGCCATATTACAACTGGTTGTAGCTAAACATGTAAATGTAATTTGCCAAGGAAGAAAATTCTTAAACGACAAAAATAACGTTTTATCTGTTAATATAATGGCCGTAGCTGAGTGACCAACTATATATAGTACTGATGAAGAGTAATGACAATTAATGATAATTAATCAATTTCCCGTACCCACTGAGTGGAGGAAAAACCACGAAGTATTGACATGGAAACTTCTCTCAAATCATGGGACCCTCTGGTCGACTGGTTAAGGATTCGGTTTTCTAATTATGCAGTCGTGGGTTCAAATCCCCCAGCTACCTGAATACTATCAACTATTGTGCTTATGTTCCACTCAGTGAGAAATATATATATATATATATATATATATATATATGCAACATTTTTGGAAAAGATAATAAAATGTAAACAAAAGTGAGTATCCTAATTAATATCTTGCATATTGATGTTTCATAGATGACAGTCTTGCCTTAAATGTTTTACAAACTGAAAAGAAATATAGTACTAATGCAAAACATTGAAAATAGGCCCTTGTAAACAAGACGTAAACCTGCGCTAATTAGCAAAAGAAAGTACAAGAAACGGAGCAATATCTTAATAAGCTGACATTGTGTTTACATAAAATGTTGCTTAACTCACCAGAGGGTTAATATGAAGAACAAAAATAGAAAGAGGACAGACAATACAGAGACCAATAATAAAACAAAGACTAAAGCCCAAAGAAAAATAGCGAAACTACCTACTACATACCGTACTACCTACGTATCTGCCTACTTTTTTACTTCCCTCGCGACAAACCTGTCAAACTCAAAGTGCCAAAACAACTCCCTGCCCCGATTACCGCTCTATATATACATACAGTTTGCTGCAAATGTGTAATACTCCCTAATTGTATATGGTATCAATAAACACACTAGCAAACTGACGTTAAGAAGAACTTTTATCAATTAAACTGATCTTTGTAAATAATTATTTTGAAACGTCAAAATGCTAATGTTCATCTCCTTATACGATATGTGGTACACGCACACACACACGCATGCACACACACAGACATATATATGTATATATATATATATATATATATATATATATAAAGAACGTAAAGGCGCGTATATTATATTTGCTATAAAGGAAAACGTTAATAAGTATGACAGCGTTTGTCTCTACCAGTTTCTCTCCTTCAAGGGAGTTCTTCAGGAATCCTGAACATATGAAAAGTGACTTAAAATGCCTTGAGGTGAACTACAAGCTTTCGGTTATTTAGCCGAAAGCTTGTAGCTCGCATCAAGGCATTTTAAGTCTTTTTATATAGTTTTTAATGTATATTTTAATGTCGTTTTAGGTTTTAATATATACATATTTATGTATATATATATATATATAAATATACTACGGCAAACAGAGACCGAGGAAAACAAACAACTAACATTAAACAAAGTAGCATATAATACACTATGTTGTTTTAAGACAAACATGGAATTAGAGAAGAAACTAGGGAATGCAGAACAAAACAATTGACTAGATCATGTATACTTACAAACCTTAAATCAAAATCCTTTCATTGTGTAATTGAGATAATCACCTAATTGCTTACCTTCTCGATTTACCCAGGTACAACCTAGACTTTTCTATTGAGTCAACCGTTTAAAAGACAACAAACATATTTATCCAAACATATAACAGGAAAAAGAAAAGAAAACCAAGGACCAAGGACAGAGGAAGTGAGAAAGGAAGTGTTTGTATAGAATGTCAATATGTTTTTATCCCAACTCCTGAAATTCTCAACATTACCATCGCTTCCCATGGACTTGTCAACTAGAAAACCAACATCTCCGACTTCTATGTGATACGATACCAAGACTATCAAAATATTGTCCATTTATAGCAGGATGTTGAGAAGAAAAGCACAGTTGGGCTTCATTTTCAGAACATTTTCTTTGTGGGCCTGGCTTAAGTATACGTCTAAATAATTATAATCAAATCCAAATAAATAAATAATAAATTTCAAGTGTACTTTTTCGCGAAAAAATAATTTTCAACTTGGCTATTTAATTAAAGGTGCAGCGAATATCTGGAAAGGTGGCAACAGTAGCTAGGGTAAAACGAAACAAATACTTACGTATGCAGTACTCAGCAGAAAAAACTTTATACAGACCTCCAGCAACTTAATTTAGCGTAACTGAATTTGGCGACTTAAGGATAATAAGTGCACTGAGCTTTTTATAGTTATGAAAGTGCTAATCAATAGTTTGTTTCGTAAAAAGGCGACTAGCCAGTTAATGAAATTGTGCTACTTGCTTTGAAATGAAATCTAGTTTTATGATGATGAGTTCCTTCCTAATTTCAAAACATGTCTGGAATATCTTGAGCATTGGCAAATTGATGAAGCGACGCTAAATATCTAGCAACTACAAATACTTACCTCATTAAGGCAGCTCATCTTTAAGACGATTGGGTCCGGGTATGACATATTTTCTACTGTTGATGTCTTTAGTTCATTCTTTTGGAGGTAAAATATGACAATAAACCAATAGTTGCTTTTATCAAATTGAGATAGGGATAAAATGTTATACCCATACGGTGTCGATAACACTTTTTACGTTAACCGCTTTAACGATGTTATCTATTCTTTCCATCGGTCGGGACAATAAACATTTCGTTGCAAGCATTCAAAGCAATGTCATTCTAATTTTACTCACCCCCCATTGGCTTAGTAAATTTATAGTGTGATCTATGATAGAGACGCAAGAAATTTAGGGCCTGGAGGATAATTGACTCCAATTACGAAACATACGAAACTAGGAAAACTAAAAGTAATTTACATATGTTCTACATCTACATTTTTGAGATTCTAGATTTAGTTTCTGGCCACCCAGAGAGTCAACTTTTAACTATCACTTGCCACAAACATAGCCCCTTTCAACTGCGTTTCGCAGGCCCTAGCTCATCTTACAAAACTTCTTTAAATTGCATCTTTCTTAGTGTAGAACTATGGCAATACTGGCAAAATGTTTGATGATGCGCACTTTAAACAGATGAATAATGCGACAGAAGGTTGTTAATTATTTTCTTGGTTGTTTGTCTGTTTTGATGGTTATTGTTCCCAGGCTAACTGTAGACCCTGTTAAGGATAGAATCTTGCGTCGGTCTGTGTATATTACAAAGTCAAGCAGCATACCTAAAACTATACTAAAGGGCACACTGAGCGGTCAAAGAAGAAGAGGTCGTCAACAGAAGAAATGGCGCGAGAAAATCTACGAATGGACCGAACTTACCCCAGAACAGACATTAAGATCAGCAGAGGACGGAGAGGTACTGAGAGATGTTCTTCGTGAGAGTGCCGCAGCGCCCCAACGACCTTCAACGGTTACGGGTAGGCAATTTTCAGGTCAATTTTCAAGAAGAAAACTACAATTGTGACAACGTTTCGTCTTTTCTTAAAGACTTCGTCAGGTCCTTGTACATTGGAGGTATTAACAAGAAAATTTCAAATTCTTTCACAAAAGACGAAACGTTGTCACAATTGTAGTTTTCTCCTTCTTGGCGTTCTCCCTATAATCCGAGGTATATTTGTATTCTGTACTACAAAAAATCTTATTTCAAGTCTTATATTATTAGTGAAGCTTTTCGCCGATTCTCTTCAGACTAAATACATTGGTACTTAATACATTGTTAACACAGGATTTATAGATATTGAAAGGATCAAAAGTTACAATAGATGAGACATGATTGGCGGGGGAAAAGATGCTATTTGACTGTTGTGTGCCTGTAATTTACAATCTGTAAGAAACAAACATAGATATTATTAAGCGAATACAATTCTTAACAAAAAAGGAGAAGCTCACTGTACTAAACAAGACAAAAGAGCCTTTACCCAAACTCTGAGATTATGTGCAGATGCTGCATCTTGCACCATATTTTGTAAGACACAGATCTTAGATTCTTCTTATCTGTAAAAGTAATACTGCGTCTGTTTTATAATTCTACAACTGTCTCAGGGGGAGGGGAGCACTATATTCAAAGTGAGCCGCTGAGTCAAAAAGGTAGGTTTCTCTTTTTCTTCCATTCGATCTGACTTGATATGACCGATATGACTTTGCATAGTTTAGCAATTAAAAGATTGTATGAAACTCTTTTTAATTCGTTATTTCCGTAATATTATCAGTGTTTTCTCTGTTATCTTTCCCAAGAGGAAAACATTACTTGGCACAAAGGGGAGGGGCTGAAGTCCTCACAGCTCCCCAAACAACCTCAGTTGTTGTTGTTCTTTAAGGAATAAGAAATGAGATTTCACACTATGATAATAAAACATTTGCTTTTAAATTTAGTTGTGAGGACACAAGTGAATTCAAGGGTTGTTGCTAAAAAATGGTAAACTTTTAAACCTTGCCGTAATAGTGCTTTAAAATATTCGTAAAAGCTGGAGTTGACTTGGCACCTGTTGTAATTAAACATAGAAATCGAATTGTGTCAGAGCTGTAATCTATGAAAGACACATTCTTCTTAGTTCTTTTTAATATATATTCTTATCAAAGCTCATAAAAATTCCAACGTTAAGTCTATACTCCAAAGGTCCTAAAACTTCATAATATTCTGCTACTCGGCTCATTCTATACTCAACTCTGACCCAGAGGTCAAATGCGATACAAATTTGTTCTAACATGGGCGTGACTTACCCTACATCACTCATGTCCAGACTACTTCCAGAACAGCACCTGCCCTCTAGATGCTACATCATGTGGTTGCCAGATACTGAAGCGTCACATGTTGAAAGCAGTTTTACTTACCTTTTTGACGAAAGTGTAATAAATAACAGGAGGGAATGACTCCACCAGTAGCACGCACAGGCATCTGAGAATCTTTTTGATGAATTCAGGCAAGTATGACTTAACACGAGGATATCTTGTTGTCGGAGCAAAACATGAAGTGGTAGTCCCCAGTATTTTGTGTGACAGGAGACACATAAGGAAACATGACGATATTGATCTCCATGCTCCTAAAGGAAGACAGACAGCAACAACTTTAACAGTGTGAGAGACGCATTAAGATGGTTGCTTGTTGAACATATACTTTTCTAACTAGAGCGTTGACATGGCTATAATAACACGAGTAACTGACTCTGGAGCTAAAAGACAACGAATCAGGGCATCAGCAAAGATTCAATGACACATGCAAAAATAATTGAAAACAGACAGTTGTTTTACTATTAAATGGTTACTAACGTCAAGAATAATCATATCAAATAAACGACATATTCCTCTAAGGTCATTCAAAAGAACATTTGAGTAATATCATAAATTTCAGTCCTCCTGCTTTCCTGCTGATGAAACTATTTATAAATGAGTTAACAATCAGAAAACGATAAGACTTACGAGAAAATAACGTCGTTACAATTAAATATATCTCTTAACATCATTGTGAGTTCTGATGTTGCTTTGTGCCTTGTGATATGATGATGATGATGATGATGATGATGGTGATGATGATAATGATGATGATAATGATGATGATGATGATGATGATGGTGATGATGATGATAATGATAATGATGATGATAATGGGGATGATAATGATGATTATAATGAAGATAATAATGATAATGATAATGATAATGATAATGATGAGGATGACGATGACGATAACGATGATGATAATTATAATGATGATGATGAGGATGTTAATTGCAACGTTCCTCCCAGGGATTTCTTCCTACTTTAGAAAGCTGTTACAAGAGGGTTATTTAATTAATATGTAACACTGAAAAATAAAAGGAATCTTTATGATATAAACTAAAGAATAATGCTAATTAGGAAGGCCAGAGATCTTTCATTTGGATAGTGGACGGTTTAATTCCGGGGCTGATCCTTTATAACACGTATCTATTGCGAGTGCTTGACAATACATCTTTTAACGATCCAAGAACTAAAATCCGGGTCCTTACAATCTCTTACTCTCATGCCTGAGTTTCTGTAGGATTCAGAGAGAAACTTTCACTAAATAAGACTAATTCCAGTAGTACTTAGTGCCCATGTTGCTCAATATTCGTTCCTTTAAACCCAAACAATGTTTCGGCACGAACCGAACGGCTAAATGTACAGTCAATGACGCAGCTGCTCTCAGCAGGTTCAATGATGTTTATCCAGTATTTTGTTTATGTTTTGTAATGTACTCACAATTGTTTCCCTAAACAAGTTAATCACAAGTTGAAATGGCCTCCATTAACTACTTGTTTTTAATTGCAGTGTCTGACCGCACTACGGGGTAGACAAGCAATGTTCTTGTACAACAGTATGGCCTTCACCAAACCATAAGTCGTTGTCACCAATCTGCTTTTTGGTTGCCTGGGAAAAGTTTGCTTCTGTTCTCTTTTGTTTAAATTGGCAGCACACCGCTTTTCTTAGCATAGGTATCAATATCACAATTTCTTGTTCTTGAATCTCCGTGGAAATAACTGAGTTCTCAAGGACTGCTGATCTTTCAAATAGTGCTGTGAAAAAAACGTCTAAAGATATTCAATAAGCGGCAAGGTAGCTGTAAATGAGTCAAAGAAGTAACCCATGGCGAAGTGGCAAGGATTGGTCACCTACAAAAAGTCGATAAAGAAATTGCCGCATCCTTGAACTAAGAAGCGCTAATAATGGACATAGTCACACCTGAGTGAAGTAATTAATAGAAACCACTGTCCCTTTCAATGATAGTAGACACCCTTTCTTCTGTCAATAAATCCGTACTGTTATTTTGAAATGGTCTTTAATTCTTTGAAATCAATTTTTGATTAAATCAGTTTGCTGTTTTGTGCGGACAAAAAAGCAATGAAATCGATAGCTCGCCGTGTATTATGTTTCTAGAAATCTTGCGCTTGTAAGTATTCTCCTTCGTCGACCTTCTTTGATCGCCTTTAATATGAACGTTCATTTCAAATGAGAAAAAGCGCGGCGAATACTCTGTCATTTATCTCTATTGTATCAAAGAACCAAAGACCATTACTAAATCGACTTAAGGTGGCTTAAATGGAATGAATGACGGTTCGCTTTGAGCTCGCCAAGTATCTTCAATGCAAAACAGTTCTGGCCACCAGAATATTTTGCGAACTCTATGAATATGTACTGGGCATAAAAGAATAAAAAACCCTCACGCCTCTAAAAATGAACGTGTAAATCTATCTTCCTCCCACTACTTGTGAATGACCCTGGACCAAAAATTGCCAGTACCCATATCTATTGTTCCTGGAGACAACTTTGTGAAAGGAGCCCCGTTGAAAGTGTAGTTGCAAAAATTCTATTGCAAGCCTTTTAATAGGATTGCCAATGCCTCCAAAGCGTTCTCTTGGTGTACCTCTTCAATTAAGTATGCCGACAGTTAGTCACTAGTAACTCTCGGTGACCAGATGCTCAAAGGGGCCAGATCATTTTCTTCCCCAGACTTCAAAGACACTTCTACCAGTGCTATCAGCCAATGCATATTCAATCGATAGCTGTGAGTGTGTTTACGATTGGTTTATACCTAGGACGAGTGATCCCAGAAACAGGTAAGCTATTCTCGATGTGCTGTATGCTAGTTATTCTATTCCATAGAAGTTAGACCGCGTCTTATTGCTTTCTCACCAAACATAAGCCCAGATCTGGAAGTGTTAACTGCATTACTGGTTTGCATACAAATATTGATTGAGTGAGAGATACTTTAAATTCTGACAGCATGCAAACATAGACGCTATTGCTTGCTCAAGTCTTATCTTGTTTGTTACCACATTGCTCCTGTCATCTGACAGCCGACAAGCAGATTTGGGGATACTTAAGCTTTTATAAGGGTATGGTTCTTTGCTTGTGATAGGGACAATTTGAAGTTAGCGGTAGTGTACAAAAACAAATTTATAGTAAATGGTAAGATAGGGAGGTTGTTGACTGACAGAATGTGATAACAATATTCTTCTATAACAGTACTTTTTTGATTGATCGTCAATCGTAGGTACAAACCGATACTCTTCAAATAAAACATATAGTCGTCATATTAGTATTAATATTTAAAGAGTGTTGTCTACCTATGCCAGCCATCAGTTACATCTGAGACCAACCTATATCACTACTGGTTTTTATTGTGTGGTAATTAATCAAACACTTGTGGCCATTTGATACAAATTAATTTCCTGATATAGTACATTGTGGACCAGAGAAGGAACTACGGTTATCAGCCTCGCCAATTAGTTAGTGCGGTCAGCTCAACCTTAAAAAACTATTAACTGTAATTTTACAGCAGTTGATTCGTTGTGCTAGGATTTAATTGCAGAACAACTCACAAAAGGGTTTCCTAGTATCACAGCTACAGTTATCAGTTTGTTTACAACGTTTTCAAAACTTTTGACACCCCAATCAGACCTGTATCAGTGTAATTCACAATTATTTAAGCGGAGTACTTGATGAAACAGTTAAAGAGCTACACTCTCGCTGTTTAAGCTCCTCCTGTAAAGGGAAAGCTTAATCACTTAAAGGGACAGTGTAAAACTTTCACAGTTTTGCTAACTTCAACATATCGCGAGGCTAATTGTTCCAGTCGTGTAAACAATTTTTCCTCTGCTGTTATCAACTAAATAACCACTGTGCCGTTACATTAACTCAAGTACATTCTGTACTTTAAAATACATTTAAAAAGGACGAAATCTGATGGAACAAGGCATTATGATATTGAAGTAAACAGTTAACCAAAATACTTAACATAAATCGTATAGTTCACCAAATAGACCCCAATTAAATATCATAGTGGTAGTCATGAACTACCTGATGTAGCAATAATTTTTACACCGGTGAAATAACACAACAATCTTGTGAGGCTCTCTCCTAGCATAGTTCATGCTTTTTTGCGTTTATTCATACACATCATTCGATTATATCCTAATTTCGGAAATGCTTCATAAGGTTTGTATAACTTTGTGGAATCTAGAATTCTATTATGACAATATTTACGTGGAAGGTAAAACCACACAATGATAAAATGTCCTTGTTAAAATACCGAGGACTAGTTCTACAACATTTAAGTACTAAATATCTTATATGTAGTAAGGGAATAACATGTCGCCATTTTCTCTTCCTTTGATATAACAACTGCTCTCCTCAGGTAGGTTACACTTTTATCTCTAATTAGCTGCTGACATAGGGAAGGAAATATGTCATGTTCTTTTCCGATGTGTTTGCCCAACGAATAGCATAAATATTTTTTCTTCAAAACTTTCTATTGCTTGTTAACTTGGTGACTTGTAGTGGCGTTAAGGTATAGCTAAGGCTGCTATTGCCAACGTTTGAGCAAAGGAAAAAGTCACGGAAGCATCTCTGAGAACTATAGCACCCCTTATTGTTTGGACTTAACAGATATGTGACAAGAACGTACACACACACAAGAGTAGTAGGAAGGAATGTCTCACCCTCTCCTAGTTTATATAAAAGTACATCATCTACATATCATCTTATTTCTGCAATAATGAAGCAAATGTTAGGCAAGACAAGTGAAAAATTGGGCAACATGGAAAGTGCTACACAAGTAAAATGAACTTTGGGGGAGACATCGAATAAAATGTGACTAACAGTAAAATGGGAATGACAACATGTTCTCTTTCCTATACGACTTTCATACTTTTGTTAACTTTAACGTTACAAAACCCTTTTCATGCTTTTTAAACCATCCTTGCCAGAGCATAGTTCGGTAGCGCCCTGACAATGGGTGTGACAGTGTCTATGAAACTGCAAATATCTTTGTACGATTTAGTTCCTGAGAGTTTAATTTCGTTTTCTACACAAAAGTTCTTGTATTTCTTGTTTGTGTGAGAGCAGTGGCTTTAGGAAGACGATTATTAGGATAGAAAAGGGAAAGAGAAACATCACAGAATACTAGAAGTGTGAAAGCACTTCATATGTGTATTCTTTAAGTCCTAAAATAGCTTTTGATATGTGAGAAACATACACTATGGAGAGTATGTTCAAGATATTTATCTTCATATGGTACGTCCTCCGTGTCAAAGTGAATGAATTTACTATAAACCTAACCAGAATGTAAAGGATGCAATCGTTACTGATCACATTTGGCAGTATAGCAAAACTAAGCAACGAGAGAATGTTATGGGAATCATTATTCTAATTTAGGAATTAAAATGCTAATTTGTCAGTACTGATATCGTTTAATACAACATGGCTTAGTATGGCAGTTAGTTCGTAATTTGAGCTGCATCGAAGTGTGTATCATCAAAAGTTTCATCACCAGTGAAATGTGTAATACACAAGATCTCACTTTTGTCTGAACCATTAGAAGAAGTATTAATGAAGTTTCCTTCTCTGTTTGAAGTTAGCTATTGATCCCTAAAATTTATATACGTGTAAGAAAAATACTAAGCTCAAATTTCCGTCGGCGAAGACATTTTTAAGTTTGGTAATAATGTTTTCAAGGTGTCACGTACGTAGGAATTTTCAATCACCTTGGAAACCAACTCCACCAAAACAGCCTAATAAATTAATAATACACAGAAGTAATCAGAAACCCTAGCATATAATTGTTATGCTTGTTATCTGTGTCAAAGAGTTTAATTAATAAACTAGGAGAATTACAAGCAGCTGTTTTAACCAATGATGGTAGAGCATTAATATATAAAAGTGCAAATATAGAGTTAAGTAAGATATCAAATATTCGAGCAAGCAAAAGAAACCTTCTCCAAAATACATTAAGGTAGTTGACGAACATTAAATGTAGAAAAGCATCGTCTCTGAATATCTCATTTGAATCTAATCTTAGCAGGTTAAAAAGCAAAGAGGAGACGTTGCCATTATACATTCGAGAGCTATTTTGGCGCCTATTTCATCTTTTGTTGTTTCGGTGTAAATTCTAAATCCTAGGAACTTTATCTTCCTCCAAAGTTGGTAAAGAAGTGCAGTATATGACTTATATAAAACTTGACATATATTCCAATTTGATACAGCTATGATAAGTATAAATAGACTGCTTTGGTCGAGGTAAAATTTACAGGCTAAAATTTTACATGTTTGATCGCATTATAGTCGGGTGGGGCAATCTAACTAGTCCAGTATGACTATGTGTATGAACGTATCAACCATAGACCTATTTTGAACTTGTTAGTTCCTTGAAAGGTCTTTAAGTTTCAAATTTAACAAGATCTCTTCTTATTAGTATTTTTACTACTGGTAAGCAACTTTCCAAACTTAAGAGCCTTTATCTACATTGGTCGAACATCGGTTTAATCCCTACACTATCATGTCAATCGCAACGTCCAATTATTTTGTTTTGTAGCTAAATAAGGTGCCATAGTAAGGCTTGTCTATCACGTTATCGATGTCTGCAGCTTACTCAATGAAGAGCAATATATGTTCGCAGAAAGTAGTACTTGATGGAACTTAAGGGTAGTGTGATGAAGCTCCAGCGAACAACTTATTATTTCAGTTTATGCTTCCCCTTTAATATGGCATCATTACGCATAAATACAATTATAGGGAATAGTCGTGTCTGCATTTCTTCCTCTATAAAACTTTTAATCCCCGCAGTAGAGCTTGCTTACTAACTGCAAGGATTATGGTACCTGTTGTGCAAAGTGTTGGCTATCTGCAAATTGTGGTAGCCTCCTTGGTTGAGAGAGAACGTCGAATCGTGAAATGGATTTAACTCTTCCACATCTATGTAAGATCTTTTTGGGATAAATGACAGTATAGAAAAAAGCTGTTTGTTTCTTACCAATAATATCCTAATCCAGAGAAGAGTCATTTTCTTTTACGTCAGAATAGATAAGTGTTAAGCAAAAAGTGAAATGTTAATTACAGATGCTGTTCAGCACAATTAAGGAATCCGGATGAATTTTCCTTTTATGGAGTACTTTTGATAACGGACGCGTGTCTGATGAAATTTAAAAAGAGCGGGAAAATATACAGCATCAATTTGCATAACTAAGAAGATCTTTGAAAATTTCTCTTTCGATTGGTATAAGTTTTAACGAAGAAACTTATTCAATCGAATAATTATTGGGCAATCAATCCGGATGTAGATTTTCCAATCTTGACAGTTGCCATCTTCGTTTTCTGCAAAGTGTTTAAATACTTTTGGGAGGGTAGTGTAGATCAAATATATGTTAGGATGAGACCCAAATGAGCTGATAACATGACTTCCGGAATATGTTTTGTTTTAACTACAATAGTATTCTGACTTTTTAAAGCCAATGATATTAATGAACGACATTCAAGTGTGGACAAGAGTCTGCAGGCAGACATTAGCAATAACAAATTCACTTCAAGTGTCTTAGAACAACCACAAAATCGAAGATGTGTACTTACTTGAAAAACAGGAGAATTGAAATCGAGATTCTACAGTAATTAATGGAAGTGACAGCAAAATGGAAGACAGTATCACAGAAAATCAAGAACTGTTCTACTGGCTACTCTATATTAACACAACCTTCCCAGAAGTATTAAAACGCTGGCCTCAAATAAGGCATCAACTGCAAATGCAACGAGTGTCTGCAACATTTAATTTGAATTTGCCAATTTAAATTTGACAAAATAAAAAAGAGCAGTAAAAAGTACAGCATGTATTTGCTTTCTCTAAGAATATCCGTACAAACTTCTAATTTGATTGGTGCAAGTCTGAATGGAAAATCTTGTCCGATCAGATAATTATTGTGCCATCAATACGGATAGAGATTAGCTCCTTTTGTCAACAGCAATGTTATCTTTCCTTCGACGTTCTAAAACTTTAAAAATGGGTGTAACAATATATCAGTGGCATGTGCAACGCTTAAGATGATCTTCTGTTTAAAGGATCTGCCTTGCACGAAGTAAAAAAAAATTAAATGAGATCAAGGTTTTAATTATATGGAAAGGAAAATAATAGATAAATCCAGTGACGGGGAAACAATGGGGAACCGTTTTGACCAAGGAGATATTCTTCCCAGCTATAGAAATATCTGTAGCACTGAAATGAAACAAACATTGGCCGAAAGTTGACAGTCTTTCACACCCTTAGTGGGTGTGCGAGCAAAAAACGGCTTGAAAAACCTGGCAAGCCTTTGATACGGTCACATATATTTAAGCATCATTCAGCGTATTGGCTGCGATGCCGAACCTATGACATACTGGAACATATTGTTACCCTGCTCTACGATCTTACTGGCAGCTAGAATCATGTAAATCATGCTCACAAGTTCTTGTTTACCTACAAATCAATAGATGTTATGTCATCAATTCGAGAAGTCCTCAAAGAAGAGTGTACCGAGTTGTTATGCTGTTGGGGCCAGATAATGGTTTGCACACCGTAGCTCAAATTGAATGTATATGAAAAGGTAGAGATAACTTCTAAGGCAAATTTATTGAAAAATCCTACCAGAAGCAGCCGAGGCATGCCGGCAACTACTGCAATGTAGATGTCAGAACAGTTCAATGCAACTCTAGTATACAGCTCTGCGCCACTGCAGTGGGAAGTGTTTGCAAGACCATATTAAGGACCGGGTAATATTACATTTCTTAAGCTGTCACACGTAGATGACTCGAGATTGCTTGCATCTGACAAATGCTCCCTTTAACCATGAATTATGTATGGCTCTCAGTTTCTAGTACTATTGGTGTGCTTCTATGATGAGTTAGTCTGGTGCTATCCACGTTGATCCTGTGTCTCACAATACCAAAAACACCGACTTTGTAAAGTGGCCTGCTCTTGTAATCACAGGAGAAATCCGGAATTACAAATAGTAAAACGATATTCTCAGTGGATGCTATATTAGCATATCAAGTTTCCCTGCTTGCATCGTTAAAGGCACATTCCTTTCACAAATCTGCTGCGCTACATGGGCCCAGTTGACAATACTTTGCACCAATGTTCTTGTACTTCGAAAGCCTGGTTTCAAATTCTCGTAACTTCCTATACATAAAGGTGTATGAGGCTGGTAAACTAGAAATGATATCATTCTACATTGAAAGCAAGGGCTCAGTGGGTGCTGTAGAACAGATATGTTAGAAGCGTGCTCACCGCTGGCCACCTCTGTCTATTAACGATAATTCAATCTTAAGGGAATTGGCGCATTTGTATTGTGGAAGAACCAAAGTCCCAAAATCCAGACTAACAAACCTCATCTTAGCCGTTTCTTCGGCAACAAACGTTCGAGGGAACTTAAGTGTACGCAAACATTGAATAAGTCTACCTTGGACCTTAAGTAACACAAACGTACTGGTATGAGGTACGACTAGCACTATACCAAACTAAACCCGAGGCTAAGATGTCTTGGTTACGACTTTCAAAATTTCCATTTTTAATGCTCTTTATGCTTCCTTGAAAAATCTTATTCTTTTAGTATCATTTTTCCTAGCACTATTTTCCGAAAAAACCTCTGTGCTCTCACTATTTACTTCGGATATTGTTACAGTTGATAATGCGAGTCTGCTGAAAATGATATCCATGAAGATACTGTCGTAAAGACACTGGTCAAACTGATATAGATATATGCGCACTTTTGCCCATGTTGGCCCAGTTTGCAAAGGCAGCTAAAAAAAGTAAAGAAACATCACTCTTCACGACAATGTAAAATCGTTTATTCACCTCCCCTTTCTATTTACATGTATTTATCATCGAAAGGACTAAATACACAATTTACAGACACAAATAATATACATATCAAAAGAAATGGCATTATTACAAATTAATCTCAAATAAAACAAAGAATCTACTTTCTAAAAAACCAAAGAAACTCTTACTCCAAAAACTTTGGATGTTGATCAAACTTTTATTTCCGTCATCCTTGCCGAGAGTTATACATCCACATCTAAGCGATGATCTCTACATGGTCAAAGGTGCGTCTACATAGTTTTCTGCCAGTCGACACATGTTACAACATATCTTAAGTCCGGTACTGTGAGTATGAAGGTAGAAGAAAACCTACAACATGTTTTGCTTAAAAAAACTCTTGGTCTTAGGCCAACGTCCGCATATTTTTATTCCACCTGGACAGCTTACATTCATTTCCAAGGAATCTATTCTCCTCGAGGTCTAACGTCAAAAGACATGCGTGAATATCTAAAACGACCTGGAAAATCCAATTGGAGATTAACGCCTTCAAAAGTACTGCAATCACGTATCCCCAGTGCTTCAGAATACAAGGAATGGTGATGATCCTTTAACCACTGCTGTCAGTGGCCATGATTTTGGTTAGCCGCATTTACGTACGGGTCAACACAGGCACAAACATCAAGCCCATAATCATGGGCGCACTGTCACAAGAAATGCATGCGCACTTCAATGGATTTCCAATCTATTGAACACCTCCGAAATCCCTCTGGAGCTTAGTGGTCTGCTTAAACCAATGCTAACCCAGTATGCAACTGTTCTACAAACAGCGGAGGGGGTGAATAAGTACTTACCATTAGTAGCAAACGTTTGCAGTTTTACACCCAGCTATTGCTGAACGTGATAAGATACGCAATCTTAGTCCTTCAACCGCAAGCCCCACTATGAACAACCTTCAGGATAGTGACATCATACGTACAAATAACTAACTTACTATCATGACTACAAAGAGTAAAAATTGTTTCAGTGTAAGCAAATCGGTGATGCAGAATCTGCACATGCCAGTGTTCCTACTAAAGTTGGGTCCTCTCGCGCTAAAAAGACGTACAGTCTCTTTTCCTTTGTAGGAGTGATGAAAAAGATGCTCTAAATTCAGTGAAGCTATCCATCCTCCCCTGTATCTAATACAATTAGTGAGTTTAAGATAAAATAAATAATCAACTTTGACTCTATTTGAATAACTTTAATATAATAAAAATACTAACGACATAAGAATGTTAGTTACAGGCGTAAACTAGAATATAAGGTCTCTCACGCTCTCTCCCGAACTGAATAAGCTTGCCCTTTCTTGCCTCAACAAAGTAAATGTCTTACTGCACATTTCAAGTTATGACTTGGGTCTTGTTTTAGTTTAATTTTGATAGTCTACGTAGTTATACATCAAATATATGTAATACGAGTTTTTAAAAAACGAATCGGGCAGAGGGGACTTAGACAGGCCACATTCATATCTTGCTCCCTCCCCTTCCCCCAAGGAATATTGGCTGACTTCGTGCTTTTATACCAACATTGTTGCTGCGGAACGGTCTCAGTGTAGATATTACACGGCTACGGTCAACCATTAAACTCTGTGGTAATAACTTGTTTCATCAGGGGTCACAGTAGTTGTATCTTTGCCATATCAAACTTAACTTACGACAATGGAGGCCACAAGTTATTTTCAATCAGAAAAATGTATACAAGAAACACGACGCTGAAGCTAAATAAATGCCCTGAAACGCTAAACGGCTTATATCAACCTTTCAATATGACCAGATTGGTAGGAAATGGCTGAAAAAGACTATTTCGACCAGATATTTGGGGAAGCTCGGCGCATCCCAAGAGACTAGTAATTATGGATATTCTCTGAAATACATATATTCCACGTATGCAACTACGAACTGAGAAACATCTAAAAGATTTTCAGGCTGGAATCTCTGACTTCAAAAATATTCCATAACTTAAGATGACAAGTCTAGTTCTCAACAAGTTAATGTTAATATCAGCAGACACTAATTCAAATGCTACGGAGTATAATAGTTCGTGGGTGGGTACTGTAAGTATACTGGAATACGAATGACAGCTGTAAACAGTGGAATCTCAAGCTACAGGAGCCTGGGAATCATGCTGGTCAATGAACCAGCGATGCCAGAATAAGCCAGTTGTCAGCAACCGCTCGCTAGCAAAGAAATCGCTCATCAGGAATTCCTTACGCCTGGTATGGTTAATTTACTGGGATATAACTACTAATTAATTGAGCTAAAATGAGAATTTAAAGACTATTAAAATATACTTTGCACGTTGTGTTGCTTAGAATAATACAGATAATCTCCATGAGGCAAAACATTTACAATGACTTCACTGATATCCTAAATGCTCAGCAAAACTGTAAGATTTGGTCAAATGTGACCCGAGTGTTCGTTCTTGATTAAGTCTGTGACTCTTCAAGATATTGCCGGCGCCAGCATGTGCATAAGAAGGGTAGTCGTTCCTCATCTTTTCCTTCAACTAACCAAACATTTCTTGCGATGCATAGACGATATAAACAAATCCGTCATCGTCTTTGTCGTTACAATGCAACTCGCCAAGTGTCGCAGAGGTTGATGGAACGTTTTTTGCGTTGACCAAGAGAAAAAGAGATTGCGATGGTGTGAGTTGAAGGCGCTTCCTACAATAAGATCAAGATAAAGGAAAAATTAGAAAACGAAGTCAAAATTTCATAATATACTTTGTACCAACTATTATCTGAATTCCCTGCAGAAGAAATTATTAAACTTGCTTATTTTCCATCTTTTAAAAAACTGTTACTACTTAAAATGCCTGGGCTTTTGTATCATAAAGAAAGGTTCATTGGGTTTTACTGACTTGGAACCAGATTCCAGATCTTCCAGGTTGCAGACTTCTCATACAACTCTTTGAGGGTTAGTACTTCAATGTGTTCATAAGTGTCAGGCCTTTAAGCTACGTTACACGAAGTGGTCATTATATTCTGAAAGTTTGTTTGTGTGTGCAGGATATTAAACCTCACACCTGTAATAGATCTGAAACATACAAACTGCAAACTACATCGCTACGTATCCTAGTACATACAATGATTCCAAAGTTCTGAATAGCTGTTGTAATTGCAAATCTCAGTCTAGCTTTTTTATCCTTCGTCAAGTGGGTACCATTGCCACATTGGTAGTTATACAGAGCTAGCATTTAACAGCATTTCCTGAGCACCACTGATTCGCCTTTCCCAGGGTACCAACCTGTTCAATCATTAACATCCAAAACGTCAGTTTTTGGTGCAAGCCGGAAACACAAGTTATGGCAGATCTCCCAAGGATGCGACTAGCACCACAGACACCGCCATTCTATTATGTAGCGTGTGATTACTTTGGTCCTTTTAATGTTAAAATAGGACGTAACAAGAGAGCAAAGCACTATGGGGTGATTGTCACGTGCTTGAATACAAGAGCAGTCCATTTAGAATTAGCAGTAGATTGTACTGCAATGGAGTTAATGCAGGTATTGAGACGATTATTTTCCTTAAGGGGAGTTCCAGCAGTCACGCTGAGCGACCACGGTACCCAAATGATAGGCGCAGCAAAAGAACTTAAGAAAAATGAAAGAAACTGTAAACAATGATGAATTTAGAAGTTTTGCTGCCGAGAACGGAATGCAATGGGTATTTACAACACTAGCTGCCTCACATCAAAATGGATGTGCAGAGTCACTTATCAAGAGTTGCAAAAGTGCAATGAAGAAGACAATCGGGGAACAGGTTCTAACACCATTTGAATTATACACCTGCATGTTAGAAATCGCAAATCTTGTAAATCAACGGCCTATTGGTAGAGTTACGAACAACCCAGATGATGGAGCTTACTTGTGCCCAAATGACATGCTACTCGGTCGTGCAACGTCAGAAGTACCACAAGGTCCGTTTGCAGACACGAAAAATCCACAACGACGAGGAGAGTTTGTTCAAAGGATAGTTAATTCGTTTTGGAAACGCTAGAGTAGAGATGTGTTCCCTTTATTAGTACCACGGAAAAAATGGCATGTTGAAAATCGAAATGTACAAGTAGACGATATTGTAACAATGGAAGACTGTAACACTGCTCGTGGCAAATGAAGCGTTGGTAGAATAATAGCAGTTTACCCAGGAACTGATGGACGTGTACGTAATGTTAAGATAAAGACAAAGACAGGCGAGTACAATCGCCCAGTTACGAAGATTGCTGTTATCTGCCCAGTCGGGGATTATGACGAGAACTAATCTAAGAAGCGATTTATAGGGATAAGGACTATAGCCCTTAGTGGCGGTGGATGTTTCAGTCAAATGAACTGATCGATGAGTAATTATTAACCCAGAATGACCGACGTATAATGACAGTTTTATTTACACAATGACTTCCTTTAAGAGCAATATGCAAACAGTTCGTGAAACAGAGAAAACGCAGAAACGATTGATACAGTAGAAAGCTAACCTGAAATATAAGTTTACTATAATTGCTAACTGGAGTAATCGAGAATTAATGTTGACGTTACCGTTCGTGGAGATTAATCAAGTAGATACGCCACGGAAGTAAGTAGTAGTTTACATATTGTATTCGCAACGTAGATCGCACTGAAATCCGTTCAAGTTTGTAATTTAAATACTTAATGTTATGCTTGTTTATATTTTTGTAGATCGAATAAAAACATTTATAAAAGTGGATAACCGTTATACGATTCGTGGCTAACCTAGATCTCCGCGAAACAAGCCCTCCACCTTCATCTGCTTGAATACAGTAGTGCTTTACAAATACGGGCAGCCTAAAGACCTTTTGTCATATCTCTTTGACGAGATTTACAGCAGGATTAAAATATTCTTCTCGCTATGCTGCAAAATCAATTCCAAATCATTAGTTGGGCTTATAAAGGTAGAGAACCTGGCTCCCTTTGGAACTTCCTCATTATGCAGAGTAGAACATAAACTTTTATGCATTTATATGATGCCTTCAGGATGAACACCAGGCAGGTGGAAATGTTCTATACTCAGAGAACAATTCCTTCTACAAAAGTTCGTTTAACGGCTTCACAAAATATTCTCTGGTACAGCACTGAAAAGATATGTCGTCTCTTTGACTTAATCTGGTTACTCTTTCCATTCAGCAGGTTTTAAGTCTAAAGCAATTAAATGAAAACAGTGAATGAAGAGCAAATAAAGTAATGTTGGAGCTGCTATGCAGTGTATTCCAAGTGACAAATCTGTGAAGTGAGTACCATTCAGTATCTTTAGTAATGAAAAACTTCGAAAACGGCATGCAGCGACTAGAGGGAAAACGTGGAACGCAGTGAGTGACAAGCAGCATGAAACACACTGAAAAGAACACGGGGATATAAAAAATGTCAGCACCGGGGATCGAACCCGTGAACGACGCTTTCGCGGCGTGCCTCTACCAACTGAGCTAGGCGACCTCCAATGTTATCATTATCAATTTCCCTAGTCGCCACATTAGCTCCCAATCATCCACCGGAGGACATCGACATCCAGCTCAACGCAGTGGGAAACCAGCCTTTCTCTGCACCGTGTGCCTTGACCAAGGAAGGACTGCCCTTCGGCCCGTCCATTAAAATTATGAAAATATCATCAGGAGGAAAAGATCTGAAATGTCAGTTTTGAAAAGAACACTAGAGAAATAGGATAAAAGTCACAACAAAGGATCGAACCCGTGACCCACGCTTTCGCAGCGTGCGCTCTACCAACTGAGCTAGTTGACCTGCGATGTTAGCGATGGTAACGTCCGTCTATCTGTCCAAAGCCAGTTTAAAGTTAAGTAAATGCGAAGTCATAAAGGTTATGCAACCTTCACACAGTTGAAACCATGTTGCAACTTCAAGTACGCACAGGGCGACATCATCGGTTAACGGAGACGTTCTAAAATACTAGACACAGCCTCGGAACAAAAGAACGCCAAGGAAATTGTGAAAAAAAACAACGCATTTTTTTACATTTGGTAAAATGTGTCAGTTAATTTTAGTGTTTAAGCATGGTGCTGTTTACAACAACTGACGTTTCAAAAGTCAATAAAATCTCAACATACTTTGCTGCAGCTGTACAATGCAACTACCAACTGAAAAACTTCTATAATGATTTTAAATGAATATTAAATTTTACGTCAACGTGAGTTAATTGCTTCAAACAATAAATTATTTCTGCACTCTTGATTATTAAAAGACGTTTACAGGGTCCCACTTGTGGTAACCACGCAAATTCAACTATGCATCCCTATTTATAATTCTCTCCCTCCAAAATCAATTGAACATTTAGACTTCCGACTTTGAGAACATATTCATTCTATCACAAAACTTGGCCCTCCTATTTTGACAACACATTGGGAAGTTTGTTATCAGAAGACATTAAACTCTCGATATGGTGTTGCTGTTTCCTCCAATGTTGACCCTTATGCCACAAATACAATTCTTACGTATTGACTACGATTATTTGCATTTGCTTGGCACTAAACGTCTTTTGAACATGACCACAGTTAAATTACAATTAATTCAAATACTGTGTGAAGATAAGTTTACAATGTCTATTTCAGCAAAACCTTTGCTCACAATAAATAGATAATGACCTGAGTGATCGCTAGGAACATTTCCAGTAAAGTTTATATTATTTAGATTATGTTATTGGCGACTTTTCAACACCAAATCCGTAAACTGTTGAAGTAGTTCATCCATAAATTTGGGGCGGGGGGGTGTTAACCATCCATTACAATGCTGTAGTATAGCTGTATTTTAGTACATGCATTGAACCTGGATCGCAGTGGCGTCTCTTGATTATACGGAAATCTGCGCAACGTAAGTATTGGATGGCCGATAGCACTTAATTACAGCAAGTACAACTTAATATTACCAAATTTAAACGCAAAAATTTGGCTACTTAACAAAAAAAACAACCCCAAAACCTCCAAAAAAACCACTTCCTGTCCTTAACGTTTCCTACAACAAATTACAGCGCAATGACGACCGAAACTATGCTACAATGTAAATAAAGCACCAGCAATAACAAAAGATTTCAACGTAAGGTAAACATATACATACTACATGTATCTCTTCATCAACAAAATATTTGAAAAAAATAATAAAAGACAATGACCATATATTAACGACCGGCACACAAGGAAGCAATGTCAAAAATCTCTACTCATACTGTACTCACTACGTGTGACAAGGATACTTACAATAAACCGTAAACTTATTCTAATACCGGCAAAATGTCTCTAATCGACTCAACATCCATCGGAAGGAAAACAACGCTACGGTTGCAATCTAACCTATTACGCAGCTCACATATATGAAAAAACAAAAGATCAAACAAGAAAATAATTCAACGAACTGATGTGATTCTGCAAATTTCCACTATAACGGGAAAACTAAGATGCAATAATTTGATAATTTATATACTTCTGTAGTGGCATCTTACCCAAAAGATGAACATTTTACTTTATCGCAAACCTACTTAAGCAGGGCCACTAGACGACCTGGAAAGATCTAATACATAAAGCGCATAACTTGTAGTATTATGCTTGGACCTGAGTTAGTTTCCGTTTAAACGTAAAGGTAATTCGTAATTTATATTTACTACAACCTATTTACAAAATTTACAATACGAGTGATGATAAATATAATGATGTTGCTAAGATATTCATCTTCTCAAAGTTAGTGCGTTAGGGGATGTGGAGACAGCACACAAAGAACGTTCTTAAAAATACTTGATTTTTGGACTCTACCCACCACGACTGTCAGTCTGACGATGCGATGAGTAAAACAAATGTCTATACAACAACGATAAGGCTCTTAAACAACCCTTTAATCATTGATTGGCGAGATTTAAAGCGTGCATGGAATAACGTTAATGATTTTATTTCAATAAACTTTTAAGTTTTATTAATTCATTGTAATTTTTTCGCTATTTTGTCGAAACGAAGTATCGTGGCCTTATCATTGCGTATAAGATTCTTGTGACGTAAACCGCTTGCCTTAACGAGCTGAGTAACCGAAAGAGTAAGAAGAAAAGAGAAGAAAAGACTTAAATATCATCCATGAAATGATGTCACAAGGACACGACTCTTCCGGTGAAGTAATTACACATTTCTTCACAAAATGAATATCAATAAACGTTCGGCAATATTTAGCTGTCATCAATGAAATATCGAATGTGACGTCACATGCTGCGCCGAATCTATTAACCGCTAGTATCTCGGTGAAAGCCACAACGATTCAACGCGAGCTGTTCATTTATCACCGACGATTTTGTGGAAAGTTTTATACATAGACTCGTAATGAATATGTATTTTACAAACATCAGCCAGTGTTACTAGCGATTGCCAAGGGGTAGAATTCATGTCCTTTAGTTGAAACTGCCCGTTCTTGGCGTCAACTTCATCAACGTACGTCTAGTTGCTACTTTTGTTATGACACATGGGGCAACAGTCACATCTCCTTAACGACAAAACAATATTTTAACTTCAAGCTTAAAGTCAGTACCTCATGATTAGAAACTCAATTGTCGTTTAATAGTGATTTCAAAGGAAATAATAATCTAATCACGGAAATATTTAATTTTTGGTGTGGATATGGTGGTCAGCGTCACCAAAATACTTCATCTTCCACAGTGGAAGGATTTGTATAGTTTGCACAAATGCTACCTTCGTCTTTCACAGCGAACGTCCTTCGTGAATTTGTCCTTACGGAGAATTATCTTGTTACAGGTTAGTTTAAGACATATACAGAATCAGATTCCATTCCAGACAGTGTCAGGAATACTCTTGTTCAAGAGAAAATATATTGCCTTCATGAAAATTTTAGCCCCTTAAGTATACTTGAAGTATCTGTACAATGAATGTTGCAATACAATAAATAATTTTTAAATCGGAATCGATTCCCCTAAATGCAAACACCCATATAATATTCTGTTCATAATTAACTACATTCCTTTACTTTAGCTTAAGCGTGAATACCAGTTGCTCTTCTTCGTTTCGCTAAAAAAAAATTAAAAATAGAAGTTGAAGAAGCAAAAGGAAATGACCATGTTGTAAACTAACACAAGAACCAAAGCTTATATATATAATCATAATCTACTATGATCATATGATAACCACCATTATTCTCCTCCTCCTCCTCATCGAAGTCATACATATAATAAGAATCATAATCCTAATAACAATCATTACCAATAAAATCATCATCATCATCATCATCATCATCATCATCATCATCATCATCATCATCATCATCATTATCATCATTATCATCATGTGGCCCTGTGGAGCAATGGCACATCATAGAATAAACGAATGTAACAAAGCGTTTTAAAATGGTAATGAGTATGCCTATTCAGTATCCATCGACTTCACAGATTGCAAATAGGGACACGGCATCTAGATGAAGAGGTCAGTTACAAACAAAACTAATGTCGGACAAAATCCCAAGTTGCTATTTATAAAGCCCTGTGCTAACGGGCTCGACTCTCAACTAGAATTCACACGACTCTGTACAACATTGTATAACCAAGTCGAGCCATGTCGATCATTGGGTATAGAAACGGACCCGATTTTTTCCTCGACTTTTCACAAGACTCTAAACTTCTTCCCAGGACTTTACGTTCTTTTTTATCCGCATTTTCGAATCGGATTACGCAGCATGCGTAGGTGGTGTTAATAGAATTATCAGTTTATTTTTTTAGATGTTTATAGCCCTGTACGAACGGGCTCGACTTTCAACTAGACTTCACACGACGTTGTACAACATTGTATAGCCAAAGCTAGTCAAGTCGAACCATGTCGAGCATTGGGTGTACAAACAGGCTCGATTTTGTCCTCGACTTTTCATCAGACTTTTATGATCGACTAAGTTCTCAAACAGGCTAACTGAGCATGTGTGTACTCGACATTTGTCGAGTGGGTGTACAAATGGGCTCGACAAGACTATACAAGACTTAGAACAATAGATTTGCAGAGTGGATCCGCACGACAAAGTTGAACATGTCCAAACTTCAACTAGACTTCGCTATACGAGGCTTGAGAACCCTCGACTTCTCTATACAAGGTGTACCAACGGGCTCGACTTTTGATTCGACAAAAGTCTTGTGCGGTCTAGTTGAATATCGAGCCCGTTTGTACAGGGCTTAAGGCATAGCATTACGCAAACATAAAGCAGGATAGGTGGGGGTCCTTCAGCAAAGAAAAGTTGATAACACACTGACCTTGTTTACCAGCAGGCTGTCTTGAGAGAGCTTTAGTTTAACAATTTTACGTAGGGTCGGTGAAACATTTAGGGAACTGTCGGGGGGTGTTGGGCAACATATTTTGCTTTTGCTCATGGAATGCAGGATCATTATATGATGATTAGAAAAGATTTGCATTGTAGAGACTACACTCGGTTAGTTGGAATACGTGAAACGAATTTTGGGTTCCGATACCCATGTGACCACTTTAAAGAATCATGAGGGTTACCATAAGTGCATGACAAAACCTTCGATTCTCTAACATCTTGTTCATCACACTGGTTAAAGATGATGCCATTGTGCACAATATCTCAAGTCAGCTACAGGATATGATAAACGATCTCCATCAAAATCAGAAATAGGAGACTTCAATGCAACAGTTACCCACCATAACTACCAAAATTGGACTTCATTTGTTGAAAAATACACAGTCCGTGACGAAAACAAAAATATTGAAAAGTTTTTGTGAAAAGTTAGTCTATCAATTGATATACTAAATATTTTAACACTATGTTGAGACCAAAATGTCACGACTTGTTGCCGTACTTTCCTTATGAAAAGACGAGGGCTAATAAAGATATTTGTGTGTTGCTTCTATTTTCCACGACGATATCTTTATGAGCTAAAATTGTCAAGTCTGATTAATATAAAATCTGAAAATAAGGAGGTAGGAGGACTATAAGGCTGTTCAGAAAGAAATTATCGTGTCCTCCGAGAGAGAATCACGTGACTCTCATATAAAGTGTGCCCCCATTAAGCCCAAGATACAAGAATTGCATACTGCCCTCCTCTAGTTGAGCGTCGGGCAGATTGAAGGTCGGCTGAACCCGCCCCTGTCGCAAACTGCTCTCTTGTGCACCCCAACAGGCCTAAGCTTCGCACTGAGTGAATAGAACTAGATGTTAAAATAATACTGTCAGTGTGATTTTATGATATACCGTACTCAGGCTGCTGAAACATTGTTGGTTGGTAGTACAGTACTTCCTCTATTATCCGACACTCAATTATCCGGTCTCGCCCAAAATAGCAGCTATTTCTTTTTTATTATCAGTCTGAAAATGAAAGAATGAGATTACTCATCCAATTAGCCCCTTCTTTTATATTTAGTGTGTGGATGTGGGCTCTACTAACTGCAAGATCCACTTAAATATGTGTTGACCACAAGACAGGAGGCTATAATAAGAGGCTGATTTATGCACCAGTAATATAGTTTAATGCTGGAAAACTTTAAACTTCTTTCCAAATGACTTTTGATATATTTAAAGATTTTCAGATTATTCGACCCGATTTCATAATCTTCCCATCAAACTTGACCGGATAATCAAGAAAGTACTGTATATCATGAATGTTGGCGTGCAGTTCACAGAAAAACATTTTTCTCTGTGCAGTTCCACTGTCATGACAACATCCACAATAATAGTCTCGTTTTAAATTCGAGGTAATAAGAAGAGGTAATAATAACAAGCGACGACCTGATGTAAGTTTCGACTCAACAGGTTAGGAATTTGCCTTAGTAGTAGTGGAGTAACTGGCATTCTGTAAAACAATAATAATGAATAAAAGCAGCAAAGGTTTGCAGGATGCTGCTGCCATATGGAATATGCTCGATACTTTGGCAGAAAAGAACCCAGAAAAGTATCAACAATTTATCCGTCAGACTTTGGAGGATGGGAAGAGGCAAGGGATGTCTGCTCCCATTGAATTCCGGTATTTGGTGACAGAGAAAGTAAGTGAAGTTGATTAAAATTACTTATAAATATATTAAATACTAACTTTAAGTACTATTCATGTTTTTAAGATAGCTATATATGATCTAAAATGTAGTACCTTGAGTTAATCCCACCTCCCTTCTTCGAAAATTTATAAACTGAAGTTGAATAAACTTGATCTGTGGTAAATAATTTGAATATTGCATTAACTAAGTGGTCCACATTTTTCAAAGGAAGGGATTGAAACCCATTATTGAAATAGCACAACAAAAAAGAAGAATGAAAGCCATTACTTAAAGTAGCACATATTATATAAGTGACAAACTCTGTGTCACTGGTGTTCTTAAGTATGGAAATGCTACAAGCAAATAATTTTTGTCGACAGGGCAATTGCATCCCTGTTTTGATAAATGTATAACCCTGAACAAAATCTCCAGATAATTGTTGGTACATATTAGGTTTTCAAGCAAACATCAAGGAATAGTCTTCAAATACACACACTCTCTTTCTTTTTTGAGAGAGCACTGAGATAACTCTTTGTAATTGTAATTGGTCTTTCTAGTATTTAGTAAATATCCGATTAAATAAATTGTTTATTTATGCGTGTTTACATGCACCTTCTGTTAATATATTGATATATTTCATGAAATAATATTATCAATAATATATTGACTTAGAAGAAAGGGAAGAGTTTACCTAAAAATATCAAAAAATTCTTTGTACAATCTTTAAATACTGGTATCCCATGACACATTTTCATTTTCATTGAAATGCAATACGATAACTGTATGTTGTGCATGTTTTTAAGCCCTCGGCACTTGCTCAATCTCCACCTCAAGTTGTCGAGCTTGGTCGCCAATGTTTTGACACCAAACTTAAATCCCAGTACAGAGAAAATGGAGAGGAAAAAAACCTTACTCTCCTTATTGAAGAAGAAAATTCAAAGAAAAAAGAAGGCAGTGAAAAGAATGTGGGTTAGAAAATTTACCAGGACAGAGAAATTATATAATGAAGATTATTTCAACCATGTAAGAGATCTTTATTTGTATGATCACCATTTACTTTTCTAGTAAAAGAATCAAAGTTTCAGCACCACCCAACGCTGGTTTAACTTTTATAACTACAAAAGCAGTCATAGTATTGTCCTTATGGCTGTTGCAAATGTCGAGTATCAGTTCGCACCAGTAGACATTGCTGATAGCTGATCTATCTTTATCAGAGCAGTGGGTTGATTATGATAGCAGCCTCAAATTTAGATCTGCCTCCCTACATTTTCAACCCTGGCCACGGAGTTCTCCCCAAATGCCCCTATATATACTCCTACCTCTGCTTGCTGCCAAGGCAAAATTTCTAGCTCCTGTTGCCAGCTAGCAGTATTACTCTTTTAAACATTACCAAACCACCACAGTTGTGTTTCGCGGATTACCTCCATTATAGGCTTGATGCCTTACTGGGCTCTAGATTCCACACTGTGAACACTGTCTTTTAGTGTTACACCACACATCCAAAATATCATTGCCATCTCATTTTGATGTATTCTTTCACAATCTTCAGCCTTGGTGTGTTTCACAGCTGTACAGCATCACACTGCATTCAAAGGTGACAGAGAGCTCCCCTCTTACTTTCAGAGATGTTGCTTTGGCAGCAAAACAGAGGTAGGAGTTCTCTGAACTTCTTCCACCCACTTCTTACCCTGGTAATAGAACTAGATTCAGCTTGACCACAAGCATTCAACATATCACCCAGGTACCAGAATTTGTTTATCATCTTAAGGCTTGAACTACAGAGCATCACCTTCTCAGCTTCCTAAGCATCAGGTTTTCCATCAAGGCATTTCCTGCATACAAAATTTGTGACATTAGCAAGTTTGCATTTTATGCCACTGCATTTTGCATGAACCCAACATTTGCATGTAGGGAAAGAGGTTGAGTTCCTTCAAATGCCCTTCTGACAAACACCACAAGTGAATTTTCCTGACTTGTGTTGAGGCTTTTGGTCATACTGATGTGTCATTACCTTCATTTTCAATTATTACCCTGCAAGCCCATCTGTTACATCCCAGTTTCCACTTCTTAAACGTTCTTTCCAGATCTTTGATACTTTCAGCAATCAACGGCAGATCATCTGCATACAGCAGCTCCCAAGGTAGTCCAGTTCTAAACTCTCTTGAAAAGGAGGGGGCTTAAGACAGAGCCTTGGTGAACCCCAATTTTTGCATTGAAGCCTTTGCCAATGGTGCCATTGATGTTCACAGCAGTCATTGCAATTTCATACATAGGCATCACCACCCTGATGACACATTCTTCAATTCTGACTTGCCTCAGTGCCATTTCAGTACCTGTCATGGTTCTCCATTGCAGCCCTTTTCCAGATCCACAGAACTGAAGTAAAGATCTTCTTTCTCAAGAAGGAACTTTTCCTGGACTTGTCTTGTGATGAAAATTGCATCAGTAGTACCTCTACCAGAGATGAACTCAAACTGCATTTCATTGATGTTAACTGCATCCCTGATGTACTTCCCCATAACTTTTGCAAAGACTTTCATTTAGTGCTCAAGCAACGTAAACCCCAGTAATTTCCTAGTTCCACTACATCTACTTTCCCTTTGAAGCAGTTGAGAATGATGCTCATCTTCCAGTCACTTGATACCTTCTCCTCCATCACAATGTTATTGAATATTGCTGTGGAAAGCTGTAGCCCTGCATCATCAGAGGCTTTTAGCATTACCTGCCACAATACTTGAGACACCAGCATTCTTTACCATTCTCTGTATTCTGTGAGGCAGTATAGACTTACTTATCAATCACTGGAGCTGGGCCCTCTTTGGGACTGCCCATATCCAATTGACTGCTATCCAAGGGAGCTCCTCATTGAGCAATCTATTGTAATGTTCCTTCCATTCCTGAAGCTTCTCCGTATTATTGAAAACAAGGATCCCTTTTTCACTCTTGACACAGGTGTCACCAATCACACCTTGTTCTGGTATGTCTTGTAATACAAAATGCACTATCATGGCACTTCTTACATGTAGTCAAACTGCTAAACTGCTGCCTAAATTTTTGCCTCATACACTGTTCTTCTTGCCCTTCTTTTTGCTTTTTGCTTTTCTCCCACTCCTTCATATCTGCCTTTTTTCTTTAATGATGTAGTCAAAACCAGTATCCCACCCATAGATTTAATAATAGCTTCGCTAGATAAACAGAAGTGTCACGTGATGCAGTGCCAACAAGGAGATTTAAAATGGTAGGTGTTATGATTAGAATAATTGGACAAAGCCTGTTTAAAGTCTTGAGAACATTATTAGTTAGCCTCAGTTTCAGAATCGAGGATAAGAAGCGTCTGAAATGAGTAAAATGTAATCGCAAGTTACGATATTTTGAGTTCCTAGGCGTTCTAGCTGATCTGCTAATGGTTTCAACTGAAAACACTGCCTGATTGTTGCGAAGCTGTGATTTTCAAACGTAGAAATGTATGACCTGACCTACAACCTCACAATCTCATAAAATATGATATCTCAAGTAAAAGGAAAAAGAAAGGAAATCAGACTGATTTCTATCCCTTGGAAATAATCTACTTGGTTGTGATTTTGGTACCCTGTTGATTATGACCATGTGACCAATCATAACTCCCAAGAGCCTCACAGTAGATATGAGGTCGAAGTTTTTTCTACACTGAAATAAACGGATGGCCAAAATAGATAAAGAGGGGGTAATACCTGTAACGAGCAGGAATACAAAGCAAATCAAAACTTATAAGCTTAACAATTTTGAAAAATATTATGAGAATATTTACCCTTCATTTCTACATCAACTGCAACTAGGAGGACTTTGCTCGGTGTGGCCAGGGTTGGAAATTTGGAAGAGCTGTTTTGAACATTAGAGGTACTATTCTGACTTTTGGGGGGCTGACATTGCAACTGCTCAAGAAAAACCTATACATGTTTGAATTTTGACAGTAGAATTGGGGATGCTGGTAAAGTTAGAGGGGCTACGCCCCTATAGCGCCTCTTGGCTATTGGCCTGATTTCTTCGTGTTACATGGTTTTAGAATACTTATTCGTAATAGTAGTGTCCGTAGGGGAACGTTTAGCGGAGGTTAACTTCTTTTTAAATTAACAAAGCAAGATTGTTAACAATATCTGCATCCTTCTTGAACATTTGATAGCAGGGCTATTTCGGTCAATTGTGAGATTCCGCAAAGGTTTGCATTGCCGTACAATCTTCTTGGTAGCCTTAAGCTAACGAATTACGTGATTCCTTAGTATCAGCTATAACCACTACGTGGAAATTTGAAACAAATGCGCAATTCGGTACGCAAATGCGAGATTCAGAGAGCCAAATGACATCAAATATTCAAAACTCAAAATTTCTTTTATTTGTAATGTAATTTACGATAATTAATCATTCTCGGACTGGTTTTCCCTTACTTTTCCAGCAACAAATTGGTATGCAAAACGTTTAATTCGCACTTGTACACGGACGCTTCTGACATCAGTCCACAAATCCATCTAGGGTTGAATACATGCCACAACACATATAGTGGTAAGCCACACCTAATTATCAAATATTTTTGTTCTACTTCTGCCAGTTAGTAGGAAATTCTACGACTTCCCGTACAAGTAAAGGAAGAAGTAACGCTGCCATCGCATCAAATGCGTGCGCCAAAACAAGCTTTTCAACTTGATTACGTAAAGGAAGTCATTAAACCGATCACGACGGAAAAGAATGCAACGCTGGCCATTCATACATAACACTGTGGCTCCTCACACAGGGCCTTGTTTTGCCACGTGTAGCCATGCTTCGCCAAGCCAACCCATTGCCACGCCACAAAGAGACTTTCTCACGCCATGTCAATCCTTTGCCGAGACATGAGGACTCTTTCTCATGCCACACCGAGCCTTTCGCCGTGATACATGCCAATCTTCTGCTGCGAACGAGGGCACTTTCTTATGCACAGCCAAGCCTCTGCTTCGCAATGACCAGATCTTT
>JAAAKM020006971.1:142084699-142104497 GCA_010016025.2 Alatinidae sp. Z8VKAUB7J3 | reverse complement strand
CATGCCAATCTTCTGCTGCGAACGAGGGCACTTTCTTATGCACAGCCAAGCCTCTGCTTCGCAATGACCAGATCTTTCAAGCGGTGCACAGCCTCTACCACGCTACGACGAGACTTTGGCAGGCCATGCCAATCTTCGCATCGTCATTCAGAACCATACTGCACCATACGGAATCTTGTTATGCTACAGAACACATACGCTCCAAGACGTGATCTTGCCGAAACATTAAATTGAACGATATTCAGCACAAATGTAAGCTCTCCTTTTTCAACTGTAGGTTCTTAACCAGAGAGGAGCGAAACTTTTATTTTCAGCTCCTTCGCAATTGCGATAAATCTTTGTAATTCTTCTGGCGTACTAGATGATACTACTGTTGAAACCATTCCTGGTCTACCTTGTCTTCCAACTCGTCCAGCTAAATGGACATACTCGGCTGCAGTTTGTGGCACTTCTGTCAGAATAACATGATCCAAGTCTTTCATATCTAACCCTCTGACAATGTCTTCGGTGGCAACGGCCATTTTGATTCGACCTAGAATGATAATCAAAATACGTATTGCGACAGCTTTTGAGAAAGCGCTAAGTTGGACAGTCGATCATGTAGACAGCAACGATGATTTTAAAGTATAGTAAATCGTATAATCTCCCGACAGTATCGTATCTATCGACAGGACAAGAATATTAGGGCCAGCCAAACACGTAAGTTAAGAATGTCATTGCGCCAATATTATACTCTACAATAAACTCCCCAACGTATCAAGGCATATTGAACACCCCTTGGCTTAGATTGAATTGTCATTTCTACCAAAACAAGATCTCACTTGCTTTGCAAACATACAAACCAGCCCATTCATCAGCAAGTAGAGGGCGTCCAGCAATAACCTTTGTGGATACTCGCTTAAAAGATATAAATCTCGACGGTGTCAGGCCGTTGGTAAGCCTAATGGAAGATGTCGTGTCGCATAGCGTCAATTGTTTCGTCAACTGTACGGGTAACTCATCGTGTAAAGTAAGTGTGTCTCAACGAGCAAACATTTTTAAAACTAACATTTCAAATCCTCTCTTCTCGGTGACACTTTCTAACTTGGGGTTTGGGCAGTATGACGGGCCGAAAGGCAGTCCTTCCTACGTCAAGTCACATGGTGCAGAGAGGCTGGCTACTAGAGAATTAGTATGTTAACATCGGAGGTCATCTAGCTCAGTTGGTAGAGTGGATGCCGTGAAAGCGTGGGTAAAGAGTTCGATCCCCAGTGGTGACATATTTTCTATTCCCTAGTGTTCTTTTCAAAACAAACATTTTGTGATATACTTTTAATAAGCCTCCGAACAATCACGTTTCGAAACTAGAAATAACAGGAATAGCAACGTCATGGATTGGCTTCAAACCATAAAATCGTGTGAAGAAGGTGCGATACTAAGTGTAAATAAAGTTCGAAATCAGGTCTGCAGTGGTCAATTAGATATGTCACTTGCTTTCGACGCCAGTAGTTCGGGGTTCGATTCGCTATGGGGTATTGGCGACATCACGAAGGGTATTAGGTTCTAATGTGCTCTACATTCCAAAAAGTCGCTTGCAGTTGGGGACTACTCTAGTCCCTGTAACTTTGGAATGCCCAGCGTAAAACTACATCTTTATGTTAGAAACACAATAGCCAGTGTCTTTCAATCTTCCTACGCAAAATTACATTTCGACATCCAGATCTAATATGTTTTTTTAGTTCAATTGCAAAACTCCTTCATGCCTTCCTTAATTCCTTGACTCCCTTCTTTCTGTTAGGGTTTGCTCCTCGTCCTTTACGCCTTTTATCTTTGCTTTTTCCCTTTATTCTCCCCCTCTTAGTTGAGTCACTTAGTCGAGTGAAACTAGCCAAAATTTTCTGCTTTAATTCCCTCTTTTGTTATCTAGTTGTTAACTATATTCTATACCAGTGGTTTTCAGGAGGGGGGGGGGGCGATAGCGCCCACGGATGGCATTGGTGCTCTCTAAAGGGATATTAAAGAATAAAATGGAGCCAGGGGGACTCGGGGTAAACTAGGTCACAAGAAGCGCTGTCACTTAAAGGGGTGTCCTGCACCATTTCTTGATGCCAGTTAAAGCATTTTATACTTGGAAACTATGAGCAGACCGTATAACAAAGTGTGAATGTTTTTAAGGGGCCGTATTGTGTATATTTTATCAAATTGCCGACGGGAAGGAACACGCTCACGGGTCGGAGGTTGCCAATACTTGCTATACGAGGCCTTGTTTGCATTGAAAATTCATCTTTGTAGCCGCAGGGAGCAAAGCGATGATGGCGCATCGAAACATTTTAAAATCGATTCTCTACGAAAAACTATCCAGATCAGTGGTGGCCAATATGCGGCCCTTTTTATGTGACCCACTTAACCCCCTAAAATTCATTCTTTTCAGCCCAAACATAGATATTGGACAGCCCCCCGCAGCATTGTCATTGTTTTCAACACTTAATTGATGTGAAAAAATTGGCTGTGGGCCCTTCTTGATTCAAACAACTAAAATCTTGCCGACAGGGCATAAAAGCTTGGTCACTTCTGATCAAGACGTTTCTTCTCAGTATAACAGTATGCAGCAACAACAACATTAACATCAATCACAAGTATGTATGCTTCTTAAAACTGGGGCATTTAGAGCTGCTATATTGCTCTAAAGAAAGGAAATGTCGTGGACCTACATGTAGCTCCTTACACTGGAGAAAGGGCGGGGTAGTGACGTATTCAGAGTTCTCAAGTGCCATGTCCCACAAGGACGTTGGCGATCATGAACTTCCACCTTTTTTCTATCTTTTGTAGTCATTAACAGCTCTTGCTCTGTAACATTCATCCATCTACTTAGAATGGATATGTAAGTTAATCTTTGCCTCCCTCCGCTTCGCTTTCCGCTGATCATACCTGTAACACTAAGATGCCCTAGCTCCTCCTTTCTCATTACGTGTCATAGAAATTCGAGTTGTCTTTTACGAATTGCTTTTAAAAGACAACGCACTGTTCCCGCTCTCTGCAGCAAATTTGTCCTTCTCTATGTCCAGTGTTCAGTCACTGAAATTCCCTGTTATATGTCACTGAAATACCTTGATACAAACCAACACAACACATAAATGTCCCTTCCCCTCCTTCCCAACATTAGATGTTATAGCACAAAGTATGAAATGTCATTATAACAAATATGTTCAACAATGCGATAGTATGAGAATTGTCAAATCCATGAACCTATCTTCTAAATTGAAAAAAATTTCCCCCTTGATCCTAGAAATTTCCTGATCATGACATATTTTCCCTTTCACAAATCCAAATTCCATGAAAATAAAAATTATTTTTTGCAAGAACGGGAGGTCATTCAAAATTTTCTTGATTTTCAGATTTTCCGGGTTGACTATGTACCTCGTCTACTGTGCTAAGGCAAAGGAAAATTTGTGATGCCAATCAATCTATAGCTCCTAACACGATTGTTAGACCATGCTAGGAATTCTAAGACTAAATCTTTTCAAAGCAATACCCAAATTTTGCTTTCAACATGAGGCTATAATAAATCTTAATAAATCCTAATAAATCTTTCAACATGAGGCTTCCTATGATTATGCTGGAGTCAGTAAAGTGTCAATAAAAAGGATAACCAACAATAAAACAAAATACGAAATAAAACAGTTAGCAGATCAAAACCATTCATATGCGTTCCATATTCCTCGTGTTCCCTCTTTTACGTTTGTTTGGCGCCCGAAATCCGAAAAAGTCCCAAATTTAGCGAAAAATGTAGCTAAGTCCGTGTAAAAATATTAAGGTGTAACGGTCGCGAAATCCCCTTTCGCAGAATCTTCTTATCTTTACGTTGCCTGCTCTCACGTTACGAACACGTACTTGAGGTCACAGCCTCATTTTCAAACGGAGAAGAGGAAGGGTTAGACATTTTATAGATTTAATTGACCGTGTGCGTACGTAAAGAAACTAAAACGTGTGATCTTATCATCGGTATTTTTGTTATTTTCCGTGTTTCGTGAATATAGCAGTTGTAGGTTTTGAAAATCATTATTTATTGTCAAGTTACAGTTGTAAAGAGGATTGCGAGAAAATAAAGAGGTTATCATTCATAGCTTAAGTATATAGATTGGCTCTTTTTGTTATTTTCCAACTTCAAGTTTGTGCTGCAAGCCAGCACTGTTGATTGTGCATTTTGTTGCAATACTAATACCTCTGAAAAAGGCCAAATCTCTGTTATTTAGCTAAAAACCTACACACTGCCTGCAACTCATGTCTGTCATGCACCAGCAGCGAAAAAAGTGCCCAGGTCTTTCTCAGTCTGACCCCAGGATGTTATCTAGTTATACCGCCCTCGGTCTGCCCCTTCCTCTAGATAATCAGCGAGAAAATTCAGAGGCAATATCAGTAACGCGTAGGTACATCCGAAAATCGTCCAGATTTTCTTTATAACAGGCCTATTCCGTTAATCTAGTTGTAGTGGACGCTGATTGGCCCAAAAAAATACAAGCCATTCAGGTAGTCCAATTTCTGATTGGCTCTTTCAAAAATACAGTTGGGTATAATCTTTCCACGTTTCATTTCGATAATTCTGACCATTGTATTCTATGGAGTGACAGACGGACAGAGCTTTTAAGTACATAATATTTTCGCTGCTTCTTACAATATTCTTGTTTTGTCCCATGAACAAACTATTCAGGCACAGTTTGTGATTCGATAATTACAGTCGTTCGGAAACCGACAATTTCCTTGTTTTCTTCTTCCTGACTCTTGAAGCTTTTTCAAAAAACGTATGTTTTTAAGTTGCCACATTTCTTTGTTATGATGTTAAAAGCATTGCTAATTTCTTCCCCTATACTCGAGGGGAGTAATTGAAAAACTACAGCTGTGCTTGCTAAAAGATGAGGTTGTGAGAATAAAACCATATGTGGGGTCAATCCTTCAGTTTACACAAATAAAGTTGATCGATAACTAAATCACTCTTAAAGTCAAGAATCGTCAAGTAGAAATCCGAAGATGATGAGATAATGATATTGCTTTTGGAACTCTGCAAAACATGTGACATTAACCCTTGAAAGACAAATAACACGAAGTCTGATCGACCTCGTCATCAAATGTGGTTATTTCTCGGTAACATGAGAAGCTTACAGAGTTACAACATGTGCAGCAAACTTTAATTAAATGCAAATGGCTTGTACGTGACTTCAAACGAACTAAGGCATCATTTAAAATAATTGATGATCAATCCCTCCAGAGAAACTCAACTCATAAGACGTGACACTCAAGACGTATTATTGACGATTGCCTTAAATAGGAAAAATATATCTCAAGAATTTCTATTGATGAGCTGAAAAGACTACTTTTAAACATCTTAATCTGTTCACCCTTCATTGCAAGCTCATCTTCGATTTACTAAAATTATTATGCGATCAGTTTGGAATACACTCGCAAAGTATGAGGGCGTGATGCCAAGAAGGGCTGATTGATTTGATGAGTACAATAAGGGCTTTGAATATCAGACCCTCCCTAATGTACGATGAGGCACCAAGGAACTAAATTTGGAAAACCTTGAACGCAGGGAAGAAAAACTTGAATAGATATTAAGCTACCCTCAGGCGCTCAACAATATTGACAATAATATCAACCAACTTTTATTGATGAAATTTCGCATACCCTGTAGATGATCACTTATATTGACAATACTGTGTCATTTCACTAGTGCCCTTCGTCACGGACGGAGCAGCTATTCTTCGTTTAGCTGTTGCGACAAAACGATAACGAAGTAGTAACAAACGACACGGACTAAATGGGCCGAAAAGATTTCGAGGATCGAAGTATTATAAACGTAGTTTATATCCTTGCTAAGTTCCAGCACACACTGTAGCTGGATCTTTAAACCTTTCAATTCCTTCCAAAAGTCGGTTCGAGGGGTACCTTATGGAACAAAACGTCGTTGAACAAAGCTAACGAAATTTTTCGGAGGTGCCAAAATTTTGTCGTACGAAAAATTTTGTCCGACAAAATCATTTGTCCGAGGAAAATTTTGTGCGACAAAATACTTTCTCCGAGGCAAAGTTTGTTCAACATTGTTTTGTCCGAGGAGGTATTTTTGTTAGTGTTGCGGTTCATCATCGTGTATTTAAGGATAAACCAATAAAGAAGTGACAAAACAATTTATTGAGTACGTATGTATGCAATGATCTCTAATCCTAGACCTTGACAACGAATACGATTAATATTCCTTCAAAATACAACATGCACCAAATTTGTCGTCAGACAAAAGCGACGAAATCATTCTCAGGTGACGAAATTTTGCACAACGGAAATTTTCGTCCGACGAAAACTATGTCCGATAGTATTTTGTCCGATAGGGTACTCAACTTCTTTCTTCTTGGCTCTTGATCCTAACTCTTTACTATGTATTTTCCAGTGTATAGAAAGTCACTGATGTGAATCGCATAAATCTTTTTCAGTTTCTCTTTGGAAATTCAAGCTAAGACTGAAATACTTGGCACAATATCGATCATGTGCTGCAAAACAATAAAAAATATTGATGGGCCGTCAATTAAATCTACGCATTTTTAGTTTCATGAACATATTGTGCAATGTTTCCATCATTGCCCACAGACGTTCGATAATGTTGTCAGTATACAATTTTATCAATTAATGTGTCAATAAATATGAATAATAAATGAATAATATATGAATAATAAATAAATATGCCATCTGTGGGCATTGCATTGATGGAAACATTGCACAATAATATTACAAAATAAGTTGGCGCTTTCTAGAAGACTTGACGGTAAACGTTCTGAAAAACGTGTCTACATATCTACATAAACATCAACACTTGTAGAAAATTATGGGATAGGAAACTTTATGTTTCCATGTATGGTTAACTACTGTTTTTAGTAAGGAAAATTGATGACATTCATCTTAGATAGATAAGATTCAGGGCACGTTTGTCACTCTGCAGAATAACTCATATGATCAGGACCGAATCGAACAGAATAAAATCGAATAGGATCAGAGAGGGCAGAATTTATTCATACTCATCTTCATAAAAGAAACCACTCAATAGAAGGATTAGAATTTATCTCAGAACCACCGTCTAAATATCGGTATCAAGAATTGAATCGTTATCAAATCGAAGCAAAATATGCAGTCCATATAGAACAAGTGGATCTTGAAATATCTCTCTAATTATCAACAACAATGTTTCAAGACTTAAAAGTGACGTCAAATATAATACAGAAACGTTTATGGATCACATGCAAAATTCCATCTGCGAAAGACAGGTATAACCTCAATTTTACAGTACAGCTATTTTCTCTCTAGACCTGTACATTTAATTGTTATCAGCCGTTCAAATTTCGGGGTTTATCTTCAAAGATGCCACCATTTTCTAGGTCCTTCACTGATTAAGCCTCGTTGTAATGTTTCGGTGATGACATCCCATGGGAAAACGAGGCGTCATTTTTCAGTGTGTCATTCAGTACAGCTTTTTTGTAAGCTGAACCATTATAGCAGTACATCCTCAGTGAAGGTTGAAGCGATTCGATTTGTGGAAGACGTAAAACTCATAGGAGTATGTTGTGTTTAAAATACAAGGAAACAAATAAGAGTAGGCCTAGATGCTTGTAAACTGGAACGTAGTTTTGTTGCACCAGGACTTTGCCTCTGAATTTGAATCACAAGCCAAGTTACCGATTGCATAGGCCTATTTATTCGATTTGTGGGAAACTGCTGTCAAGCAGTTCCAATTGCATCTTCAATATTTGCATCACTACGTGTCAATTTGTTATGTGCATGAACTGTGACTGTTCAAGGCCAAGGGAAATACAAACGAGGACCAATTCTAATAGAATGATACTGTCAACGTCGCTTCAATCGAGATACCTGTATACTAATCTGCCGGTGTGATAAACCTGGAATTATAAGAAACTTCAATAATGTGAGATTCGCCAACAAATTCCACGTCCTTGAAGACTCCTTGACAGGACTTACGGTCAGTCTCAGATTATGGAGCAACCAAAATTTAAACTTTGTTTTTTTAATTTCATATAAAATTATTCTCACAACCTGTGACCATACAAAGGGGCAGGTCGATTTATTATTATTATTATTAACAATCTTTAAACAGGGTGCCCACATCACTCAGTGGTGGTTTTCAGTGAGGCCCTGTCCAGAAAAAGGAAACAGAAATACAATGCGGGTTTATCTCGGCCTTCCATGGCCTTCCTCGTCCTTCCAAGGCAAAGGACAGTATCGTCGCTACACCTCGATTTATTATAACCAACGTATTCCGGGTTTGTGTTTACCCCGTTGGCAGCCTTTGAATTTGGCGGGTTTTGAACACAAACGAATCAAAGATATTGCTGCTTGCTGCACCCCGGCAGAAAATAGCGACTTCCATGAATCATAACAAAAAGGCAATTTATTTGGAACGATTTTGCTCATTTTTGTCGCAGAATTGCGTGTCATAGTAGTATGTAGTATTTTAAAAAACAAAGCATTCAATTTTAGAATGAGATTTCCGTTTAAAATGTTAAACCTGAACAACGGCCACCTTATGCAGATCATGTTCTCAAGCATTTAAGAAATACAAATGAGCCCGACTTAATAGCCACTTGGCATCGCTTCATCTAATTCTTTCCTGTTATCAACCCAAAAGCCGGATTTCAATAAATACTGCTGTCAAATACCCTGGTTAAATAGAATAAGCTACGAAAAGCTAACGGTGCAAGCGGCTTACGACCTTGAAAATATTTTAAGGACTGAATACAAAAAGGAATCGGTTTGCATCGCGGGAGTTAACGTAAACAAAATTCGATGAACTACTCAAAGTACTATACCGAGAACGTTGCGAACGGTCGAGCATTAAGAGAGTTTGAATGGTAACGCTTCACATATAGATCATCAACTGTCGCTAAAAAAAGGCTGAAGTAATAAGAAATGATTTAGTGACAATACTGTATGTCCATGTAGGGAAGGGATAGTAAAGACAATTGATGCTAAAAAATCTTCAGAGATTACAATTGGACTCAAAAAAAAGCACAAAAACATAATTAAAAGGCAACTTCACACGATACTTCACCGTCTTGTAACACTTGAAATCCCGTTTACATGTCTGTCGGAAAGTTGAAGAAGGTATGACCAGTCAACGCAACGTTTCATATTAAGCGTACATCAACGTTTCCTAAAATGCAGGTGGTATCCATCAACCTTACCAAATAGACCATGTGACCAAGACACAAAGCTATAAGCAGTTCCAAAGCCAGATTAAGAGGAAAAGTTGTCCTGAGTGAATTGATGATAAGAGGAATTACTTGAACAACGGCATGAATCCATTTTGGCGATTAGAAGACGAATGTGTGCATCTGCGAGATCCGCTTCAAAACGATTGTACATTAATGGCGTGTACCGAAGAGTTTCCGAGTTAGCGCTCCCATGCATTTACTTAAACGATGTCGATACGGAGCAACTGGAAAATGCCTATCGGTTGCATTTCTCGATGTAATGCATTATGGTTCAGTTGCTGCAAGATCAGAGGTGATTGAAGCCATTGGTTGAAAGACCGGCGAACTTAAAGTGGCCGGTTTTAACACGTGGTATGGGTTTCCGTATGGATTTTTTTGTGCCATACTTGTCACAGTTACCCAAATCAACACTATAATGTTACTGAGCAATCTCACACTAACCAAACTACTCAGTCAGCTTATTTTAGTCAGAATACCAAACGCAAACCTTATGAAGACTCTTTCCCTTTGGATCCGCAACTGTCTAGGGTGCATTTTGCCATACATTTTGCAGGATGCATTTTGACATGAGTTTTTTATGATACATTTGGCCGTGTATTTTTCAAGATGCATTTTACAAGATGTATTTGCCATGCCTTTTCCAAGATGCGTCTTGTCATGCACTTTGCAAAATGTACTTTGCAATACAAGACGCATTTTGCCATTAGTTAAAATAAATTTCGCCGTGCACTTTTCAAGATGCATTTTACAAGATGTATTTGCCATGCTTTTTTCAAGATGCATCTTGCCATGTATTTTGCAAAATGCATTTTGCCATACAAATTGCATCTTGCCACGCATTTTGCAAGATGCATCTAGCCATGCATTTTTCAAGATGCACTTTTTCATGCATTTTCCAAGATGCATCTTGCCGCGTGTCTTCGAATAAACAATATATTGTAACTGAAATATAAAGGCTTGTGCGATATCAGAATAGGAAAGTTTACATCACAATAAAATATGCAGCTGATGACTTTCAATCTTTCCACCTCAATAGTGATTTACGGATCCAAACTTAAAACTGTGTACGTTGTCCTGTGCATCTGTATCAGTTTCCACATTGAGCACGTGGTGGTTGAGATATTCTTTTTCAATGCAGTTGTAGACAGTAGTGGTGGGGGGTTATTTGGAAAAGGTGGTAGGGTTATTCTTTTTCAGAGCAGTTTAGAACAATGGTGGTGGGGGTATCTGGAAAAGTACCGATACTGTTGGATAGGTGGAGCCTATGGCTGCCCCAAATTTTGCTGCAACTTCTGGGTGGCTTTCCTTTGCGGCATTAAAAGCCATGTGATTAGCTGCCTCAGATGTTAGTTCAAAAACCCCTTCAGCAACTTTAAAAGGCACAATATCTGGTAAACTTGTCACTGAAAATGCACAACAGAACTAAGAGTGTCATTAAGCTCCTCGAACAACTCCTGTCTTCAAGTGCTTCTCGATGTATGAAAAAGTGTGTCCATTTTACATTAGGCACTCTATCCTTAACTCTTTTGACAACCTTTGACTTAGTGACTGTAGGCCTACATGCAGCAGCACCATCTGTGCAACTTCCGGCACACTTTTTCCAGGCAATAGAATGCTGTACAAAGAAATCATCAAGGCATTTTAAAGTGGCTTCAACGTTAGTGTGTGATAATGACAAGGCTTTACAAAATAGCAGATCTTCAGATAATCCATTGAAATCATCACTATATCGAATAAACACAGTAAGTTAAGGTAGCCCTGCAATATCTGTAGATTCATCCATCTGAATAGGATAAAACAGAGACTCTTTCACCTGTTGCAAGATCCGGTCTAGAACATCATCTGATGTGTCAACAAAAACAATATATGTATATACTTCGCGAAAGATTGACACTAAAATCTCCGTCTTAGCTTTTGGGCCTGATGGTACAATGGTTGAGGCGTTGGTTTAGTAACCATGAGATCGTGGGTTCGAATCCGGTCAGCGCCCTTAAATTGCAAGCTATTGTGATAGTGCTCCACTCTTTGAGAATTATATTTAATTGCAATGTGTCTGCTGAGAATATAAATATGCTAAAAAAGGCAATAAAACTATATAAAAACTGAAAAATACCAAGAAGCTAGCTCACGAGCATTCGTTTTAAAACCTTTTTCAAGTGTACAGTAGAAGGAACCGTTACCAATATTTATAAAAGACCATACACAATAAAATTAATCTTACCCAAACCTTAACCATTGGACCATCTAGTGAGTTCGGAGATCGTCCGGCCTGGAGCTTCTGCACTTGCCATTTCGTCCAGTAGTCCATCTGACCTTTGTACAGAGAACTGACTGTCTATTGGTATCCGAAAGCAGCAGGAGAAAGAAGGAATTGTTTGGAAACTTCTTATAATTACAGCTGCAAAGGGAAAGAATAATTGGAGATGAAGAGTTGCATGTAAGCTTTATGTTTAACAAGTCATAAAATTTTGATTGAAAATAAAGCTCCAAGATGCGATAAGAGAGACTTTTAATTGTAAAGGCCTTAAAAATGACTTGAGAAAATACGACCCGGTTTGAATCCTTGAGGTACACACGTTTTCATTTTGCTTTCCGAGAATTTTTACCGTTGGAGCTAACTTAGTAGTATTTGGAATAAAAATCCTGCAGTCCCTGCATACTTTTTTCCAGTAACGTGACGATAGAATTTTTCTAACGTACTGAAGTAAGCGTGGCCATTAGTAAAATTCAACGTAAAGTAAGTTGCTGGAACCCTTTACGGTTGCTGGAACCCTTTACGGTAGCATGCAACAGCGAGAGTACGCTGTAAGCTACTACGGTTACACGTGGTACATTACCATAAAGTTCAGCATTGGTGAGGTGATCAGTCCATGATTTGTCTAAGGCGGCTCTTAGAATTCTTGTAAATGCACCATCAATCTTTTTCTCAAGTACAGGTGTCAGGGTCCAGGACTGATTCAACAGTAGCTCTGAAAAAGGACCTACGGGTGTTAAAATTATCACTGATCGCAACACAAGAATTTGATATTTTAAATAAAAGCTGATGTCGAACATCTTCTGTTCATATTTGCTTTCTTTAATGCTGAAAAGAGCTATTCTGTTTCTTCCTCTTTTAAAAACTGTTAATCTCTTGCTTTTCTATTTGCTGCCAAGGAGACAGGGGCAGCATCCCTCCTTTTTCTGCTTTTTCATAAAAGGTAAGATTTCTTTTACAAATGTAAACTTGGAGATTACAATTTTGACACAAAGCAATGCATGGCTCCAAATTTAAAAAAATTCTTTCTACATCAGACTAGTGCGGTTTCAATAAACAGAACAAAATAGAGTATCTGTGTTCAAAACAGACCAATTCTGCTCAAAAACAGAATAGACGGGTTCTATTAAGAGCATAGTTGTTATTAAAACATTGTTTTTGTCCAATTCTTGTCTGAACAGAACCATCCGCTCCTGACCAATCATTTAAGGTCTGTTCTCAGCAGATCTGTTTTGTTATGTACAGAACCGTGCGGTTGAGACCATAACAGCTCTGTTCAGAGCATAAGATGTTTGTGTATAAAGGGTCATGATGTTCTGCTTGGTCCTAGTGTGACCAGATCTGTTACGAACCAGGCTGCCCTGATCTGATAAGGACTGCTTAGTCATATTGTGAACTAAACTGTTCGGGTCTGTTGTGTCCCTCTACGAACGGAACAGATCAACTCTGCAAACTACTGTACGAAAAAGGACCAGAAACAGCACTGTGCTTTTCAGATAAATTCTGTTTATCATTGCTCAACTGTGCTGTTTAAAAACAAAAGCGGATTTAAAGGTACGAGTTGCTGTATATGACGCATCTAACGAGACATGCGCATAGACTGCCCACAGGCCAGGAAGCTGTTGTATATCGGGAATGTTGGGAGTTCATCCTGAAGCTTGAAGCCCCCTATTTGGCACTGGCATGGCTGTAGAGCTGTGGCAAAGTGATTGAGGTGTAAGACTCACATTTCAAGAGTTGTGGGTTTGAATAACAGTATTATCGGACTTATGGATGGTATTTTAGATCTCCAATGGTCCCATTTTGTGAGAAATGTTTCCATGTTTTCACCAATTGTTTTTTGTTCTATCATTTTTTTTAAAATTAAGCAAACTACTTCCTACTTTACAAATGCTGAACTGAGAAAAAATATCTTGAGAGAGAGTCAACTAATTGATTAACTCTTGAAACATGCGTACGAAAAACAGCCTGGAAGTACACGCTACCAAAGGCAGTACTTAACTTGGTACCCTCTTATAGATCATTGGCAGAGTACCTTCTGCCATGAAATGACCAGATAAGTGCAAGGTTAATGTGGTTGTAGTGTCGTAGCCTGGTAACTAGTTAATAGCATGATTCACAGTAATAACTTCCTTTTGTATAAACATCCGTAAAATCTCTTCTGCAATTAGAATCCACGTTTTTACGACTTGTATGGATCTCAATTTTGATTAGATTAGTAATCATACTTTCGGTGTGTTGCTGCTTACACCCATACTTTACAAACTGGCGACGAGAATGGCCACTCCGCGACCTACTTCGTCCGTTACAACGGGCCAGAAACCAGTTCCTTTCGATGGATTGGTCGATACTTCAGTCTGGTTGAAACACTTTTCGATATTTTACGCTTGTCCAGCTGCACGGACGAGAAGAAAGCCGATACTCTTCTCATTTTTCTTTCCATGGACGTTTTTGATGCTGCATTACATTCGATGTCGGAATCAGACTTACCGGAATCAGACTTAACGGATGACTTACCCAAGTTATTTGAGGAACTTTTGGTTACTAAATTTATTTGTGGACTTTCCTCCGATGCAGTACTTAACCTGGTACCCTCTCATAGATCATTGGCAGAGTAGCTTCTGCCATAAAATGACCAGACAAGTACAAGATTAATGTGGTGAAGCGAAACTGCAAGCTGTTGGCTCCATGGACTCTGGGTACTGATGATGAAGACAATATTTTGTACGAAAAACTTGTGTGTAACCAGATGAGAGCGTCTAGTCGACGTATGGAGCACAGCGAGATTTTGGTTTCCATGGCTCCACAATACCATGGGGAGAGTTCCCCTAGTCCTCGCGATCTCTCAATCAAAGATCCCTAATGAGCAGTGGGTCCGATTTTCAAGCTACCCAAAATTAACAGAAAAACACGAAACAGGCTAACTAATATAGGGCAGCTGGGGCCTCCTAGGGCAACGTCCGTCAATTTGGGCTACTGGGCAGAGAAGCAAGACATGAGGCAAGCATAACCGCCAAGTAGATTGGGACTCTCCAAAACTTCGCCGTTGTAATGGCATTCCGTGTTTTCTCTATCTCGAGTTGACAGCTTTAAAGTGGTCCGCTAAATTGCCTACAGCATCATGGCTCTGGGAAAGACAAAGCAGTTTTTATTTAAGATTTACACCATAATATTTTCCAGAGCAACTTATGCCTTGCCTCAGATCTCCAGTTGCTTAAATTTTGCCCGGCAAATAGTACTGAAATTGTTTAACTGTTTGCTTATTGCAGGTACAAGGGTTTTGATTTTGAACATTAAATTAGAATATTACAAGAAAAGCGAAAAATAATGTGATATAACGTCTGTCACAATCAATTTCAGTTTTGATAAAAATGAAAAGTGCTCAGGGAAAAAATTGAGATTTGGCAAATCTTTGGGGAGCCATAGCCCCCTCCACCTCCTGTTCCCCCGTCCCTGTCCAAACAGCCCAGTACAGCTTTAAAAGAACTCTGTAAGCCATTGAAAACATTTTTTTCCAAACCATAGCATTCTGTCTTTAAAACCCTCTACTTGTGCGCCCCGATTATGACCCCTCAGAGAGGGCATACTATAAAGCTTAAGTGCCGGTAGCCCCGTCTTAATGTGAAAGATTAATGTTAGTGCGGTCCGCAAAATTGAAATGAGGCAGAACGAACCAATCACGATGGTGTAAAAGGCTCTGGAGGATGGTGCATAGGCCGGGCTGTCCAGTGCTTTGCTCACTCATTCATTCATTCCTCTAGTCAGCTGAGCGGAGAAGCCGCGAAGTCGCTAATATCTGCTCTATGATCATTATTATTACTCTTGGGTGCCTAAGAGATGTCCATCCCCCCTAATTAAATTTTCAAAAAATTTTCCACCCAGGACATTCTTATTCCACCCTCCCGTCTATTAAATTTTAAGTAGTCTCTCGCCCATGACAATTTTGTGTCATTGAACAACGAATTTGACTCCTACATATACCATGGATTAAGCATCCCATAACATTATGTCTTAGACAAAGTACTTTACTTTTAAGTATCCCGTGGAGTCACAAAGCCATGGTAGTGTGTCTTTGGACAAAGTCCTGTACTCCTGTGTATCCTAGGGGCTCACAATGTCATCATATCGTGTCCTTGGACAACGAAATTTGACTCCTATATACACTATACCATGGATTAAGCATCTCATAAAATTATGACATAGAAAAAGTACTTTACCCCTACGTATCCCATGGGCCCACAGTGCCACAGCATAGCGAATCGTGGCGTCGTAGTGTTACAATGCTATAACACTGTGAATCCATGGTATAAATAGTCCTTGTACATGGACCCCATGTATTTACAATGCCGTGGCATTCTGCCATTGGGATAGCCATGTACTCATATATACTCTATGAACTCCAGATGCTATGAGATTGTGTCTTAACTGGAAAAGAAAGAGTAGCCACCATTAAACGCCATGGACTGATATTGCCCTTGGAAAATGCCCTTTACGTACATGTTTTTAATAAGCATATGATTTTTCCGAGGCAGGCGCGGGTATGCTTAAGCAAGGCTCTATTTCTGGTTTAAAATACGCCTATCATATGCTTATTTTGGGTCAAATTCAAATCCAGAAAAATTAAACTCGGATACTGTTCAACAATATTGTCAGGCTTCTATGGTAAGTATCAATCAATCAATCATGTTCCTGTCGCGTCCAAGTGGATGCATAGGGCCTCAACGAACTTTCACCACCTTACTCTTGAGGTATCACCTATCTTGACTGTGTTATACATTTCTGCAATTCCAGTCTCCAATAAATTCCTTTGTTCCCAAACACAAAAAGAAGATGCACCAATATTGTCAGGTGAATGAATCATTCAACTGCAGTTGCAGCTTCTTATCTTATATGTCAGATCATTCTTGTACTTCATACCACCACTACAATGATGCTGACCTAAGTAATCAATGACAAGGACCTATAGGTGATGACTGTACTCTGGATAAATAACTCAGTTTTAGTAATTACATTCAAAGTATCATTGAGAAGAAAGAATTTGAAATACCAGTTTCGAAAATACGCAAGAGGAATAAAAAAATATGTCACCATTTGGACCTGCCTGTGGCAGTCTCTCAATCAAAGAACCCTGATGAGCAGTGGGCCCAACATAGAAACTACCCTAAATAAACAGAAAAACCACCAAACAGGCTAACTAATAAATAAATGGCAGCTGGGGCATCCATGGGTGACACCCCTCAATTTGTGCTACCAGGCAGAGAAGCAAGCCATGAGGCAGGCTCAACCGCCCAGTAGGACTGCCTTTCACGGATTATGGAAAGCATCTGTCATCAATGAGAACAGATACTAAATCCATTCCTTGCCAAAAGGCCGAGAAGCCTGTGGCCCACCTTTTATTGGTGTGAGCTTGACCAATTAAGCTAGTTACTGCATTAGCTCCAAATCATCTACCCCTGAACATCAACATCTAGCTCCGTTCAGCTGGAGGCTAGTCTTTCATGTAAATAGACCAAGGAAGACCTGTCATTCATCCCATCATACTGTTCAAAGCCAGTTGAATGCTACAAAGTACAATAAAAATTGTGGGTTATTTGTTCAAGTGCCACTGGTGATATATTTCCTGTATACTTTCCTTCACTCTTTTGAAAACTGATATTTCATATTCTTTCTTCTCAGTAGTGCTTCAGAACTGATTGAATTCAATAGCAACTACTCTTTACCATTAACTTATTAAATAAGTAATTCATAATTGTGATTTCATTTTCTGTGGCTAGGAAACCAATCAAATCATTTCTTAAAGCAGAATATTGAGATTCAAAATACACTTATTATTATTGGGAGCAAAAATAAGTGCAGCTTCTTGCCTTTTTGCATTGAGTCTTGCTGTCACAGACTGAGGCTTTGATGCCCATCACATGAGGCAAGTATGCACAATCAGATGCAGTTTAGGAAATATTTTAAAATAGAGACCCACTTGCTATCTCTTATCCATGACCAGCAATACTTCCTAAAGCATAATTTTCTTATTGGCTTGTTCTTTAAAACTGTAAACAAGTCGTTGTTTGAGGAAGCAAAGCAACTATTTTGAGCATGAGGTTGTTTGCAGTATATGAATTGCTCTAGGTAATTAAAACGATATGGTTGTTACTTGATGTGTTACCGATCTGATGAGAATCCAAGATTTATACATCTCTGTAATGAGTATCTTCCAAGCGAATGATTTTGAAAACTTCTCCAAATCCAAGTGATGGAGCGCACCAATAGCACGTAACATTTGAAAAAGCAAAAATTATTTACTTTAATTCCCGGGGTCCGGGGAAATGCAAACATGAAGATTTGTTGAGACAGCATTCCATATCATACATAGGAGCAAAAAAGATAAATGTAGCAAGGATCAATGTTCCATTTAGCCTATAGAGCAAACTTAGCACAACGCAACAAATAACCAACGGACCAGAAGAAGTATTATCAAGAGGAAATCTATACATATTGTATAGGCCTAACGTATATGTACTGTACATGTACGGTACTGTACACTGGTCGCGTCGAAATACTCATGAGCTCACGATCACGTCACTTGTATATAAGACTAGGCCTATCGGCGCGAGAAGCAAGTATGTTACTTTTCTATGAAAACATTACCAAGCCAAGAATTTCTGTGCTTCACCTATGCTTCGGCGACAGGGAAACAGCAACGTGTAACGATGAACGATGATCACTTTCATAGTCCGATAAACTTGACTTCGACTACCATGTTGTTGTATTTTGGTTTTTAACACAGCCTCAATCTGGATACTCTCGCCAATAATATTATGTAAGCGCGGCTTGGGCAAAAGGATGTAGTCCCTCGATATTATCCAGCTACGCTGGTTACCACACAACGACCTTGGTTACGTGGTGAGAACAGTATTTAATGCAGTGTTTCTAGATGCCCCTGCCTAAAATGTCTACACTATCGGAGGTCTCATGCAAGATTTATCAAATAGTTTTGATAGATTAAATTTAATTGCAAGTATATTAGAATAACGCAATACTTTTACAGTAATAACTCTTAACCTGTATCTTGTACCTGTAATATTTTCAGCATCTTGGACAATACTGTGCTGAGCATGTATTTGCTACCTTGTAAGCAAGGCTCTTCTAGCTTCAGGTTTAGTTGTATATTCAGGCCGGGCTAAAAAGCAACAGTATCTAATCCATTAATTAAAATCCATGACTGAGGACACCTTGCAATTGAAGAAACACGGCCTTGTCAATTTGCTCTATATTTTTATGAGCAACTTTCGAGTTAGTCAAGTTTAGCCGGAGTTGCTCATTTTTGGAATAAGCGGGTTACTTTGAAACATAAAATTGGGAGCATTGTGAGTCAAGTATGGGACAAATAATTATATTTGTGGGGAGGTGTTTGACTAAAGTCAGGGCCGACTTCAAGTACCTTCAGAGAACGCACGCATCTTTCCTACTAAAATTTACTTTTAAGTTAGGCCCGACCACTTTTGACAACTAAACGGCCCCTCCATTGATACACTTAACCCCTCCACCGACAGACAGCCAATATTTTTTCGTTAGTTTAATAAAAGCATACGTCCCTCAGGATTGTAAAGATGCGACCATTGTTGCCATCTACAAAAGAAGAGGAGACCGGGCAGAATGTGAAAATCACAGAGGAATATCACTTCTGTCTGTAGCACGAAAAATACTGGCCAAAATTCTGCAATTCCGACTTCAGACCCTTGCTGAAGACATCCTTCCTGAGAGTCAATGTGGATTCAAAGCCAACAGATCCACTCAGGATATGATATTCACGTTGCGGCAACTGCAAGAAAAGTGTGCTGAAAAGGTATGCTCATGAAATATCACTCGCCGTTCAAATGGTCTCGGCTACTCTATACGATAAACAACTGCAAAATGATACAATGACATAGCAACTACCTAGCAGACGTAGGTTATAATACGTATTTTCTACTTAAAGAATCTATGTAGCACAACAACGTATTACCGAGTACTGGTCGGTATCCGCGGTATTAGTATCCTACCTTTGTAAGTAAGGCTTTGCAATGGCCGCAAAATTACGAAGGACATCTTTTGGGTGTAGTCAGGCCCCTTCAGACTATAAAAGCGCTGTGCAAGTCAACTTTCCCTGTCTGATATGAGGTGTACCCATCATCTCCTTTTACGTTTTCTCCCACCAACTATAAGACCCATAAGAGCAATAGCATTGTCTTCGTTTCTACGGAGCATGTACTTTTCAAACATGCAACGTGGCATTTGCCACTTCAGTCTGAAAGCACAGTTT
>JAAAKM020006971.1:142066822-142079415 GCA_010016025.2 Alatinidae sp. Z8VKAUB7J3 | reverse complement strand
CCTGTTTACACGGTAAAGGTACGCCTTGCATTTACACGGGACTTAACTCGTTTGCCTCTACTACCTGCACAAGTTTGAGACCAATTACGAAAGTTTGGATCCGATTCTAAGGTAGTCCCGTGTAAACACCTTGGGCAAGATCCAAAAAAGAACGCACCGAAAATGAAGCGACAAAATACCACTACGAGGTACACTCGTAATGTCCATTCATTGTCCTGTTTTGAACCTGATACTGACATGGGCGTCATGATCACTTGTTGTTTGTATTTTCAGCACCCTAACTCAGTGCATCTCATTTAGCAATAGAATAAACCGTTTTTGGCTAATTCACATCGTATGCCAAGCTCTTGATCCAAATATATCCGATCCTGATTAAACTTTTTAGAAACAGAATCAGATCCACTTGGATCAGAACCAGTTCGGATCCGTACCCGTGTAAACAGGATCTAAGGTTGAGGGCTACAGCTGGAGCACAACGGACAGTGTACAAACGTTTACGTCATTTCACTCAGCACAGGTACAGTGCTTCATATGCGAAGTCGGCACTTCAGAGAGGGAACGAGGCTCACTCTTCTTACCGATTCACCAGTAGCTCCATAGCGGCTTTTGTCTCCATCACTGCTTGTGATATTCTCAAGGGAATTTGACGGTGTCAGGCAAGGCGTCACCGAAGGCGTGACAGAAGGAGTCACTGATGGCGACCCAGAGATAATGCTGCTAGTATCAGACTGTGTCTCCAAGGCTCCTACACTAAGAGGTGGTACAGTCGTGCCCATGTTCTTTCCTTGTTCAATGCCATCTACGCTAGAGGTGGAAGAGACTGACTGTGCGGGAGTAGGGCTATCTCCAGAGGCGGGAACTTTATCCGAACTTTCAGAAGGTGTCCGAGATCGACTTCTCCCTCTATCGAGGGAAGAGTCTCTCGAGAATAAGGCGTGGTCTGGAGTTGACGAGCCACTATCTATTCTCTGCAATGCTTGACGAGGCAAGGCATCAGGCGCTACGCCTGCTGGTTGAGAAGATTTTGCAGACCCCGGTCTAACTAAACCATCCCGCACATCACCGACCACTGCCCCATCGGTAGCACTTACCAAAGACTGGTCTTCTGGAATCTCACCATTTTCAGTCTGTTTGATTACCTCGGAGACGACTTGGTGAAGCACTTCCCCCACCTCGGCTCTGGCTCCTCCTTCATTCATATCACTGTACTCCCCAGCTGTGACACCAGGAACAAATTCTAGTGGGGTAGCTCTGTTCGGCGTGTTCATGCCATCGGGGGCGCCATCTCTGGGGGCGGGAGACACTGTTCCAGACGGTGGAACGGGTGAAACAGTAATGGACGGTGCAGGGGAAGAGTAGCTTGAAATAGTTTCGAGCTCACCCTCACTTCTGTCTTCTGAATTCTGTGAGCGAAGGATATCTTTATCGTGTGCTTCTAGGCAGTCTTCAGGAACTTTCTCACTAGTTAGAACTGGCTGGGCATCAGTCACCGGGTGCATGGCAGCTTGCGCTGATGGGGCACTGTCACTTAAGGGGCCGTCTGAAGGTGGAAGAGTAGGAAGACTTGGTTCGGGGGTCGAACTAGTGGAATCATTGGTTGGTGATACGGACTCTAACTGCTTCACTTTGAAACGTCCTTTCTGAGTAGGAGGTAATGGTGACGCAGTGGCTGCTACTGATACTGGGCGCGAAACGCTCTCGGCAGTATTTGTTTGAACAGAACTTGTAGCTCCCGTCTCCGTTGACGTAGTTGATGTTACATTCGAACCCTGGAAAGTTACGACTTCAGTAAAATCTTGCTCTAGCTTTTTGGCTTCGCCTCCTTGTGCAGCAGCTTTTGTCTTCCGTTCAGCCCAAGATGGGTCGTCCTGAAAGAAAAAAATGGACACATTGATACCATTTTGGAATTGGCGGAAACACGATGTGGTACAATTAAGCATAATCAATACCGACCCAATTGCCTTTCTTATATGTCCAGGCTCTACAGAACAGGGCCTGAGAGTGCACGAGAAAAGAGAGGGCAACTTTAAACAGCTGCGTGTATAGTCATCGTCTTTTATCCAAACCTCGATACCTCGATACGCCCAAAATGGTGGTAAGGACATTTAAACATTTTGGAGGAAAGATCCTAATATTTTACTTGAAAATTTACAATCTGTTGATCAATTATGTCATCCTCAAATTACCGACATAGTATCATTCGTTTCTTGAAGCTATTCCAAATTGATTAAATCATACTCCACATGGCTATGATCTGATCATTTTGGGCAGATTTTGCAGCAACCTTTTCATTGAGTTTTAACGTTTCTTATGATTTGCTTTTGTCTGCTTTTGTTTTTAAATACCATATATATTTCTAGAAAGCACAGTGATCAAAACGTTCATCCTCGATCATTCGTATCTGTACGGCTTGTCAGTTAATGCGGTTCAGAGAATCGAAGATTCACTGCACTAAAACCTTGATGTAACTGAAACCATTTACCTTTTGGTGGCTTTGTAGGCGTATTAATAAAGTGTACTTATAATTTTAATGGACTTTTAAAAGTTTACTACGGAAATGTGAATATCACATCGGGTTGTGTAGCTATGTTAGTAAAGATTGGATACGTGTCCAAATATTTGGAAACTTAGACAGCAATAAAGGTATTTACAAATGAAAAAAACCGCTGTCGTAAACCTGGAGCTCAAGGCCATAAAAACCAAAACAGGGGGTGTAATGCTGCTCCGCCGGCTGCGGGAGGTAACAACATAAGTGCAGCATTTGAAAGAAGGTTATTATTTGAAGTTTAAGATTTTTCCAGTATATTATTTAGTTTTGATTGGTCTTGTAACGGTTATTGACATTGAAAAGGAAAACATGTACATGTACATAAAGAACTACACTCATACGCTATTAAACCGGAAACACTTGTTGGGCCATAACGTCCTTGGTTACGCGGTGGCAACGACATGCTTAATACAGTGTTTTCTTAAAGCTGCTTCAAAATGTCTACGCTATTTGAGGTATCACGCAAGATGCGTTAAATATTTTAATAAATTTAATTCATGTATAAGTATATTTGGTTAGGGGAATCGTTGCATGCATATTAACTCCAAAACTGTAGAAATATTTTGAGCATTTAGTAGAAAAATACTGTCCTGACTATATCGTTGCCACCACGTAACCAAGAAACTTCAATCTATTCATGTCTTGATTAGCATACAATCCCAGTAATCACTTACAATAAGGCATACTGGAATGGGTATAGTGTACACCTCTTACCATGACAAAAGGTCTGGATCAGACCATTCCTTGTTTCTATTACGAAATATATCATATGTAGCTCTTATTACACCAAGAAATATTTTTAAAAAAAGATAATCCTTATTTGTTACTTTCAAATTATTAAACATTAACAGAACGATTTGCTGTCGGTTGCTATTCCACCTATTGCAATCAAACACAAATTTATAAATCTATGTTATTACACAAGTTGCCATATTTCAATGAATTTCGATCATAGTTCGCTTTTAAGTTTGCCTCGAAGCCTACCGTGAGTTCTAAGATGAAAAGTGAATCATTTCTGTCGACCATCGTATCTGTTCTTAATTTCTCTCCAGATATGATAGAGGGTGAACGGTAGCTTTTGATATCGCAGAATATATTAAGATCAGGAAAACAGGAATTAAAAAAAATCAGCGATCGTTTTCAATTTGGAGTCATGTCTCCAATTATACCTTCCTGGCTGAAGATGAGCATGACAACCTGAGATAACATGTTGGAGTATTTGTGGGTTGAGACATATGTAACACCGATTGTTGGTGGTCTGTTTGCAAAGCTACACGTTCCTTAGAGTTGGTAAGGAGTTATTTAGATATCTGCATGTAAAATAATAGATGTTCTTCAAAAGGTATTTTAGTGCTTTATGCCAGATTTTCAAATGCAAAGGGAAGCATTCTTTTAACAAAGTTTTAACACTAAATCCCTGTCATTTCAACGTTTTACACGATCTTCATTAGAGTTACAAATGTCTGTAATCACAGCTTTACAATTTTGAAACTGATTAAGTTGAATAAGTCTTAAGGTCAATGTAATTTGCGACTAACAAACACGGCCTTGATGGTTGTTTTGATTTTTAAACTAAGATCTACTACCGGGTTTTTAACTTCAGTGGCCGAATCCTGACTTTTAAAGTGGCGGATGAAGCTAACTATGCTCTCTTTAACATGTGGTGTGGCTAGTGGCTGTGTATCTATAACCTTGCTGTTTGTAAAGTTCTTTAAGATAATATTAAAAAAATACGAATGATACTTAAGAGATACCAATGCGTCCCAAAGAAGCTCACACTTAACAGAAAAATGTGTCCAATTGGTCAATAATAGGTATGCCCGATCAAGAAATGGTTTTGATAAGACTGTTATCAAGATTATCATCTAATTGGACGCATTTTTCTGATGAGTGTGAGCGTCTTCGGGGACAGAAATGCCTCACATTTGCAAGCGCAAGCCAGCCCTGAATGTGCCAACTGATTCTATACGCACAAAGGTATTTATATAATTTTAGAATTTTTTCACTCTTTACTTGGTGTATACAAATAGATCTTGCTTCTTTGTCAAATAATTTCCTTGCGAATGGTGTGATGATGACTCAGAAGCATCGAAAAGAAATCAACATTGTAAGTATTCAAAAACTTAAAAATATAAAAATTCGCCAAAGTTTTTCTTTGAAAAGATTAAGAAATGTAAAATATCTTTCAAAGATATGGCAATTTACGCTGTTATAAACGATACGGCTAGAAATCTCTCCCAAATTAAGAAGAAACACGTGTTGCAAATAATTCCGTCCCTACATACTGTATCTTAATGAGATAGTAAGGTGAACAATTTCATTATCTTTGACTTTTTTGCGTCTTACTATTGCTCAGAATTTTTAAATTGTCAAGACTAATTTTTTTGTTAAATTTTGATTTTGCAGTTTCAGGGCATTTTAGCAAGCGTTTATAAAGTACCAGATATCAACAAATTATATAAAGCACAAATCTGATACTAAGACTTTTACAGCTGATATTTCAAATCCCCTCTTCTCGACTATACTTTGCAACTTTCAATGGGATTTACACAAAATGACGGTCCGGATGGCCTTGTCTATCCTTGGTCAAGTCACGTTGTGCAGAGAGACTGGTCTTTAGTTGCGTTGAGCTGGATCTCGATCTCTACCTGCCGATGACTGAGAGCGCAACTAAGTTGCGCGTTCTATTGCCGGTGGTGATATATTTTCTTTTTCTAATTCTCTAATGCCTTTGTCCGTATGGAAAATATACGAAGTTGTTCACTGACTTCTTAAAAACCTATTAGGATATGCTATTTTAGAACTACTTGAGAAGGCCGCGACGTATTGCAATTTCAAGAAACAAAAAAATGTAAGTGTAACGAGAGACCGAATGAGAACCCCTTAATAGATCAAAAATTACAAAAATCGAAACATTTCTTCTTTCGGAGGTCTATACAGTCTAATATGTTGTAACTTTGAATCAACTGCGTATTGGAAACATTCAGCTCCTGATAAATGTGCTGAATATTAAATACTTTACAATTGATGCCTGTGTTTAGTAAGGGTGGAAAGAGACGACTGCTTATGAAACACAAAGACTCACAAATCAACGTCATTTGACTGTTATTAACATAAATCTATGATGGGGGAAGTGATTGTAATCGAAAGGGCTAAGATTCCAATCACACCTACCTGATGAGTTAAAGAATAACATTTAGAAAGGGAGAGGTGCTTTAGCAGAGCACACAATGTTCAGTTATTGCTTTGTTATTGGGGGTCTTGTTTGGAGCGCATGCGTTAAATAAGCAGAAGTCAAGGTTTTGTTTCAAGCTCATTCCTTTTGTCAAATGATAAATGATTTCAATGTTATTCGTTTGAATTTGTTTAAGTTGATCACCATAATAGACTTAAATTTTCTATCGATACGTTTAACAAGAAAATCCGAATCAGAAGCACAATAGACAAAGAGATGGGCAGCGACGAGCACGGCCTGTAGCTAAAAGGACTTCAATCGTTTTGCTTCCAATTATCTTCAGTGAACAGTGTGAAAAACCGACGAGAAGGTATATGCACAGTTTAGAGGCTACAAATTCTTGAGGGCTAGGTATTCTCTTTTAAATACAAAAGCATAAGTACATTATTACTCAATATTTTATTAAGGAATAAAAATAAATGCATTTAATGGTTTAAATCCACTCTACCACATTACCGTACTATTCCTCTCCTCCACTACAAGGAAATTAATCATTTAGTAGAGTTCAAAATTGGCTGATACAATTGGATTTATAAAGAACATTGCTTCTTGACACATTCAACAGCTCAAGGTGTGGCTTAATATCTAATCGTGTTATGTGATTTCGCAATCAAGGAATAGCAAGAATTTTTGCATGTTATTGCACGAGAAGTTATTGGTCTACTTTTTCAGTTTAACAATAGTAAAGCAAGAGCTATCAACTCAAGTACTCATAACCAACTTTCTTTTAAAGCCGTTGAAAGGGAAAGAGGCTAATCAAAGGATTTGTTGCTCTTGGACTAGCTAATACATTATCTTTCAAATACATAAATTTAAGGAAGGGTTTATGAATAAGTGTAAGTAACAAATGAATTCAGGTCTCGGTAAGGGGAATGTAAAAGGGAGCTGAGCCATGATGATTAGAATGGATAACATCCCCAAAAGAGTATCCATTTGGTGACAAGTGACTCAAAGCAATGTCCTCACAACATAGAATTGTCAAAGGTGTAGTTTCAAACGTTCATCAAAGGAAATGTATACTGCTACCGCCTTCTGGTCATTTCGATAACAATTTTAGAATTACGTAAGACTATAGAATGAGATCACTGGCCTTCGTCATAAAAAGACCTTTCTTAAGTTTAGCCGATTTTCAGTAGCGACCTTAAGAAGTCCTTGGACGATAGGTTGTCAGTAAAGTTTCCACATTTGGCATTTTACCTATCTTAATTTGTCGATGGACTATTCACTTTGCATTCACGATGCTGAAGCAAAGCCACTACGGATTCGTAAGCGAACGGACGAAGGAATAAACTAAATGTATCTTTGATTTGTAGAGACAGTGACAAAACTTGAGACATGTTACAAATGCAACTGTTGAGCCTAACATTTGACATTTAAAGAAGTTAAGATTAGGTAACCTCGACAGCTCTACAAATATCAATGCTCTTCTCTCTCACTAGTACCTAGTAAGATGATGCTGCAGCAATCGGTTAATCCAACAGAATAGAACACTATCTCAATAACTGGTTGGTGAACAGATTCATTATTCTAAAGAACATACACTAATATAGTGATATATAATATTTTGACAGCTTGGACCAGCATCTGCAAAAAATGTTGAATTAGGATTAACTGCCTTTCGTATCCTGAGTCTCAGCTATTCGCCTTAGCCTGCTACCTGCTGATGTGTCCGCGCGCTACGTTAGATCAGGCCGCTAAAAATTTGGAAGCCATAATGCATCTGCCAACGTAAAACTTAAAATCAATGGGTTTTTCAAGGCGTTTTCATTGCACGATGTGTCTTTTTCCTGTGAAAAGCGAGGATAGGAAGGTTATTTTCTCTTCGTGTCTGTGTAGTTTTGGATCTGATTCTTCTCGGTTGCTTTTTACTTCCATGGTTCATACTTTGTACCTTCATTACAAGACGGGAAACTGCATCACAAAATATGTTCTACATAGAAAAAGTGCTTTCTTACTTTCTTTTACACCTCTCACAATAGTCATTGAAGAGTGCCATGCTTGCATTTTGATAAAATTTGCATAGGACAGGGACGGCGTCTGCTAACCTCCCTACCTTACGCAGGTATGTATACATGAACCACATATGAAACCACAAAAGTTAACACTCTTATTTAATATAGTTGCAAATATTGCGTGCATAACATTATAAACAACTTGATAGTGCGTTTTTCCTACATTGAATTCTTTTCTAATTCTTATGCAACCAAATTTGCTTACCTAATTAATGCTACGGCGCATCATATCATGCGCACTCAGATTGATATCCATATTTATGTGCCCATACTTTAACGAAAGAGGGTAAACTGGTGTATATGGCAACAATGGCATTTCAGAATCTCTGACCACCGTACCAACTTGAAATTCGTGGTGTACTTAAAAGGCGTTAAGAGGTTTTACAAGATGCGTTAAAGTAGTTTGATAGGTGTCAAGATGATGTTAGCGTATAGGGATTGAGAATAGTTGCGCTAACAACGACACCTTTTTATGCTTTCAGTGGGAATTTCAAAATTCTTGAATTCGCAGCCTTTTTTTTCATACAAGTTACGTATTTTTTTTAAAAAAAATTCAGACATTGTTTCTATAAAAATTGTCTAAATAGCTCTCTGAGTCATTGTTATGTTATATTGTTAAGAAAGGGGACAGTCTATAATGATAATGAAAGTAACGAATGCTGTCCTCATTCGTCGCGCACTCTCAATTGTGGTTGTAGTCATCATAATTTCTTGCAGGCACCTTAAATCTAAGTTGGCAGAGTCTGCATAAGCAGGATCATTGAAACAGAGTCACAAAAGAGCTACAAATAGATAGTGATTATTAGTTTGCATAACTGCACGCTTAATTTCTGTCCCTGATCGAAATATTAAGGGAGATCCTTTCTAAGTAAGGAGGCGATTTCTTAATACCTTACTGTGCCAAAATCAGAGATGGTAGGTCTTTGAATATCAAACGGTTTAGAGACTGGGCATAGGAGAGTAGTTATATGAACTGGATATCTTGTATGGTGGAAATATTTCCACAGTAGATTCAGCTCTTAATCTTTTCAGCTTTTGTTCATGCCAATACACGGCTTGATTTTCTCTTGGCAAGCATGCTACAAAATGAACTGTTTTTAAAATGCCTCATTGGTTATATAACAGGGAATCTTTAATCATAGCTCACACACGTCAAGCTAGGCTGGCTGTTCGTTGTGACTACAGCACTCACCTCCTAACGTACAATCTCGTACCTCTACCTTTACTGTGAGTTTTAGAAAAGATTAAGGCCCAAGAAAAACATTTGATCTCCACTACACATTCTTCTCCACACAATTTGAGTATCATCGAGAAGAGAGGATTTGAAATGTCAGTTATGAATAGAACACTAGAGAAATAGAAAAGTATGTCACCACCGAGATTTGAACGCGATATTTTGCATACGGGCATTTGGTTGCAGGATTAACACGGTGATGTAGTTATGATTGCGATTCCTTGAAAAAAAGTTTTTTATGACGTCATCACTTTAGTACTCTATTAGATTAGTGCTTTACTTGTTTGTATGGTGACTCTGACGTCTAGACATGCGCAGGGCTCTATACGCTACTAAACCACAAGGTAGAACGGCCTTGGATACGCGGTGGCAACGACACGCTCAGCACATTATTAAACAAGTAGCTGCTGATTTACAAATTTTTTTTTAAACAATAATAAACGCATCACAAAATATATGAAAATGTATCTTAGTTGCTCATTTGGGCAGCAGGTCAAAATCTACCAGTACTGGAGTTGCTTCCCAATATTTCAAATTTGAGTAATGTTGATTACACGAAATTCGTGTATGAGATTATCTAGTTCTGTTCCTTCGCTTTACATTTTCTTTTTGGCGGATCGATACTTTTGTAGGTCCCATATTGAATTGAATTGAACCAATACAGTTACCCAGGGTGTATCAATTATTGTCAACTAATTAATTGCAATTAATCAATTATAATAATTAATTAAAATCATACTATACTTGTTAAATGGTTTTTGTTTTTGCGGGCGGTGCCTCCAAATCCGAGGAGTCAAAATAAACACTGCCAGATAAAAAGCGCGATTTTGTGTACCTGAAATAATCATCCAGACATCGTTTTATTTTCCGGGGACAATAAAGCCCCTCTGGACTTTTCCGGTCCTTGTCTGGCTCAAGTGTTTCCCCTTAGCAAGAAGAGGAAGATATTCTGCTAACACCCATAGACGGCAGCTAACCGGGCTTTGAAATATTCACAGGTGTCCATTAATACCATAACGTTACCTCGAAGAAAAGGGTTTTTCAAAACAACAAGAGGTACTTTTCAGCTAAGCGATCTGCATTGTTAAGGGCACACCATGTGTTCCTCGTATCGACTCTGAGTGGAAATACGAGCTAATGATCCTAACAATGAAATAGTTTGTTTTGAGTAGGGAAGCAATTTAACGATCAGATAGCCGAGCGGCAAAAAAGTGCAATTTGACTTACCGATCACAAGATAAGTGATGATTTTACTCGAAATTGGACAAGGAGAGATTGACAAGTTTTTTCTGTCACGTGGAATTATTTACGCTTGGTTTTCGTCGTCAACAACTTGGCTACCGGTGATTTCATAGAATTCAGAGCCACATGGTAAAAAATCGATTTCTGGAGCTTTAACTACATTATGATATTCAGTCTTAGTTGTCAATATTAAAGAAAAGATGTTATTTTCTAATAACGAGGTAAGAGAGTGAATAATTTTTCTCATTTTGAGACAATCGGAATGTAGATCATGGAAACGTGATAAGAGTTTGACCTGAAGGTTGTTTACCTTTGGTTGCGAATACAAAGTCCCTTATCCAATTTTTCTTTCGCGAATTATGATATTTGCAACTAATTGTAAGGAAGAAAGCAGCTGCTACGTTTGAAGCCTTTTATTTTGTGTAATATTCTCAAATTATTTTATTGTTAGGTTGATATATGGCCTGTTGTTTGGGTTGGTTAAGGTTGCTTTCAAAATCTAGCAGACAACACGGCGATTCAGTTGACTTTAGCATAGCGGGCGAATCGAGTTAACAAATTTTAAGCCTTGATAGAATTTCTTTGGATAGGTTTTGGTGAACCTAATGACTCTCTGGTATAGTACTGAGCCGTCTGATTAATTTTATGTTATTGGGGAATGTTTAATTCGTTGACCTACGATGTGAGATGAAAGATGTCACCGCAAGCTAGCGATAAAATTGGCCTTAGAAACAGAAAATTCCAGAACCGGTTAGGCAGATGCAATAGCAATGGCAATGTAGAGACGATTAGTGAGAGAATTATCATCAATTCTGGTTGCTCTGAGTTTCTTAAATTGGCAGATCAGGCGTGAGAAATACTCTCATCAATCGGGTTTAATTTATCAACATGACCCAGTGTAAAATCTGGTGCACCCTCATTGCAGTTTCTTCGGCACGAAGGTATAATCTTATCCTAGTGGACTCGAGAAAATGCATTAAAAGGGGTATTGTTACCTGCTAATATTACATATTGTGTTGACCTTTGGAACACCATGCAATTTTCAAAGTCATCTCAAATGCAGTAATAGAAATGAGATTGGATTCATATCCTTTCGAAGCAGGCCCTACCTGTGGTGAAGTCACTCGAGTTTCACCTGTAAACATGTTCTCTTTTTTTTCGAGCCAGAAATCCTTTTCTTTTTAAATATGCAAAATCATATGGATATATTTGCCATAAACGATGGCAATATCGGTATAAAATGAGTTTTTAGCTGAAATGTTTCTGGTTGCTATGTGAGTAATTGTGTTATTTATGTCTACGTCATCAATTGCCTTTTTGGCGGGTAAATCAATTTTGGCGCGGAATCCAAACAGCTGATGGTCTTTGTAGTTCAAGGGTGCAGGGTGTGAGACAGAAACTCTTTGGGCTACCGGGCTGTAGAGGCATAGCTAGGGGCTATGGGGTGTCTTGGATTGGAGCGTGAGGGCGTGGGGAGATTGAGAGCTGTTGTCTCTTGGCAAAAAATGGATGTAGTATCTGTTCTCATTGATGACAGATTCTTTCCACAATCCGTGAGAGGCGGTCCCACTGGGCGGTTGAGCCTGCCTCATGGCTTGCTCCTCTGCCTGGTAGCCAAAATTTGAGGGGCACCCTTATATTTAGGGTAGTTTTAATATCGGGCCCACTGTTCATCAAGGGTCTTTGATTGAGAGACTGTTGAAGCCAACGAAGTGTCACATCTCCCTTTTTTTAAAAATATTTTATATCCTTCTCACAATTCGTTTGGCATGATTTTATTTGTGTATTTCTTTAGCTTTTGTGCTCAACTCACAATTTTTGTAACTTATATTGTAAATCAATTGTAAAAAACTTATTTTAAGGGTTATAGTCCCTTAAGCTACCACTCTGCCCTACATGGTCTCGATAACCATAATCCATTATGAGAGATGAGTAGAATTTTGTTTACAGGGAGTAAAGCTTCCTTCATCTTGACGATCCCACCACAGATCTGCTGCATCAGGCCATTTGTGGTAAGGCAGAAGCATCATCATGAGAACCCTGCCTTATGGGGAGAGAGATAGCACCATCCAGGTCCTTTCCAATATTAACGTAGGAGATTGATGATGCTACAGTGAGAAGTTTCGAGTAACCTTCCAACTTGCATAAGGCAAAGTGTTACACAACCAGCAAAATGTTACTGGACCAGACTTGTCAGCCGGCATGACAAGTGCAGTCAGGCACACCCCCATCCCCCAAAATAGTCATCTTGAATACCCTAGTTGTTTGCAATAAAGGCTCACATTTCCAAGAGTCAAGTTGGGGTCTATCCTTGTATGTTAT
>JAAAKM020006971.1:142049854-142066722 GCA_010016025.2 Alatinidae sp. Z8VKAUB7J3 | reverse complement strand
ATCTTGAATACCCTAGTTGTTTGCAATAAAGGCTCACATTTCCAAGAGTCAAGTTGGGGTCTATCCTTGTATGTTATTTGAATGGTTACAAATTTTATGTATAACTCCCAGAGTTGGAATTTTGCAGGAAAAAGTTTGCTTAGCTGAATGCAGAAAGACGTGATAGGACCAACTCAGTGAAACAGTATGTTGGTACATTCAGTTCTTGTAGGCATAGGTGAAAGAAGATGTCATGTATTGTGTCGTATTTTCTGCCATTTGATAGTTCCCAATACTTACACAGGGCTATTATGTGCAAGAATAGGGTCATATATTGCTGTTAATGAGTCACATGTTGCCCTCTGCCTACAAGTGGCCACTCTCTTTGGTCAAAACATATCTGAGATAAACTAGGTGCTACTCCATTGGGTCGCGACAGGTGCATTCGCCGTGTGCACAGCCAACCTGTAAATCAGGGAATTATCAGGGAGTTTCAAACTGGACTCATTTTGCAAGTAAAATCAGGGAATTGATGGAAAATTTTAGAAAATTTCTAGGAAATCAGCGAAAACCTGATTTAAGGCGTTCTCATATTATTTTAGTTAATTGTATTTCTATTTTCCAGAGAAGTGCCTTTTCCATAAAATTATTGTGAACATCATTGAAATGATACTGTGAATGTTATGATATGTATGCCCTTGGTGTAACAGGCCTTCATACAATATATGATGTTAGATATAATGGAATGCTGGAATTGTGCAAAGCATGTATGATAATTCTCAGGCATTGAATTGTGAGGGAATTTTTGTAAATTTTGTCAGTGAAATCAGGGAGTTATCAGGGAATTTTTTTCCAAGGTAAGACTGGAAACCCTGATTTCCTTGTAGCTAGTCCCATAAAACTGATAAAAACCCCTATGGCGAGCATTCTAAAGATCACTGGTATGTGTCAAAGTAAGTTGATCCACAATTAACACATTTTCCATCCAGAGCCTATGGGACATGGATGATTATAATGTATACTTGCTTACTTGCTGCATTGTTTAACGAATGCTGCTCGCCAGCAATTTAGAGAACCATACACAATTTTAAAGATTATTTACCCCAGCAAAAAAAATATACACATATATATATAGAACTGAAAAGTTACACAATTTTGAAAATGTTTGGATATTATCTTCATCTGGTATACTTTACAATAGTAACATATCACCAAAATTGTATATATATATATAATTCTCAAAGAGTGGAGCATTACCACAGTAGCTTGCAATTTAAAGGATGCTGACCAGATTCGAACCCATGACCTCATGATTACGAAACCAACGCCTCAACTATTGAGCCATCAAGGTTTTTATATATACATATATATAAAGCTCAAAAATACACATGATCTTAACATTTCAATCTGATGAAGATAATGTCGAAATGTTATGGTAATGTGTATTTTTTTGAGTTTTATGTAAGCCTAATATTTATACTCATAGGTGGTAGATGGCTTTTGAGAGTATATATATATATATATAATTCTCAAAGAGTGGGGCGTTACCACAATAGCATTGTATGTCCACCTAAGGTAGGATCCATACAAATATATATATAGGCCTATATATATATAATTCTCAAAGAGTGGAGCATTACCACAATAGCTTGCAATATATATATAAAAAAATATAGTTTAACAATCATGGAAATTGTATGAAATGATTGACTTATTCTGCTAATGTTTGTCCAGGCACTGATGGTAAGAGACCATCTGAAATAAGAATGAAAATTTTTATGCAGAATCAAAAGGGTACTATTTTGTGTTTAATTGTAGGGGAGGGGGAGGGGGTCATATTGCATTTGCTTCTCAGCCTTTTGACAAGGAATGGATGTAGTATCTGTTGTCATTGATGACAGAAGCTTTCAATAATCCGCGAGAGGCTGTCCTACTTGGCAGTTGAGCCTGGTTCATGGCTTACTTCTCTGCCCGGTAGCACAAACTGAGGGGCATCACCCTTGGACTCCCCAGCTGCCATTTATTTATTAATTAGCCTGTTTGGTGGTTTTTCTGTTTATTTAGGGTAGTTTCAATGTCGGGCTTACTGCTCATCAGGGGTCTTTGATTGAGAGATTGTCATATTGCATTTTTTGAAAAGTTTCACCCCTCATAGCATTTTATAATGACCCCCCTATTTTACCAAAATGTGGAAATAAGACCTACCTCACCACCCCGTATTAGGCTTTTTAAAAATTTCTTAGTAAACAAAATCTTAGTGCCAGAGAGCTCTTTCTTAGAACAAAAACTAAGAACAAATATCAAGTAGAACAAATTGTCACTCACTAAAAATGTGTTAATCAAATTGTCAATCATCATCGAAAATGTCAAATGTGTTATTGTTATCGTCCATATTGGCATTATTATCAACTCAGTATGTTTTCTTTCTTTTCTTTCTCAAGTTATGTAATTCTGTTGTTCACAAGCTAACATGTTTGGAGTTAGACCAAAAATGGTGGAGGGTTGACTGCAAATTACGTAGACCTAGATGTTAATGTAAACAAGAAAATCATTGGAAGCTAATGGGGCAACTAGAGATAAAAGGGCACGTTAACATCAGGATTTCACTAGTTCAGTTGGTAAGTTACACGCCGTTAAAATGTGTATCAAGGATAGGAATCCTCGTTGTGGTAATCTTTCCTTGGTATCTCTTAAACCTAGTGAATTGATATAATAAATTGTCGGTGGAAGTAACAGTGCCCCTTTCTTGCTTTATGAGGAACACGGATGCACGCTAGTATGAAATGACCCCAACGATATATTGGAGGCAATATTTATATTTCTGTAGGTTAATCGTTTTATGTATGGCGTTTGCCTCTGCAATATTATTCTTATGATTTTCCAGCTCAACAGCATTTGTTTTTTTCTAAGTGCAATTATATATAATCGAGAATAAAGAAATTTGAAATGTCAGTTATTAAGAGACACCAAGAGATATCGATTCCCCTGGGATGACATATTTTCAATTTTGCTAGTGTCTCTTCAAATGAAATTTTATAATTTTTCAAGGCAGTATTTTCATTACTTGCTATCTAAATTTGTTACATACTGCTTTCTACTACTACAACCTTTCTATACATGATAACAGTGTATAAACATGTGGAGGAACATCCAAGAGCTTTGTTACATGTGGCTCAATTGTTAAATTAACTCCCGCTTACTTTATTTATGTGCAGATGTCATAGTAACGAGCCTCACTCCAATACACCTAACAAGTGATGCCACCGGCTCACAAAACTGTGTTTCTGGTCCTTGTGGCAGTATTTTACTGGACTATAAAACATCACATCTTTAACATTTCAATTAGTGGTCATCTCTATCACCACACATATTCTTTATTAAATGCTTCCCAAGCTAATGTTCTTGTATGAAGGACCCCAAAAACCGAATAACATATGTAAAGAAAAGAACAGAAAGGATTTAACTAAAAGACTGTAACGTACATCGTTTGGCACATTAAATGGCTGGATTTGTGACTCGTGACGCACGACGCGTGACGCGTGACGCGTGATATGTGACATGTGACAAAGTACATGTGACACGTGACCTGTGACCTGTGACCCGTGACATGTGACCATGATAAGTCGTGTCTCTTGTCGATAAAGCACATCTAGCTACACCAACAGTAAAGAACACTTAGCAATAGCCTTGCGTCAAGAAGAGCCTATTATGGTGGTATTTCAAGACAATTGGGTATTTGCATTCTGTCCTAGCTAAAGTGCTTACTGTTAGAACGTATTGCATTCTTAGAAATTAACCATGGATCACATAGTCTAAATTAATTAATATCACGCCTAGCGAGTCTTTGTGTGCTATTCTTGATATGTTGGTTTTGTCTATTTGGAGCTTCTTTTACATTTCTACCTGCATAATTGTAATGTGAATACAGTCATGGAAGCTCATTAACATTTGTTAACAGGCTTTGCATATTATCATTTAGCCGTGTTGTCAACAGTTGCCTGCAAATTTATAACAAACCCTGAATCATATATTTCAATCTGCAAATTCCCGATGATATTCCACCTTCGAAAGGATAAATGAATCTATTTAGTAATGCCTCCCCTTAACAAAATGTAGGCAGTTAATAGATGAAAACCATTTCTAAAACGGCTGTACTTTGTAAGATTAGCAATTGTGCAATAAACAAATGACTAGGAAAGACCAAAACTTACTATCCGTAAGGCTGCGGTCTAACTGGTAGTAATATTTATTATTTGGCCATTTGTAGCTGTCCAATTTAAATATGTTTCGTTTGCCATTTGCTTTTCCTGAGCGTAGATCCTCTATGTATGGTGATTCGATGATATCCCCTTCGACAACTGAAAAATAAGGATAAGATTATTGTAAGAGAAAAGCCTAATGCAAAGGATGTGCAATTGTTGAAAATGACAGAGAATATTGCATTAATCAGCTTAAAACGTTTACTTCTGACTTGCTGACTTAATGTTGTATGGCAAGAATTGAACCTGTCAGCCAATTTAAGTAAACTTTCTAGGATTGATATAAAATTAAAGTCGTTTTGCCGGTCTTTAGTTTCCTTTTGCTTTTCCCCGCGTCCCTACTATGCCGTCTAGCTTCTGCCTAAATTGTCCATAAAACAAGAAGCTAGGGTGATAGTCAGTGATTGACGCTTCTCTTGTCTAGGACAGTCAATGTTCAGAAACCAGATTGACCTTCCACTTTCTAAAAATTATTTATTAAAAACGTCCCTAAAAATCGACTTACAGAATGAAGACGTCAGTATATGTAAACTTCAAGGTAGTTAATGGATACGTTTTTACGTTTTGGACGCTAATACAGCGCTCATGACTGCCTTCCATTACAAAGCATTGCGCGGGAGATCCTCGATACCGAATTCAAAGTACAAACTTGCTTTCTACGTTGAATGTTTTGATAGTAAATCATTAAAGAAATTTGGAATGTTCAAGATCTGTTTCATCAGAACTTTTAACAAATAAGGAGAGTTGGAGTATATATTATAGAAAGATAGAGTAAAATATGAACGTGGATATTTTTGCTATATTCCTTTTCTATGTAGAAGGAGGAGAGCTATAGTGATTTCTATGAGAATTCTACAAGAGCGACTGCTTACAGGTTACAAGTTACAGGTTACAAGTTAGAGGTTGTTTGCAGATTCAGCTTATACTTACATTGCATAAAAACCATGGTGAATTCAACTAATTAACTCTTTAGAATAAGTCTAACGTCATATTGGAGACTGTAATCGTAGAATTGCCGAAAATTTTATTTAACGCATGCGTATACAATATAAATCCTTCTTGTATCAAATTTCTTACCTTTTGGCCCCTGGTTGCCATCGTTAAGCATATTTTCTTCTACTTTCTCAAGAGCAGTTTCCTTTATAAACTTATGTTCTTTACCTGCGTCTTTCTTGACTTTTTCTATTGGTTTTCTAAAATACACCTGACCATTGATCTCAATGTAATCATTCAACTCTGCTTCAAGATCGGCGGTGCCTTTTTTCTTTTGTTTCTTTTCCTCAGCAGGTCGCCCTGTAACCACCATTAGAGCCACTGATAGAAACGCAAGCAGAAAAACTTTCTTCGCCATTCTTAAAACCTGTAATGAAAAGAAGGTGATTCAGACAATAGGCTTGCTACACTGGAAACTCTCATTTTATGATTGTCTCTTAATATTCATAATATGCCATTCAGATCTATACGCTATACTTGTCTTACATTGCGTTTTTTCACTCAGTTCTCTGCAAAATCATAATATTAAAAGACGCAAAATCTTCTGTGATTATCAATAAGAATAAGGAACCAAAACTTTGTTCGATATATGTGCAGCAAGAGATGAATACAGCTCGGGCGCCGATTTCCTTCTAAAAGCATATATTTTGTTTTCTCTGTGTTTTCTTGAAAATGTTTTCGTTTGACTGTGATTATATCGATGCAGTGCTTTGTGATCTTCCAATCGATTTCTTCCTCTCTGTCTTGTTCAGTTTATTTATGCTTAACGTATATCATAGTTTTAGTGGCACATACTGTTTGTACCGTATCTGTAGTGATTTATCAAACCTTATACAATTTTCTCTACAATTTCTATTTCCAGATCTATTGCTAATCTACACACAAACAAAATCCTTGAGTTAACACAATTTTAGAGACTGCTTATTGATAACGAGGGTGATGATAACGATGGTGATGATGATAATGGTGATGATGATGATGATGATGATGATGATGATGATAATGATGATGGTGATGAAGATGAAGTTTATGATGACGATAATGATAATAAAAACCATATTTACAATAATAATGATAATGGTACTGTTGATCATGATTATTTAAAACTAGGGTTTCCACAGTAAGTTCAAAAGAAGAGTTGTTGCTAGTTAATGAGGAAGAGGCACGTTATCAAAAGGGATATCTAGAGTTTAGAGTAATATCTTCACATACTTTAATTAAAATATTTGCATCTCTCTGTTGGTAAATTGTGAACCTTAAAAGTGAAAGTTGGTGACTGCACGTCTCTCAAATGCCTGAATTGCTAATGTTAATGTAAACTCAGAAGTATGCCATCTTGGCTTTCTATGGTACTGCCGATATTTGTATGTTCTAGTCTTTCCAGCTACCCGCCTTTGCATTAAACAACGATTTCCGTGAGTCCGTGACTCGCTAATGGCTCCTATGTTTTATTGATATGAAAATTCACTCGAATTCTTTGGCACAAAGTAAAATGGTTCTGAATGAAATTTCTCTCAAAAAGGAAAGCAATACAATAATCTTCAAAATGAAAATGATATGACCCGTTATCTTATGAAGCCTGCACGAATTATCTGTGACACGAAAAACATAAAGCATAGCATCATGTTTATGATCGTTAATGAGACAGACTGGAGAGGACTACATAGAAGGCATAGCTATCCATACGCCTTTTCATCTAAGGTCTGTGTCTACAAGTGTACTTTTACAAATACCTTTCGTGCTAAGGCTTGAAAGGTGTCCCTCCAAGTAGTAAGAGGTTGTAGGCTTTTAAAAAACCTCTTTAAAATATTACCTTTTTCGTACTTTGCTACGGTAGAGCAAGGCAGTGCAAACCTGCACAGTGGCATACAAAATTAACCTCTAACCTATATTTTAACGGCAATGGAATAGGTGTGCAATGGGCGTCGTCCCCACCTTTCATAAACTCATATATTTTTCTCCAACCTCTAGTTTTTGTAAGTTTGTGTTGAGTTGATAGTTGATATGGATCCGGTACTTTTATGTGTATCACAGTCTGACAGTTTCCATTTATTTCGATCACTGTTAATTTCTCTTACACTTTGTGTATTTCAATATAACGAAGGTTTTTCATACTTTGCCTTTCCAGTGTTATATTACCATTCCACCAACACTGCTATCTATCTAATAGTGATATCTAAAGTGTACCTTTTCCGCTACCTGTATGTCCCTCCAATATCATACTTTTAACAAAGTAGTTGTTTTGTTGAGCTGTCAAGCAATGCATCAAAACCAGCCTTCATTTAGGTTGACACTTTTGCTTGTTTTCTCAAGACATTCACCATCTTTAATACGATCATCGAGTCTTGCAGCACTGGCTTTCAAACAGCACATTCCCTTTCCTCATTTTGTTTGTAGCACGATATACATGGACAATACATTTAAAACACTAGTCTTAGATAACATTGCTCAGTCCCTCACGTAGACATAACTCTAAAAGCATGGAAAACATTTAATATTACATTTATATCTAATGACCTCATCTCGCCGTCAAGTTAAGCTACATTTCTTTGTTATATTTAGTCTCTGTTTTCCATGTCGTAACCCAAATTACATACTACCAATTCCGTTCTCCGTGATTCGTTCAGTTGCATATTAACTGAGACTTAGCTTTTGGGGCCAGTAAGTCCAATTATTATTACAGTTGCAGTAGTAATAGTTTGGGTCGAGGAAACAGAATTCTCCTGCTTCTTTTGTGGTCTAGACTAATTTTCCCTACCCCTGTATTGAAGCTTTATTGCTTTGGAAAGGTAGTATTAAACTCTAACCCATTATGATATTACTATTTTCTCAGAAGATGTGCTTTCAAAGACCTATAATAATGACACAATGATGCACAATCCCATTTCAAATTTGTTTTTCCTGTGGAACATAAAAAAACACAGCATTAATGTTCTACTCTTTCGTTGTTTGTTCAGGCGGTTAATCCATAACTTGAGTACTGTTTGACTTATAAGCACAGTTGAGAACAATTTCTTTCCTGATGGACACCAATTTCTTCCAAAGACTCTTACGGGCTTTCCAAGTTTTGAAGCTTTGAGCCTCCCTCTCTGTCAGACTAACATAGTCACCCCAATTACCTCCTACCAATTTAACCACTGGATTTAAAAGAAGCTACCCCAACTCTTTCTTTTGCCGTTACTTGGGTATATACGAGCATCACCTCTGATCTTATATTTTGAAATTTACAAGTTTTTGTTACAAATGCTGGGCATTTGGCTTAAAGCCCAAAGTGTCGATGAGATATTTGATTGCTGGCGTATTGAGTTTCGAAGAGAAGGACAGAGTTTATGATTCTCCTGTTATTGCTTTACAGAATCTGATAAATGATGACTAGTTACGAAGCTACCATTGCGCACGAAGGATGTAGCCTAGGCCACTTGTTGCTTTTCCTTCCACGACATACCGACTAGACATTAGGTGGCAACGATGGGGTGTCAAAAAATATACAATGTTTAAATTTGGATTATTTCCCCCCATGAGATAACTCTTAAAGGATAAAAGGTTTTCCTTAATCATCTTGCTTCAAATGCATATTCCAAAACTGTTTCGAATGCTGCATTCGAAGAGAACTCCTTTGTCTCCTGTTGAACAGATACTGGAATTGACTTCATCGTGCGGGGAAACACGAAACAAGTTTTTAGAACATATTCCCATCAGTTGTAAGGCATTTTATCGATGCTTCTGACCATCAGTATATAATGAAGGTTCATCCGGTAGCACTTAATGTACTTGATAACAATATTTAATTGAGTTCAGAGTGACTAACCTTTCTTCAACATAAACATAAATGAAGAAATATGAACTCTTCCTAAACACAAACATGAACATAAACATATCGGTTACAATTGCATATCACAACAAGCGCTACAACAACCTCGATATTTGCATGAAGCCCCGATTTCTATCCGTCGGGCATTTGACTTCTCTAACCTATAACTGCAAGAGTTTGGAATATACATATAACAGTATATATATATATATATATTGTTAACAAGGGCTTTTCAACCAAAAAATAACGCGTTATGGCGTTTATGCATTCCACCTGTACAATATCCGCTATCTCATAAAAAGAAGTGAGCGGGCAGTAGTAGTAATAGTGGTGGTGGTAGTAGTAGTAGTAGTAGTAGTAGTAGTAGTAGTAATAGTAGTAGTAATAGTAGTGGTAGTAGTAGTAATAGTAAGTAGTAGTAGAAGTTTGTGGTAGTTGTAGTAGTAGTAGTAGTAGTAGTAGTAGTAGTAATAGCAGTAGTAATAGTAGTAGTAGTAGTAGTAGTAGTAGTAGTAATAGTAGTAGTAGTAGTAGTAGTAGTATTAGGAGTAGTAGTGGTGGTAGTATTAGTAGTAGTAATAATAGTGGTGGTAGTAGTAGTAGCAGTGGTAGTATTAGTAATAGTAGTAGTTGTAGCAGTAGTAGTATAAGTTTGTGGTAGTAGTAGTAGTACTTGTATTAGTACTAGTACTTTTTATAGCATCAGCAGCCAAACCAGCAAATGCAGCCCCTGGTCAGTTCGTGTAGATTAATCGTAATAAAGGAAACTAATACAGTAATTTTTCTCCTTTTAGAGTGTCACTTAGATTATTAAAACGGAAACGGTGTATTAATTTTGGTATCTTAACGTCAGTCTTGTTTCATTTAGATTAGGATCGTTATGGTTTACATAATCTACACTAGTTAGAAAAGCAACTATAGTTAGTTACATTTCGTACACAGAGACAATGAGCGTGCAAAGCAAAAATGGAGTGAATGGAGGAACTAGTCAGTCCTTCTCATGGGCCAAATGACACAACACAATCAACAACTAAGAGGACATTCCCAAGCTCCAGATTACAGCTAAAGGAAACTAGTGATCCCTAATTCTACTAATGCATGCTTTGCAATAATGTCTTAGAGTGACCTTCACTTCTGAATCGATTTCTTCAAAATTCTAGAAAACTTTCACTCGAAGGTACCTGTTGATAGTGCTTTTTCAAACTAAAAATCATGTTGAATTGTTCCTTGGCAAACAAGATCAAGTAATAACCGCGATAAAGTCCGATTTCAAAATACGTAAGTCCTTTACATCATCAATAATTTATATTTGAAAGTTCATTATGTGCAAAGACAGCGTCATTTTCTGGCCTGCGCTAAGCTGCCTTTCAATAGAAATAGCAAAAACTCTGAAAGTGGAAGAATGGCTCAGGGTCAATGACATGAAATGGCGTAGGGGTGCAGATGTATTGGGAATATCTATTCTATATCTAAAAAAGGGTATTGTGAAGAAGATAGTCGTTTTGAAGGTTGGTTGATAACGGTAAATGGGTTTTTCTACACTGGAGGAAAGCACAGATAAGATCAGCAGTGACGTGCCACTGATGAACTTAAGTTTTCAAAGAAAGGAAAGAGCCGGAAAAGTCGTTCTTGCTCCTCATGATGTCCCCAAATAGACTTGAGGCGACAAGATGAAAACAGTACTTTTTTAAAAAACTTGAGGGTCACGGGCAGGTCAACATTGAAACATAGGGACATTTGGTCAATGTAAGCATTTTCTGCACTTAGACTGTTTTTCTACTGAGTCATTAGAAAGATAAGAATAATCTCACAAAATACCAGGAGCATGCGCAGTATACCCTACACCTAACTAATGGTTTGATATAATTTCAAGCTTAAGCTACGGATTGTAATATCAAATATTATTGCTACTACTACTACTACTACTACTACTACTACTACTACTACTACTACTACTACTACTACTATCATCATTATTATTAGAATACATTGTAAGATGGTGTGTATGTAAATATGCATATGAAAATTTATGGCAAAGATGTTTAAAAAATTATTATTATTATTTTTATTACCAATATCTGGAACTAGAATCGCCTTTAGCTATTCAGTGTGTCTTAAGAAAATTGGACTTTTCTTATATTAGGACCTTTGTAGTCTTTGAAATTCTGTAGTTTGGCTTCCTCTCACTATCGAGTAGAAATTGTTGACCGAAGTGTCCTCATAGAGGCAAAAAGCTTTCTAACGGGTTTTAGGCTTTTTTCTGCCAATTCGACTTCAGCTACTTGTGACACTTTGGGAGTGTCAGACTCATGAGAGAAACGAAAAACAACTTTTAGCCTTGAAGTCAATTATGTGGGAAGATGGAGGCATAATGTCTTATACACGTTCAAATTTCTGAAGTAAAGCTGAAATCAAATTTGTTCACTCCTTGTAAGTATTTTTAGAATATAGTTTAATGTATCCAGTTAGGTCACGATGTGTTGGAGATCCAGAGAGAAGTATCACTTGCTTAATAATCAATTTTTAAACATCACATGATTAGTTGTCGTTCACTATAGTTTGTCTCAGCCCTTCAAACTCTTACCTTACCATATCTCCTTAAACGCATTGTTAATTGACCATATTCTTAAGAGATAAGAGCCGACTGTAAAAGTTTCAGCGTGCTGCTGTGTGAGCACGGATCTTAGTATTCTGGTCGCGAGCGTAAGTGTCCCAATCGGCTGTTCTGTATAAGACAAAGCAACCAGAGGAAGGTTTAATCGAAAAGTAGGACATTGGCAATAAGCTACTTTCATGTGGTTAAATCCTTAGGATTAGCATACCTCAGGCTAAAGAAAAGCAGTGGGGATCAGCAGATTTTTTACCAACAAGACCTGAAGCGCGAGTATGCTGTCATCCTTAAGAACTAAGGGCGTGCTGAACGTTATCTATAGAACGATAATTGTCAAATTTGTGAGCTGAAGGATTACGGCTCGCGAGACGCAACTTTCATCAAAACAAAACGCCTATGTCCTATTTCAATAATTATGAATGCATATAAGACATATTCAAAGGACGAGTTTCTAGCTGTGAAGTTTTAGGCAAGATGTTTTTAAAATCAGGGCAAGAGGTTCAGTTATAAAATTTCCAGAGCAACATGCATTTCATGATTATTACATCCGTTTGGTAAGAACTTATGGAAATTTAATATACGAATTATGTTGATTTATGAAAAGATGGGATGGAGTGGCCACATTAAATATATCAGACGTTTCTTGCTGCAAAATGGAAGGGTATGTACGATTTGGGGGTAGATTACAACTTCTGTTGAAATAGTTGATGTGAACGTTTGCATTTTAAGTACTTGAGCGTCATATACCGGATGGACTCCCTTTCCATCAGTGTTCGATTTAAGGTCATCAAGACCGTAGCTACGGGGGAGAGGATGGGATTTCTTGGTCATGTCTCACTGAAATTATGGTCCCACTGTGGAAATATTGCCAAAATGCTTTTCCGATTTGATATTGATTACCAGCAAATGCTTTAATAATATAAGTCATGGTAAAAGAATATTTGAGTAGTGTTATTGAAAGGATTGCTGATCGTGGTGATATATTGTAACAATACAGGTAATCACTTGTCTCATAATATTTCAGTACTTATGTTGTCTTTATCAAACGTTTCAAATGGTAACAGTAATCGATAGTTGATTATCATATTCAATTAATAACTAATTTAGTGCCCCCCTCCCTTAACTCATTGCCAGTCTCTCGATCAAAGACCCCTGATGAGCAGTGGGCCCGACATTGAAACAACTCTAAATAAACAGAAAAACCATCAAACAGGCTAACTAATAAATAAAGGGCAGCTGGGGCGTCCAAGGACAACGACCTCCAATTTAGGCTCAGACGGAAGCCATGAAGCACGCTCAACTGCCGATTAGGACCGCCTCTCACCGACCATGGAAAGAACCTGCCATCAATGTGCCATCAATGAGAAAAGATACAACACATGATCTTAACGAAATGACCGAGAACCCATAACTCATTGCTCATAGAGCATATATACATTTACTAGCTATCAGTTTTCTTATAACAATGCTAGACAGGAAATTTATTTTGGGCGACCAAATGGCATTATTTCGCACGAATTGGGCTACGAGATGCACAAATAATCTGGCTACACTATCTGAGGGTAATCATGTAAAACGTGGACGCGAAAAAAGTTACAGGAGTGGGTGCAACAAATCAAAATTGGGGAGCTGAGAGTCAATGGAAACTTTCTACTTTCATTCTATTTGATCTTCAGAGACGAATTGGGGTCTTTTGACAATTAACAGACGATAAGAGAGCGTCTTCTTTGTTCTCTCTCTCAGAGAAAAGCATTACCTGGCAACTCCACTCTTGAGGAAACATTTGTCTATCTCCTTATCTTTCATTGCACTGTGAAGTTAACGGTGGACGATTATGAGTATCAGCCGAAAGAGAGTCGTAATGCCTGGTATTTATGATTGCTTGTTTCATTTCAAGACTGATTCTATATTCAGAACTCATTCTTCTTGCTAGTCTGCCTGACAGATTAATTTGTCTAAGCAGGCTGCCTACTCGACTATTCCTGCTGGATACATTGACTCTGCTTGCTACTTTAATTCTTTTAAATGACCAATTCGACTCGCTATACTTATTGCTGGTCCCTAAACTGATTGCTTGACTCACAACGAAAGCTAGTAGTCTTGCCCAAATAACTCTACTAGTTAGATCATCTGCTTACAGGACGGTTAAATAAGAGAATTATTTGTTGATATTTAAGATCGATTTTTCTTCAAAAATTGACTCAAACTTGGGAAAAGGGAGGGCGTTTGCATTTATCATGTCTATAAACTTATTTTTAAGAGTAGTCAAGGCAGGATCCATCCCACTACTTTTCAGATGTATTCACATTCATCAGAAGAACCTCAAATATAAATTGGAAAAAGTGACATCTGTCTAACAAATCAGTTCGTCAATGGGAGTCTAAACCAAATGATACAAGTTCAAAGAAAGTGTTGGTTAGCAATCTGTGATAGAGATGAGATCAGAAATTATCTAATTTAAAAACATGGAACTGTAGCAATAGCCTCTTGTTTGAGTAACTACGTTTAAAGCCAAATATGGAATTTAAAGAGACTGAATTTCGTTAGATTCTATACTGCAAAATTAAAGTGCAAAAACTCTTATAATAACATATTTTTTCATCATCATTGTTGATTAAGAACTTAACTGTATACACAACGTATCAGGTATGACACAAATTGACGGACCTCATTATGATGTCATCATTCATATGACCAACATCGAAAACTTTGATAGCAACTACATTTACGTATTTAACCCTATTCGTGTAGTGAGGAGGGAAACTTCTCCCACCCATAAAAGGTATTTGCATTTCAAGTAAAAACTAATATCCTACGTCAGAATCCTCAAAGCTATTTATCTGATGATGTTGAGTTTCCATAGCAACGTCAAAAAGAACAAAAGGGTCTCGGATTACATTCACCATGTCTAGTGAGTACTGTGTTCCGAACCCCACATGTAATTAACCAATCGTGTAGCAGCCTTTGACAGATTAATGAAAGGTTCTGGGTAGACTCAAACTCAAAATAGATTTCCCCGCCAAATACAAACATGTTAAGAGACATTGCACCTTGAGAATAGTGCAAGAAGGGAACGATCTGACCTGGGCGTTTAGATCCTGCTGAGAGTCAATTTTGCAGTGTGACCCCAAGCCCTGGGATAACTGAAGTACCAAGACAGATTTGACATCTGAGATTCCGAAGCGGAATATCCGTTTCACTGTAGTGTGTGTGACCGCAGCTATTGTCCTCTGTGATTTGGGTAATTTTTGATCTAATTAGGATAATGATGTAAAACACTATACGACTTATATAACTAGATGAGCTCGCTACGTTTAATGTCCTATTATCAACAGCACACATTGTTGACTGTAATGAATAAGATCAAATATGCCGTTTGCTACAAATTCAAAATAAAACAGGAAACGGTAGAAAGAGTTAGTGTGATTAGCCAACATTCTACACTGAACAGCACAATTGACTTAGTACATAACTTACTGACCTATCATAGAAGATGTATACTCTGTTCAAGGTCCACTCAGTGTTCTATCCTTACGGGATGAGTGAAATGAGCAACAGCTATTCAAGGAGAAGTAGCCAAAAGTTGACTTTGGATGGGAGTGACGCCCACCCCTACCACTGTACTGGTAGAAGCTGAGAAAAGGAGAGCATTCCTGTTGCCTCTGACTGCGTTCGACGTTCTTCCTCTTCTTTCTTGTATACTTGGTCACATTTACGCGACGTGGCATGCAAAAGGGCAGCTTACAATCAACTCAAGTGTCAGTATCAGCAACACGGTCAACGCAAATGTCTGGACAGTATGAGCATTGAGGTGAAAAAACACTCAATAGAACTGCTAGTCAGTGGTGAAGCTGCAATTGTCTATAATAACAAAGTGCTGTAGAGCGATTGCTTACCTCAAAATTGTTACGGAGCCGTTATAAATGGCTGTTGAATGGTGCCCTGTGAAACCAGAAATTATCTCAGAACCTCTTTGCAAACATTAACTATCGTCAGAGCCTCTTTGAAACCACCATCTTTCGTCAGCGCCTCTTCGAAACCACCATCTTCCGTCAGCGCCCTTTTGAAACCACCATCTTCGGTCAGCCCCTCTTCAAAACCACCATCTTTCGTCAGCCCCTCTTCGAAACCACCATCTTTCGTCAGCGCCTCTTCGAAACCACCATCTTTCGTCAGCGCCTCTTCGAAACAGCCATCTTTCGTCAGCGCCTCTTTGAAACAACCATCTTTCGTTGGCGCCTGTTCTCAAACAGTAACTTATTTCATGGCCTTGTAGTTACGTCAACCGACGAAAATCACAGAAATTTCTCTGCCCCAATTGTATGGGACCATGGTGTAATGGCTAGCACATCAGCGTTGCTACAACGAGCGACAGGGTTCGATTCCTCGTAGTCCTACGTTTCACTCCTCAGTTCACAGCACCAAGCATTGACTCTGCAAAACACGAACACTCTATATCTAGCCTAAGTCACCAGCATTTCAACTCAACTCACACTTCATTAGAGACACATCAATGGAGCCTCGTGTCTGGGCTGTGAAGCTACCTCAACCGAAATAAATGACATCCGAAGCTTCCGTGTTTCCATGGTATGGGTCCCTGGTGTGATGTCTAGCACGTCACTGCAACAACAACAGTCGGGGTTTGATTCCTAGTGGTCCTACGTTTTCACCATTTGAGCTTTTCATCGTAGGTCATCATTCAATAACGTAAGTCTCACTACAAGCAGCAACTGTTATAGCGGCAGTCTCTCAATCAAAGACATATGATGAGCAGTGGGTCCGACATTGAAACTAACCTAAACTACCGCCTCTCACTGACTATGGAAAGCATCTGTCATCAAACGAAAACAGATACTACATCCATTGTTTGCCAAAAGGCTGAGAAGCGAACCATTGTGTGATGATTAGCACGTCAGCATAGCAACAAAGAAGGACGGCGTTCGATTTCTGGTGGTCCTACGTTTTCACCATTTGAGCTTTTCATCGTATGTTCAATCACGTCAGTCTCACCGTGAGCAGGAACTGTTATAGCGACTCCTCCGAATCCCACTTCTACTGTCGGAGTTCCTTGATCAGTCCGTAGCAATAAAGGAGCCCTTTTTATTTGAGGGCAATAACAATGACTTCTGATTTTGATTGAGAGATTGCAACCTAATATTCCAATAAACATTAAAAATGTGAAGAGGTCTCTGGTAGCTTGAGCAAGGATCACAGG